>BPLQ01011735.1:0-407259 GCA_021605075.1 Caerostris darwini | reverse complement strand
TTATGCATTGAAACAAAATGTGTTCACCTGTTTCCGGAGTTTTGCAGATCGAGCATAATGGAGATGAAGTCAAACAAAATCTATAGAGTTTTTCATTGCTAGGATATGTTTTATGCTGAAAATAAGAATATCTTCTTTTCGATGATTAGGGAAAAGTCTATGAGAAGGTTTAATACTATCCAAATGATTGAATTCCTGAACATATTTGTCACCTTCCACTGTTCTCTTACTTTCAGCTGTGTTTTTTTGTTTAAATATGAGATCTTCCAGGGATATCCAATAAAATATTATTGTATCTGCCGCAGATTTGGCGGAAAAATCGGCTAGTTCATTCTCTGTAATACTAACATGTCTTGGGGGTCAGGTGAATTCGATGGATATAATGCTATTGCAAATATTTTGAAATTTATTGTTAAGGAATTGGATGATACGACTGGAATGAATATTGCAATTTTTTAATGGCTGTAGAACTGATAGACTTACTGTGAGGGTAATATATTCAGAATATAAGTTGAAATGGTAAAAAGGAGTGCAAGAGTTTTTCCTGTTAAAATACTGTTGTATTTTCAAATCTGTCCTGATGAAAACTCTTGTGAAAAGGAATTGGTGACTGTTATTGTTTAAGATCAGTCTTAGGATAATTTTAGCCTCTGAACCATCTATCTTTCCGATGTTGGCTTTTTCATTATTCAAAAAGGTGTTTGATGATTTGATGGGGTAATTGTTTAATTTGAAATTGTTTATTTGTTTCCTTACAGGCAAATCAAAGATATAGTTTATTGTATGCATATCTCCCTTCAATAATCCAGCTGTTTATTAAAAGCTTTTCCCAGCATAGTCTTCTGAGAAATGTTTATATTTATAGTAATAGTTGGCAAGAAGAATTATATATATTTATTGTTGTAAATAGCAATATTTTGCTATCATTACTCTGCTGTTAGTGATATTTTTAATAAAATTTTGGACTATATTTTTGTTTTTATTTTTTGAAACGAAAACATTTAAAAAGCTATATGTTCACGATCTTGTCTTTTACGAAATATAATTTTTCTGAAAATTTCTTCTGAAATTATAAAATTTGCAATAAAAAATTTAAACATGAATATCAATTTATGGCCAGTAAGGAAAATAAATTTTCATGAATTTTTCAAATAAGGGAAAAATAAATAAATTATTCTTTTCTTAATCTTCAATAGTGTAAGAAATCTAAAATATTAAGCACACTTTTTATTATGCATGAATTTTGTAACTTACATAAGAGAGATACATCACTGTAATGATGTATTTCATTATAATTACTGTGATATATATCAATATGTTAAATCAAACATGTTGTGATTGGTACTGATCTTTATAAAAAAATGTGGCACGGATAATAAAAAAAAAGTCGAGAACACTTTTATGGCCATTTATTGTCAGCACCATATATAGTACTTGTAATGATAATTAATCAAACATAACACACAACATTTACAAAAAAAACAAAATTCAAATAATAAAAATCTTTGACTACGAAAATAAAAATTATCATATTTTCTATCAAATTAAATTAAATATATTCAATAGATTGGAAATTAAAGCAAATGCAATTCAGATAAATTTATTTCATAATAATTTGCATTTAAAATTTAAGTATGAATTTTTAGTTTTAAATTAAACCAAAAATAGAACTTTATTCAAATGAAATCCAGATCATAAAAAAGAAAATATCAAATTGTATATCACATTAAATTTGGTGCAATCTAGTATATGCAAACGAACAGACCCAATGAGCCGAAAGCGTTCATATCATATTAAATTTTATGTTAATAGTTATTTTATTTAAGAATCGATTCTATCCAACTATACATTTAAAAAGAAATAGTAAATTAAAAGAATTTCTCCTTATTTTCGATTTAGTGTTTACTGTTTTTAGAATAGTGTAATTCTAATTTTACTAACAATTTGAATGTAGGCACCTCTTGATTTTGAGGCCCTAGGCTGAAGCCTAGTTAGCCTATAGGAAAATCCGGCGCTGTGCATGAAAGTTATTCAACAGTAAATATTTATTTTCATTTGACTCATTAACCAATATGTTTTTTTTTCCACGGCAATTTTTTAGTATTGAAAAATAAAAATTTTGACATGGAAATATATTCATTATAATAACAAAATACAGATATTAGTATTTGTAAATATAATAAAAACAATCATTGATATATAAATTTCATGTACTAGCATCTATTTCTGAATAAACTTTTAAATAAATTATATTTCCTACATTTCTTTATAAAATTTCTTGAATATTGTTACATGACAATTTGTATAGAATATAAAATTAATGAGTACAAGAAATTGAATCCCAGTATAAAAATATGAAAATTTCAACAGCATGTGAGGTAATGCAATATTTTTTTAAATCATTACACATACAGTTAGTTATCAAGATAGTTAATAAATTCTCATACTCCATTAAAGACCATAATTTGATAATAATCAGTTTAATATATATGAAGGAAATATAAATGAAACATAGGATGAAAAAGTATAATGATTTAAAAAAGATTGTATATGATGCATAAATATATTGTTTTGTAAACTGCATCACCATGTAAAAATATGGAATTTTAAAAGCTTGCAATTCTTTTTAAATATTAACTATAAACACACAAAAATTATAATTAAAGTAAAAGAATCATAAATGTTACTTCGGAATTAATTTATAATTTTAAGCCAATGCATTTTAATTATCTAAATTAAATGTCTTATAATGTTTATTATAGCAATGCCATATCATATCTAAATAAGTATATACTATGCAGAAATAAATATGCATATTATTGGAAAAAAGCATGAAAATATTGTTGTTTTGCTCCGTGACGCTCTTACAGTCATATGAGACCGGGACCTACGGCTTAAAGTACAAACATCCACTACAAACATCCATGGCAACGACGGGACTCGAATCCGAAACCTGTGGTACCGAGCGCCAGAGCGCTAGCCACTCGACCATTCAGGCCAACGGAAATATTGTGAAATATATATTAGAAAATCAATTATGCGCATATTATAAAAAATTAAATTATACTACATATATCTGTGCAAAATAGCTACAGTTTTAAGGATCATTTTAATACTTTTTATATATAATTAGAAAACATTTAATCATTTTTTAATATAACTAATTTTAATTTAATAATCAAAGACCGACACATTCCTGATTTAAAAAAAAATATTTCAAAAGCTTTGATACAGCAAAGGATTAATTATTTTATGCATAAAATTTACATATTAAAAATTATGTGTGTGTGTTTTTACGTTTTATTTATTAATGTTTTATGAAGTCAGATTTTAATCATTTTCGTTTCAGAATTACATAAAAATAAATTTTTTTTTCAAAAAAAAAAAATAATAATAATGATAATAATAATAATAACAATATATATTTCCAAAGTGAGAACATCTAATTAAATTCACAAAGAAATCAATTAAAAACATAAATCAAACTAATTAAATTATTTCTTAGTTAACTTTCCGCTTTACAACTTTGATCATGCGATATCAGCGTTATCTCGTTTGTACAGAAACAGATATATCAGGTTGGGGAAAAAGAAATCCATTATTTTTTCGATAGATGGCTGTAGTGCTCGATATCATGTAAAGTATCAATTAAACAATTTCAGATTTATGCTCGTTAGAAAGGTGGCACTTCTACTAAAATAATTCTTTTTGCTGTTTTTTGTTTGGTCCATTCATTGGGAGTTACAGGGTGTTAAAAATGGAAGTGAACAAAGAGAAAATTCGGTACATTTTACAGTTTTTTCGACAAAGGCGAAAATGCAAGCCAGGCGGCTAAAATTGTGAATGGTGTTTATGATTCCGATACTGTAACAGCCAATTATGTTGGAATTTTGGTTTTGTATTCCGTTCAGGAATTTTTGATGTTAAAGACGCAATCGCACAGGTAGGCCGGTCGTCGAAAATGTCGATAAAATCGGAAAATGATCGAAATTGACCGGCATGTTAGCAGTCCATGAATCGCCCAGGAGCTAAAAACATCGACCATAAAACAATGTTTTAAACCATTTACACAAAGCTGGATTCAAAAAAAGCTCGATGTTTGGGTGCCACACCAATTAACAGTGCCTTGCATGATGGATCGAATTTCCATCTGCGAAGCCTGCGCCAAACGGAATGAGATAGACCCATTTCTTAAACGGATGGTGACTGGAGATGAGAAATGGATCACATACGATAACCCTGTGCGAAAACGATCGTGGTCAAAGAGCGGTGAAGCACCTCAAACGGTGGCCAAACCAGGACTAACGGCCAGCAAGGTTCTGTTATGCATTAAAGGCACTCGATTATTTATTATGAGTTGCTTCCATATGGCCAAACGCTAAATTTCTGATCTCTACTGTCAACAACTGGTCCGTTTGAAGATAGCGATTGACCTGAAACGGCCAGAATTTGAACAGGAGAGGTGTCTGTTCCACCAGGACAACGCTAGGTCACACGTTAAGTGCACTTCGACCACTGCGCTGTCCTTGGTGGGAAGTTTTAATGCATCCGCCATACAGTCCGGTCTTGGCACAAGTGATTATCATCTTTTTCTTGCATTGCAAAATTTCTTTAATGATAAAAAATTGGCATCTACCCAGCGTTGAGAAAATCGACTACTAAATTTTTTCAAAGCTGTTAGAGACCAGGACTTGCTATGAGAGATCACATTATGAAGTTACCTTTAAAATGGCAACAAATCATACAACAAAACGGTGCATATTTGACCCAAATCGTTCAATCCGAAGCATGTTAAATGCCAGTCCTGAAAATTCATATAAAAATAATGGATTTCTTTTTCCCCAACCTAATATAATATTTATATTTTTTTAATTTGGAATCGGTTACCTAATTGCCCTTTTTTTCAACATCTCGTAAACTTTTCATAATAATTTGAAAAAAATTTATATCTGAAGAGGTGGCGGCACTAGAATAGCATCGACTTAAATATTTATTATGCTATAATACCTTTTTATTCATAACGGTATTTAAAATGTAATATTTTTAATTTTGGAAAAACATTTTCTTTCGATTGCCTTAAAAATTAAAAAAAAAAAATAATTAATTCGAACCAGAAATATCGTTTATTAAACGAAATTTTCATATATTATTACGAAAGTCAGTTCTTGAACCCCTATATCTCCAAACTTTTAATCAAATCCCTATTAAAAAAATTAACAAATACTAATTTCTAATACTGTATCGATTGCGTTCTGTTTTAAGAATTCTAATATCTAAAGAAAATGTGTTCTTATGTTTTTCCTTATTGAAAATAATTCTTCTGATAATTTAGATTTATATATAGCGATAAGAATAACTATAAATATTTTAAGATATTCTTAAAAAGAAATTGAACGGTTTTAAAGTGGAATTATTAAGAAAAAACGTCTGGAAAATGTAATTTATATAATTTTTAAAAAGTTCCATGGACTTTCAAATGAATATGTCGTTTGTAATTTGCTTGACTTAAAATATTGATTTCTAAAAAACAATTTCAGGAGAAGCAAAATATTTTCCATTTTATTAAAGTATTCATTACTTATTATAAGAACTACTCAGGGCCGGATTTAGACGAAAAGAGGCCTTTGGCTATTCCACTTATGAGGCCCTTTCACCTTCCATTTTTTAAGTTTGTAAATTACATGAGAGATAATAAAATGCACCATTACTGTGATATATATCAATATGTTAAATGAAACATGTTGTGATTGGTACTAATCTTTATAAAAATGTGGCACAAAAAAAAAAAGTCGAGAACACTTATTTGGACATTTATTCTCAGCACCCTATATAGTACCTGTAACAATAACTAATCAAACATAACACACAACATTTACAAAGAAAACAAAATTCAAATAATAAAAATCTTTGACTACGAAAATAAAATATGCAAAAAATTATCATATTTTCTATCAAATTAAATTAAATATATTCAATAAATTGAAGATTAAAGCAAATTCAATTCAGATAAATTTATTTCATAATAATTCGCATTTAAAGTTTAAGTATGAATTATTAGAGAATTTCTCCTTATTTTCTATTCAGTGTTTTAGTGTTTACTGTTTTTAGAATAGTGTAATTCTAATTTTGCTAACAATTTGAAAGTAGGCCACTCTTGATCTTGAGGCCCTAGGCTGAAGCCTAGTTAGCCTATAGGAAAATCCGGCCCTGGAACTACTATAAATGTATCATTTCCTATTGCAACAACCCGTTGCTACAGTAGCGAAATAAATTAATGAACTTTTAATTGTTCAAAGTTATTTAAATCAGCAAAAAAAAAAAAAAAAAAAAAAAAAAAATTCCACGACCCTCTCCTATTCTCACAATAACTAGAGAAAATCTCTAGAGAAACACTCAGTCAATTACGACAATTCGGATAGATGGCACCACAACTCCTTTCAGCCATTAAGAATAGAATTAGAACAAACTTCCTTCTTCGTATCCGTATTTTCTACTTTATTAGAGTAAAGAAATTTTCAGAAACTCATTCAATTTTGTGTAAAAACTATTTAGACCAGGGATGGGCAAACTACGGTCCGCGGGCCAACTCCGCCCGCCGGAAGATTCTATCCAGCCCGCGGATAGAATTTTAATTTACCGGTCCAAGGCAAATTAAACGAAATATATATTTATATATTATATATCCATCTCCTTTTCTACTTTGATTAAATTTTTTTTTCTTCCTTTTTTTCAAAGGACTGATGATCTTTTTACTTTCTCCATTTTGGTTCTACAAAACGACTTTTAAACTAAAACTTAATCTGTTTGCTGGGTAGCAAGAACGATTTGTTTCATTTCCCGAGGTTAAATTCAATACCCCGAGTAAATGAAGAGAAGCTTAAGAATTATGAAGATGGCTTAAAAAAACTGCATTTTGAGTTCGACAGCAGATTTCAAGATTTCAGTGCCATTCAAACAGAAATGGATATTTTTACCATGCTTTTCAACGCAAATTGTGAAGCAATGAGTCAGATTTGCATGTTGAATTAATTGAGTTGCAATCTAACAATCATCTCAAGCAGTTGTTTCTAAATATGCCAAAGTTAGTGTTTTACAAATCATTATCGAAAGTAAGTTTCTCAAATTTAATATCTCACGCCCAGAAAATCAGTGCTATGCTTGCTTCATCTTATATATGTGAACAAATGTTTTCAACTATGAATTATTATTTCAGAAATAGATTGACAGACAAGCATTTAGCCTCGTTCCTTAGAATCACTACATCTCACTTCGAACCTCAATATAAGGAACTTTTAAAAATGAAATCGCAATTTCATTCATCTCATTAACATATTTAAATTGTAATAGTTGTATACTATTTTTAAAATTTTAGAAAAATTTATCTTGGCCCGCCAAACGTTTTTTTTATTCTTTCGATTTTTGGCCCGCGACCGAAAAAATTTGCCCAACCCTGATTTAGACAGTAAAGGTTTGTAATCAAAATGTTGTTTTTGTAATCAAAAAAACATTAAAAGTTCAAAAAGTTTCCAATTCATACAAATTTTTATAGTGCGCGTCATTTTATATTAACTTTTATAATGATGTGGTTTTATACTCGTACATCTACAGTTAAACATGTTTTCCTTGTTCTAAAAAAGGGTATTTTCATAACAATATTTTGAACTTCAGAATACTCTGATTCTCAAACATTATTATTATCTGTAATCCTTCCAGATGAAGAAAATTCATTTTTTCTTTCTATCAATAATTTTTAATAGGTTTTATTTTTTATGTAGTTGAAGAAGCTTTTTAAAGATAAC
This sequence comes from Caerostris darwini, assembly GCA_021605075.1. Lineage (NCBI taxonomy): Eukaryota > Metazoa > Arthropoda > Arachnida > Araneae > Araneidae > Caerostris > Caerostris darwini. The sequence goes on along the minus strand of BPLQ01011735.1, from coordinate 399,460 downwards.
TACAATCTTGTTTTGAACGCATTTGAAGAATAATTCTTTCATGTAACATTGTTACAGCGTAGTAAAAATTTATGTTATGTTTAATATAAAAGAATTAATCGACTGTAAATTGTTAAAAAAAATCTTAATGGTATAGTTGTAATGCGAGATACATATGAAATGCTTGGTGAAATGGTTAGTGGTGTGAGATACATACGAAAAATCATATCTCAAAAGGTTTTTTTTTTTTTTTTTTTTTTTCCCTTTGATTTAACACAAACAATATATAGTTGATATATAATATTCGACTAATTCAACTTTGAAACTGTGTGAAGCTTAATGCTATTTTTTAAGAATTAAAATTTTCAAGAGGGTAAAATTTATCAAATTTTATGATATTTCGGAGTGCCTTTGTAACAATGACGCTATAAACACTATTTGCTTCGTGCTGCCATCTAGTGTGTAAATATAACAACATATTGCTTGTTTATAGAATAGACTTGAATTGGAAAGGAAATTTGGTATTCGTATATATATATATATTTTATTTTTACTGATGCTTTTAAAAACACCATATTTTACTTTTAAAACCAATTTTTAGATTCACTAGCTTTTCTAATTGCCTGAAAATCTAAATTTTAAATTTTCATAATTTGCTTGATTTAAACCTATAGATAATTTAATCCTGTAGTTGAGAAGGTGCTTTAAGATTTATGCTCGCCTAAGCTGCTTTATCTCTATATATCCAATTGCTCTTAAGAAGAAGTAAGGATAAACAAATGAATAAACATAAGAGAATGTTAATGATAAAAACTCTAAAATCAACAAAATTTACTTACGTATTAACGGTACCTTGGCGACAGACTTGGCGGTTCTTAAGTGCCGCCAATCTAACAGCTACAGATTTGGCGGTTTTTAAGTGGCGCCAATATAACAGCTGCAGATTTGCTGAGTTTTGACGCCCTTTTGAAAAAAGAGACTGTTTTGAATCCATGTTACACTCTATATCGGCCTGTTTTCCACGGAAATCCGTTTGACTACTTTGTGTTTAAATAAAGTGTTTTTGACTAATTTGTGTTTAAATAAAATGTTTTGAATTTTGAAATCTTTTTGATTTTAAATGAAGTGTTTCATATATATTTTATTATCTGGAACAAAAGTTTTAAGTGTAGATTGGCGCCACTTAAAAACCGCCAAATCTGTAGCTGCGGTTGGCGCGTGTGCTCTTTATTGGCGCAACTGTCACCAAGGTACCGTTAATATATAAGTACCCAACAAAATATAACTTTCCAAGGCTAGTAAATGAAAGAAGTACCGAAAAGGAGCAGAATATTTGTCGTTGATAAAGAAGACAAATAATATTAATAATTTAACACAAGAACACTATTAGTAGGAAATTAATTGTTGATCTGGTTTTATAGTAAGCGTTATCGGTCATATCAAATAACCAGGAATACTAAGTTAGGACTTTATATCCTAAAGCTTTTTCCAATTTTTCCCTTTGTCTTTCATATTTAATGCATTGAAATAAAATTTGTTCCTCGGTATCTAGTTTATTGCAGCTTAAGCACAACGGATAAGAAGTTAAGCCAAATCTGCTGAGTCTAACTTTAGCCGGATAAGTTTTACTCCTTAATATTGGAAGTAGGGATTGCAATGTCGGCCCAAAAGTTCAACACCGGTATTCTGTATTTTTTAGATCTTATACCTGTAGTAGAAATGCCATTGTAGCTGCCATTTTACTTATAATTTCATCCAAATTATCTTTTTTTTTTCCAAAATTATCTAAAATCCCTGATGGCTTGGGCTTAGAAACTGTGCTTAAGTTTATATCTTCATCGCAATTAGATTTTTTCCTTTTTAACAAATTTGTATCATATTTCGTTTTTAAATGTTGTAAAATTTTTATACATTGTGCCACCATATTATTTTCATCATATCAATAATGAAACCAAACCGAAGTATTATCAACTGATTTTTTATGTTCTTTAAAGTTATTCTTATTCATTATTATGTGGTATTATTTATGAGTATACACTGAAGTGACAAAAGTCATGGGATACCTCTTAATATCGTGTCGGCCCTCCTTTCGCCCGGCGAAGTGCAGCAACTCGACGTGGCATGGACTCAACAAGTCGTTGGAAGTCTTCTGCAGGAATATTGAGCCCTGCTGTCTCGATAGACGTCCATAATTGTGAAAGCGTTGATGGTGCAGGATTTTGGGCACGAACAGACCTCTCGATGATGTCCCATAAATGCTCGATGGGATTCATGTCGGGCGATCTAGGTGGCCAGATCATTCGTTGGAATTGTCCAGAATGTTCTTCAAACCAATCGCGAACAGTTGTGGCCCGGTGACATGGCGCATTGTCATCCATAAAAACCCCATCGTTGTTTGGGTACATGAAGTCCATGAATGGCTGCAAGTGATCTCCAAGTAGCTGAACATAAGCATTTCCAGTCAATGTTCGGTCCAGTCGCACCAGAGGACCAAGTCCATGCCATGAAAAAACAGCCCACACCATTACGGAGCCACCACCAGCTTGAACAGTGCCTTGCTGACAGTTTGGGTCCATGGCTTCGTGGGGTCTGCGCCACACTCTAACCCTACCATCAGCTCTTACCAACTGAAATCGTGACTCATCGGACCAGGTCACGGTTTTCCATTCATCTAGGGACCAACCGATATGCTCACGTGCCCACGAGAGTCGCTGCAAGCGATGTCGTTCTGTCAGTAAAGGCACTCGAGTCGGTCTTCTGCTGGAATAGCCCAAGAAAGCCAAATTTCTCCGCACAGTTCTAATAGACAATTCCCTTGTACATCCCACATTGATTTCTGCAGTTATTTGACGCAGTGTTGCTTGTCTGTTAGAATTTACGACTCTTTGCAGACGTCGCCGGTCTCGGTCGTTAAGTGCAGGCGGTCGACCACTGCGCTGTCCATGGTGGGATGTTATGCCTGAAATTTCATACTCTCGGCACACTCTTGACACAGTGGATCTGGGAATGTTGAAGTCCCTAACGATTTCCGAAATGGCATGACCCATGCGTCTAGCTCCAACTAACATTCCGCGTTCAAAGTCTGTTAATTCCGGTCGTGCGGTCATCATCACGTCAAAACCTCTTCACATGAATAACTTGAACAGAAATGAAAGCTCTGCGAAAGCACTGCGCATTTATATCTGTTCTACGCGATGCTACTGCCATCCGAAAATTTGCATTTTGCTATCCCATGACTTTTGTCACTTCAGTGTATATATATTATAAATCTGAAAAATATATTGAACTCTAAAGTATAATATGCAAATACAATGCGAATAACAAACTCACCAATTTAAAAAAAATATCCAAATATTACACACTTTCTTCACAACTACAACCTTGTTTTCACAGATAAGAATTCTAAATAAGAATTCACAGTCAAGAATAAGAATTTCACACATAAGAATTCTTTCACATATAAGAATTCTAAATTTCTATTAAATACCGAAAAACCGGTATTTAAACTTGTGAATACCGGTATTACAAAATTGTACAAATGGCTCAAAATACCGGTATTCGGTATCCCAGTATACCGGTATCGCAATCCCTAATTGGAAGGGCCATTTCTTCTTTTCAATTGACAGAGAAATGTCGATGGAATGGTTTAATACTATTTAAATGAATCAAATCTTACGTATACTTTCTTCTTCACCATTATTTATCTGAGTTTTTAAATGCTGTCTTCTTAATGGTGTATGATATTGTATGGTTTAGGAATTAAACACGTACAAGTGCTTAAAAAAAGTGGACTGTAAAAAACACGTCTCTTTTATTCGAAAATCAAAAGTAGACTCGCGGTGTTACATTTCTTTCTCCCTCCAGTGAGCTCACGCCTACGCAGACAGAATGTTTACGTTATCGTTCGCTGACGTCCACTATACACATGGAGCTATTTATCCATGAGGCAACATATATCTTCAGTAAAAATTCAATTTAAGATTATCGTGTTAGACGCGGATTTAGCCAAATAATCCTAGTGTCCTGGTGTAGAGACGAATTAAAAAGATAAAACTGAATTTATTTCTTATGTGATCTCTTAGAAGTTATGACTCGAGTGGTTTGAAATGTGCAATTTTGGAGAGCTCGAAAGGCTGAGAAACTATCAGATAAGACAATGTAGTTGTGTGCTTCAAGTACGCATGTAGAGATGGATAAAATCAATACGAAGGTTTTGCCGGTAAAAGTACTATTGTAAATTGAGATTGTCTCAGAAGAAGGTTCTTGTGAGAAAAATTAATATTAATTTTTATCATGCCCATCCATGCCATCCGCTGTGTTGTCTCGAACCAAGCTCCTTTAAGTTAGAAAGAAAATGTTCTATACAGTAGAAAATTCCTTTTCGGTTTAAATGTTGACAGATGGCGTTGTCTAAACTTTCAGTTTGTTATCTATCGCATTAACTAACTGATTAACTACCTGGCACTACATTCTATGATGGACCATGAACATCTGCCTACTGGCAGATTTCGAAACAGGAGAGGATGTTTTTAGGGTTGTCAGCAGCCCGCGTCCAACGCTCTACGGTCATATTAGACCGGGATCTACGGTTTGAGCCAGAAGCCTGTGACACCAAACGCCAGAGGGCTAGTCACTCGGCCATCAGTCTCAACACTTATCGCATAAGATTTTTTAATTTATTTTTTCATTCCCGCCGTGATGAGAAGTGTGTATTTACATTTGCTGTAAACATTCCGAATTATCTTTAAATTAATAATTTAACTATTTAGTGTTTAAAACTATTCATCGTTTCTTTCTTTTTCTGTCTAAAGAAGATTTGTTCAGCGCAATACAACTATACTTGTAGCATATATTTTTATGTTATATTATATGTTATATATTATGTTATTTATGTTACATTAATTATAAAATATTGCAGTTATAATTATTTTAATTATACAATTATACATTCAAACAATGCAGTTCTTTTATTTGTTTTATCTCTAAACACATTTTTTTAAAACAAAACATTAGTTTTAGACAACAACAAAAGCACAAATGTCTAAAACTAATGTTTTCCCCAAAAAATATATATAATTTCCGTACATATTTATCAAATTTCTTAACAGGATAAATCTCCCCTATCTAACAACAACGTGTAACGTCTCGGCCTATGATGGACCTATAACGGCTTCAAGAAAAGGGCCACTTTCAGGTTCACGGACAACTTTAATTTTAATTTATAAGCATTATATATATATATATACTACTGTGTCCAAAAAGTAAGACCGATTTTCAATTTAAATTTCCCGAGCATATGGTATTTCAATTTCTTTTTTAGATTGGCACTGCCCATGACAGCTGTGTGAAATTTTACCCTGGGTCTTGTGAGATGCTAAAACTGATTCCGGCGATTTTTGAAATGTCCGAATTAATTGAGCAAGAACTTGAGTTAAATTTTGTTTGCAAAAACGTATAGAATGTTGCAGAAGGCATTCGGTGAGCATTCCTGTATCGGAAAGAGATGTTTAGAAGTGGTATAAACAGTTCAAAGAAGGCAGAGAACACGTTGAAGACGAAGAGCCCTCTGATCGACCGCCAACCGCAACCTAACCAACGAAGCTCACGCCCAAAAAATTAAAGATTATTAAATTAAAAATTTGGTGCTTGCAAACCGTCGATGTTGGAATTTCAAAATTCTCTTTTAAAAGATGTTATACATATATATATATTACTCTATTTACAAAAAATGAAAATTAAAGATAATTTGATTCACAAGTGCAGTTCACTCCAAGTACGGAGATTTTCAGAGCTCTCGAGTCTACGACGAATCTAATGCACTGATCTGCGGAAGACCTTAGTTATAACATGGCGTGTATACGAAACCACAAGTGGCTCACTTTGTAAGCAGGCGGAATGATCAACCTGTTCAATCGCTTTCGAGAAAAAAAGGAAAACAGCACTTCTGGTAGTCTCGTCGCAAAACTCTCCCCCTTCTTCACAAAAAAAAAAAAAAAAAAAATTCTTTTTCAACAATTCCTCAAGAGGGGGGCAGCTTCCGTCACTTCTCATTGGAGTAGACATTTCTCAGCTCCTAGTCTATCGTCAATCACGATGGAATAACTCATTCAATCTGTAGTTGTTTCGACTTTTGAAGGTCAGACAGACATTCGGTAATTTCCTGAGTCTCATTACACATGATATCAAATATGTGTTATCAGATTTGAGTGACATGGTTGTTCTCATTAGTACAAAACACTAATTGCATATAATATAACTACCTACAATATTGCTTGTCTGCTGTCAAATTTGAGTGATGGAGTTGATACTTGTCAAATAACATACATTCCTCTGTCATGGGAATAAAATGCCAAAACTCTCTCCGTGAGAAAAAATTTTATACAAATAATTCCCTTTCATTCTGGTAAGTGTGATTCGACGAACAAGGAAAAGTTAGTTTAGCTTACACGTAGAATTAAATGTTCGGCTTCCGTATTTATTAAAATTAAAAATCAACATGTAATAAAAATTGTTTGTAAATAAAAACATTTCGTTTTATTAAGATTCGTTACTCATTATTATAGCTAAAATTCATTTAAATTTCAAGAAATTTCCTTAATTTAAGGAACAATTTCTCATGTTTTAATATTGTATTTTGTTGACATGTAGCAGAGAAAAGCTTGTTTAGCCTACTTGTAACACTAACTATTTTGTTTCCGCATTCATTAAAATTAAAAACCACTTATTGTCTTGTAAAAGTAAACATTTTGTTCATTTCAGTTTCATGAACGTTTTTAAATTTAATTAAAAATGAAGGCGTTAAGAAATACCATTTTATTTTTGCGATCTACGATAAAACAGTTAATAAAGTTGCATTTTCGTTTAAAAAAAAATCTACTATAATAAAGCTTTGTGAAATTTTGCATATGAAGCCGATCTTCCAATTTAATGGGGAAAAATTGCTTTTCATTTTGAAATTAATACTCAAAAATCAGAGTTGTTAGTATATTACTTTGTTGGTATAAGTACTTTATATAACTGGTTGTTAAGTGTTCGTTTCATACATAAGTTTTTAATGGTAATTATGTGACCAGAAGTCATTCGTCTCTGATATTGCGTTTCAATAAGGTGCAAATAAAGTAATAATTTAAGGAAATAAGTGTCCAATAAATGATTCAAAGAACATGATCATGATTTCAAGAACCATGACCATGCTTTCTTACGGCACCAGACCCAGTTGTTTATGAGAGCTGTTGAGGTGCAGAAGAACTCAAGTTCAAACCAGCTAGAAGCATGCGTTGCGGTCACAGTTTTGACAAACAAAGACAGTGGGAAGTAACGAAGTTCTTTAGAACATCACAGCTTTCAAGCAAGATGGCGATTGTAATCACCTGTGTAAGCATCCTGCATTGACAGTCAGTCTATTTGTTGGGGAAGACTTGTAGCCCAGTGACAACGTGCACAACTATAGTGCAAGAAGGCTGATTTTCAAATCCGCTGGTGGCATTGTTGTAATCACTGCTTTCAGAAAAGAGGAGAATTGATGGTGATGATGAGAATGTGTGTAAAGCATCTGGCATCCATACGACACTTACATACATGATAGTATTCCTAAGAAGCCCTGCCGGGAGGCATTGACTTCCGCTCTACAGCAGTTAGTGGGCTGTCCGTGGTATACATGAGACACACCGATGTTCTACCTCCACCTTACTAGTTGGTAGGGGCTGCACAGCATTAAGTACGTGGATGAGGGGTGAAGAAAAGACAAAGAAAAGAAACGGTCTAGTTGCTGTTGACTTTTTGCATTTTCTCCAAGAATTTTGAAAACTAGAGAGTTACCACTGAAAGACTTTCTAGAAGAGAATATCCTTCATGGAAGAAAATACCTCTTTCATGAAGGATACGCCGACATAATCTCATATCTCATAATCGCATGTCGGCATAATCTCATCTTTCATGAACAGGATATTCACGAAGAGAATATCCTGTTCACGAAAGATGAGATCCCAGATAATAAATAAATATATATTAAATGACTCTCCCATTGATGCTGTAACCAATCAAGTCACTACGCAATGTTTTGCATTTAACCAAGGTTTTTGTATTTAATAATCTAATGCATTGTAAAGCATCTGAAAGTATAATATGTATACACTTGCATGAAATTATTTAAGTAACTTAACAAAATATTATAATAAATTGCTGTTAGTATATGAATCACTCATTACTTTGGAGCAATGTCTCCCTACAAGGGGTATACGAGGGGTATATAAGGAACGGTGGCAAAGAAGTAAAATTGTTCACAAACGCTTTAAAAGCCTTTCAGTGCAATAACCGCATAGTTATGGCACAAAGGAAGCATTTGGATGATTTTTTACGTGGTAGAATTATCGGACGACTGGAATGTGGACGTACCCAACTGGAAGTATCCGAGGAACTTGGAATCGCCCAGAGTGTCAAGCACCCATGGCGCCCCGAAACAAACGTACATGTTATTCCAGAATGACATCCCGATAGATGTGGCCTGTCATCGTTACACTCTGAACATGCAGGTCAGTTCTGGAACCAAGAATAATTCCTCCCCAAACGAGCCATCCTGCACCACCGTAACGGTGTCGTTCAATGGTGTTCTCTTGGTGGTAACGGGTACCTGGCGCTCTCCATGTGAAAGTCCGGCGAGAATCAGACTGCAAACTAAACCTGGACTCGTCGGAAAACATCACACAAAACCACTGTTGCGGTGTCCACGATGCATGTTCTCTACTCCAGGTTAATCGCAGGCGACAGTGAGTTGCGGTAAGTGGAACACATCTGACAGGCCTACGAGCATATAGACCAATGTGCCCTAAGCCTCTGCACACGGTCTGCCTTGAAACTGTCGTACCGGTAGCTGAAGAGAGCTGACGAGACAGGTCTGATGCTGTGCTCAGTCTGTTTCTTTTGGCAGTAACTGCTAAGTACCGGTCCTCATTCGGCGTTGTAACTCGGGGCAACTTGTGCTGTAATATCTACTCCCATTACCATCATCTTGGAATCGTTGCCAAACCCTGGAGAGGACACTCTGGGCGATTCCAAGTTCCTCGGATACTTCCAGCTGGGTACGTCCACATTCCAGTCGTCCGATAATTCTACCACGTAAAAAATCATCCAAATGCTTCCTTTGTGACATAACTATGCGGTTATTGCACTGAAAGGCTTTTAAAGCGCTTGTGAACAATTTTACTTCTTTGCCACCATTCCTTATTTACCCCTCTCTTACACTCTCGTCATTGTGACGTACTATCCGCGCCATCTGGTGGTTTCCTGTAATTTGCATATTCTTCTTCAAGATGTGAGTGATAATTCTACAGGTGAAATTTTTATTTTAGAGTTCAATTTCTGTGTGATTCTGAATTATTCTTAATTTATGGACATGAGTGTATTTAAGGGTATCAAAGGATGGTATAAGAAACTTCAACCACGAATGGCCTGTGAATTCGTATTCAGCATAAAAGGACATTTCTCAAACAGCTATGCATCTTCACTTTATTTAATGCCTCACCGAGTATGTTCTGCTGTAATTGCACTGATGATGCGACAAATCATTAGTTTCGGAATCTTTTGCATCAGTCAGATGTTGAGCAATTTTATTAATTCACTTCTAATAAATGTGAGATATAAATTATGCATGATCATATCTGTCTAAATGAGAAAAGTAAGGTTCAACCTGTCTTCAGTGGGTCCATCAACTTCTTTTTTGATCTGTGTTGTTACCAGATTTTCATCAACTGAAAAAGGCGCATAATCTGATAGTATAACGAACTCCAACTACGAACAGCCTGTGAATTCGTATTCAACATAAAAGGACATTTCTCAAACAGCTATGCATCTTCACTTTATTTAATGCGCCACCGAGTATGTTGTGCGATAACTGCACTGATAATGCGACAAAACATTAATATCGGAATCTTCCGCATCAGTCATTATAATGAGCAATTTTATTAATGCATTTCTAATAAATTTGAGATATAAATTCTATATCTGTCTAATAATATAAATTCTATTGTACATCAAATAAATTCTATATCATATCTGTCTCAAAATATAAAGTGACGAGTTTTTGGATGTTGAATTGTTGGGAATTACAATGTAATGAAAAAATTGATAATTTTTAAAGGGCAAAAATTAAAAACATACAAAATTAAAAATGAATTGTTACTATGAATAAAATTATCTTGAAAGAAATTTGTGACAGATAGCATGTAACATATGCTATCTGTCACAAATGTCTTTCGTATGGCTTGAATGTTTCATGTGTAGCAATTTTAAATACTGTTATAAATTCAGTATTTCATTTTTAGCAAATCATTAACAACTTAAATTCGTAGTACATCAAAAGTTTGCCAAAATATTTAGGAGAATGTTCTTAAAAAGTGACAGATATGTCCCTTTTTTAAAAAAATGATGGTTTATATCAATATCCTATATGGATTTCGAATTAATTTTTTTTTATTTGATTGCTTTGATTTGAATTAATTGTCTTTTTAATTTTCTAGTGCATTTATATTTTAAAATAATTGCTATTAAAGAAAAAGAAAAACCACAGTAGAAAATGTTAACCATATACTTGAAATAAAGAATAGGTTTCAAAAAGAAAACAAATATTTAATTTAATAGAAAAAATAATATATATTTGTGTTATATTTTTTTAACATAAAAATTAATGTTACATTTTTAGTTACTTATAAAATTAATTTCATTAAATGCTGATATTTTATAAATCAACAACTAATAGCTAATAGGTATTGAAAAGTTTACAAACTCACAAAAGGCTTGATGAGTTCAAAAAGCTTAAAAACAATTTTAAGCAAGGTGTTCCACATGTTCAGTGTTTTTTTTTTTTTTTTTTTTTTTTTTTTGTAAAAACACGTTTCTCTTTCAAAATCAAAATCACTTCGGAAACTCATAATAATAATGAAAAAAAAAAAAGATAACTTTATTATTAATAACAATTGATTTTTAATTTTGTATATTTTTACTTTTTGCAATTTAAAAATTATCTAATTTTTTTCTCATTACATTTCAATTTTCAACAAATTCTACATCTCAAAACTAGTCACTTTAATATTTTGAGACAGATTTGGTCATGTAGTATTTAAATCTCAAATGAAACTCAACAACGAATCTCTGCATGCAACAAGCGATAAAAATCAATCAACAATTCTACATCTCAAAACTCGTCACTTTAATATTTTGAGACAGATATGATCAAGTAGTATTTAAATCTCAAATGAAACTCAACAACGCGGATACGAATCTCTGCATGCAACAACCGATAAAAATCAATCAACAATTCTACATCTCAAAACTCGTCACTTTAATATTTTGAGACAGATATGATCATGTAGTATTTAAATCTCAAATGAAACTCAACAACGCGGATACGAATCTCTCCATGCAGCAAGCGATAAAAATCATCAACATTAGATATTTACTACCCGACCTTGCAAAAACGTATGCGAAATACCAGTATTTTATCTGTCACCATCTTAGAAGACGACAAAAAAAAAAAAAAAAAAAAAAAAAAATAACCCCCAAAAAAATAAAGTGCAGATGAACAAGAAACATTGTACTGCCAAGAGCATTAGAACAGGTTACTAAATAACAATAAAATGCTATTGAATAATCACCAAAAAATATCAATAAAAGATGCCGCCTCGAGAAACAAAATACCAAAAGAAGAATCCGAGTCAATGATACCAATCAAATCAAAGGGCTGTGCTGTAATGAAGGCTGGATTATTACTTCATGTTAGCACGCGACTAGCACGCGTAATTAATAAATTGTACGTATGGAGCTGGAAAGATGTCAAGTAATATGCACGCTTCTAGCTAAGGGCACGTCCACACAATAAAAAGTAAACTGGCGCTGTTAATTAAAGTTCGTTATTCGGTGCATCTGTCGTTCTGTTCTCAGTTACGTATGAGGGGAAAAGCACCTAATTTTTTGAAATTTCAATTTTTTTTCTTGCGTTTTTTGCTTCTGTAATTTTTTTTCTTCCTTTTTTTATTTTATTTTCAGGTAAATAGTTCAGTTTATTTATTGCTACTACTAACAAATATTTTGTCAAGCAATTTTGCCAATTATACCAATAGTTTACATTAATGGCTTTTATAGATTTGTAGCTCTACGGTCATTTTGTGCACATTTTAGGCTAATTAGACCGGGACCTACAGTTTAACATGGATTCCGAACCATTAACAAACAGCCATGCCACCGCCAATATTCGAACTAGAAGCCGGTGGTAGGCTTTTAAAGCTTAAAAACAGGCAGATAGAAATCCAAAGCGTTAAAAGTACACTTCATTGCTGCGAAAATAATCAATAATAATAGGATGGCAGGTGACAGCGTTGATTAACAACTTGGTTAACTGATCTATTTAATTTTTTTAGTCATACTTTACGTGAGACTATAGCAGTTAAATAATTTTTATCACCTAATTTTAATTTTATGAAGTAATTTGTCTGCCTAATTTATTTCTTTTACATAAATTTTAGTCTACGACAACAATAATTTACTCATCATTATCATAAATAGCGCGACAACCCCTTGGTGGGCCAAGTCCTCCTGCCAGACTTCGAGAAAGAGATGTCTTTCGTTTTACGGAGTATGGCTGTCAGCCCTACACCCAACGTTCTACAGTCATATTAGACGGGAACTTACGATTTAATGTGGAATCCGAACCACTACAAACATCCATGGCACAGCCGGAACTCGAACCCGAAACCTGTAGCATCAACTGCCAGTGCGCTAGTCACTCGGCCATTTGGACCCAATAATTTACTTAAGCTGGTATCATTGGAAATTAACTGGACAATGTTAAAAAATGAAGGAATTTTATACCATGCAAATATATATATATCTATTTTAATTTACGAAATGTACGATGCACAAAGAACCACTAGAAACATCCATGGCACCGCAGGGATTCGAATTTGAAACCTGTGGCACCGAGCGCCAGACACTAGGCCATCAAGCCCCAATAGAGCTGTTTACTACACAAATTGCCCGACTCGTGGCTCAGTAGTAACGTGCGCCACTGGTGAGCATTAATGCTGACGTTCAATCCATTGGTGGCATTGTTGTAGACACTGTTTCAAAAAAACGGGAAGACTCGATGGCGTTTGGGAGTTTTCTAGTTTTTCCTAAGCACTGCCTTCATTTAGCCACACTGCCTGGAGCAGCAAAATCAGACTTCTACCTACGGGTGCTCCATTACAATAAAAGCTGTCCCCTTTTCCTCCTTCCATTAAAACACACGGGCTCATGGACTTGGTATAGATGTTGCTGTCGACCAAATGGGATAAGAAACTACACAAAATTAAACATGGAGGTAACGTGTTTATTTCTCTACGCACTACCTCTTTGTATTAAAAAATAAATAAATCCAAATTTTTCCTGGCCATTTTACCAAGGAAAAAGTCAAACGTTTACTGGCAAATTTTTTGAATCACTTGAAAGTCAATAGTCTAGATTGAAAACGGTAAAAGAATTAATTTATATATTCTTGTAGTCTTTTTACCATTCTTATATAAAACAAATCACACATTAAGACTACCGAAATAAAAACAGCTGTCATATTATTTACAGTTAAAATCCCAGCTGTCATATTATTTAGAGTTAAAATCCACATGTTGTTATCTTTCACTAAACCTAACCATTACGCAATCCTTTAATATACCAATGGGGGAAAGAGAGAACAATTTTGCACTTGGCTTTGATGCCCCTCAGTTGTTAACACGCTTGCACTTCATAAGGTTGTTTTACTGAATAGAGTTTTAATCAGTCTGAGTAACTGAGAAATTGCCTATAGTCAGCAGTGTGGAGATGGACAATACTGGACGTATATGTATGGCTTTATCATAGGGTTGATGGACTGAGAACAGACTCATTTCTAAAGATTCTCTTTCAAAGTACTCTCCAACCCTAATTAGATTATAAGAACCCTTCATTATATTGAACAAAAATAATTAAATTTATGCCCATAGTTTGAGTTATTCGATATTTTAATATAAAATAAAACTAGTTAAAAGTTTTATTTATTTAGAATTTTGTATGATTTTTCAACATATGAACTGATTAAAATTTTCTGAGTATACAGCAATATTTAAGAAACATAACGCTTGAAAGTTCAAACGTTCTGTCTTCTAACAGTCAGTGGCCTGATCACCAACTGGCTAGCTCTCTAGCCTTTGATGCTTCAGGTTCGTATCCTCGCGGTGGTATAAATTGATTTTAAAAAGTTGCTTAAAAATTGGCCTAAAAGACTAAAAATAGATTTTTTAAAAATATTTAAAAAATTGGTCCAAACGACTTAAAAATAGATTTTAAAAAGTTACTTAAGAAATTGGTCCAAACGACTTACAAATAGATTTTAAAAAGTTACTTAAAAAATTGGTCCAAACGACTTAAAAATAGATTTTAAAAAGTTACTTAAGAAATCAGTCCAAACGACTAAAAATAGATTTTAAAAAGTTACTTAAAAAATTGGTCCAAACGACTAAAGTTAACTTTTTAAAAGTTACTTAAAAAATTGGTAGAAACGAATAAAAATGAAATTAAAAAAGTTATTTAAAAAAATTGTCCGAACGACTAAAAATAGATTTTAAAAAGTTACTTAAAAAATGGTCCAAACGACTTAAAAATAGATTTTAAAAAGTTACTTAAAAAATTGGTCCGAACGAATTAAAATAAAATTAAAAAAGTTATTTAAAAGAATTGTCCGAACGACTAAAAATAAATTTTAAAAAGTTACTTAAAAAATTTTTCCGAACGACTAAAAATAGATTTTAAAAAGTTACTTAAAAAATTGGTTCAAACGAAAGCGGATACCTTAGAGACATCTGGCATTAACAGAACCATCTGAATCCGGTTGCAGCATATGCAAGTAAAGTTCAATACTTTGTTGCATCTGCGAGGACTTCACACTCATTCGCTTTGCTGGTCATCTGTTTTAGGTGAGATCCTTTATGTTAATAATTATAGTTTTTCAGATGCTATATATATTTTCATTCAGGAGATTATATTAGATTACGAATTAAAAATGTTTTCAGATGCTAAGTTATAATTAAGGAAACAAAGTGTTGAACAGCAAATAAGTTTGTGAAAAATACTAAATAAAAAAAAATTTGTTTCAGATTATTTAAACTGACTTAAATATCTTACTATAGAAACTATTCGGATGTAGACTGTTAAAATTATAGCTTAGTCTGATATATTATAGTCTGAAAATGTGTGATGTAAATTTAAATTTGAATAAATTTTAAAAAGAAAAATATAAATTTAAATATATTTAATTATTTATATAAATATGAAATGTATAATTATATCTATTATTTAAATGCATAATTATTTATATAAATACAAATTTTTAAAAACAGAAGGATGAAAAATAAAATAAACTGTAAAATAATATTTCTAATAAACGAAATTTAAATATTTAAGGTGGAAAGATATATTGTGTATGCGATTCTGAGTACCAAAAAAAATTTCTTCTTTAATCAGTACATTAATTAAGAAATTTCAAAGCAATTTCTGATTTCAGCTTAAGAATAGCAAGGAAACAATCTCAAATAAATTCAAAATAACCCTATTTCTGGCCTGATGGTAGTTGGTTGGTTAAGAGTGCAAAAAGGCAAGTCGCTTATGGCATACTTTGCCTCTTTGTTTTGAAAAATGAATGTTCCTCATTAGGGTTGTCTAGTTAGTTTTCCTAATATTCTCTGCTCAAACGTGACTCATTGACCAATGAAAGTTTTCTGAGAAGGCATCATAACCCCATCCACAGTCCTAGGGAACAACGTTGATCCGTCAGAGCGATGACTTTATTATAAACAATCAATACACAGTCCAATTTATTATTTCAATCCACAGTCCAATTTATTATTTCAATCCACAGTCCTAGAGAACAACGTTGATCCGTCAGAGTAGGGACTTTATTATAAACAATCAATACACAGTCCAATTTATTATTTCAATCCACAGTCCTAGGGAACAACGTTGATCCGTCAGAGTAGGGACTTTATTATAAACAATTAATCCCCAGTCCAATTTATTATTTCAATCCACAGTCCTAGGGAACAACGTTGATCCTTCAGAGTGGTGACTCTATTATAAACAATCAATCCACAGTCCAATTTATTATTTCAATTCACAGTCCTAGGGAACAACGTTGATCCGTCAGAGTAGGGACTTTATTATAAACAATCAATACACAGTCAATTTATTATTTCAATCCACAGTCCTAGGGAACAACGTTGATCCGTCAGAGTAGGGACTTTATTATAAACAATTAATCCCCAGTCCAATTTATTATTTCAATCCACAGTCCTAGGGAACAACGTTGATCCTTCAGAGTGGTGACTCTATTATAAACAATCAATCCACAGTCCAATTTATTTTCAATGTTGATCCGTCAGAGTGGTGACTTTATTATAAACAATCAACAAATCAACAGGTTCAGGACCACGTGAAAATAGCGGAAGTTTGGAACAAAAGAAAAAAAAAATTAAAAAGAAAAAAAAAACTAGAGCCAAAATTTAAATAATTTGAAAGGTCGGCCATTTTCAATTAGCTTAATCACCTTTAGACATGAGTTGTAAACAAAAACTTGTAAAATAACCGATACGCAGTCAAAAATAAACTTGAATGAAGATGAAAAAAACAAAAATCACAACTGAAGTAGAAAAGAAAAGTCAAAGTCAAAAAGAAAAATGAAGTTAAAATGCTATACACGGTTTTATCTATAGGCTGGCTAGACTTATCTCTTTTTATTTCTTTTCTCTTCTTTTTTTTTTTTTTTTACCTCTCAGTATTATTTATATAATCGTAGCTCACGGCGGCGTTTTTTAAGATGAGGCTCTGTTGACACTGTTCTAGTCGGAATAGCTTAATAACTTGCAGAAGGCTATCTGGATATCTCGTAACGATACGAAACTGCACTTTATTTTTTTCGATTCAGTAAACTTCTGTAATTTAGGAACCACCTGCTGCCAAAATTTTGACCGGTCAATACACTTGAATAAAGTTTCTTAAAAATAACAAAAGAACCTTGTTGGCATTGAATTACCATAGAAAGTAGTTTGGTACAATACTATATTAAAATTATAATAGTAGTTTGATTTTATAACAATAGTTTGGTACAATACGATATTATAATTATAATAATAGTTTGATTTTATAATAATAGTTTGGTACAATATTATTTTATGAGGAAGGGGGTGAATTCAGTGTTGTAACAATTTAAGTAAACAAGCAACAAGTAAAATTTATTAATAATTAGTAAAATGTTAATAATATTTAGTAAAATGTGTTTATTTTGAACACACAAAATTCTTTTTGCTCATACGAATTACAGTCATGTGAGCAGTACAAGCAAAATAAATTTTATTTGTACTGCTCACATGATTATAGTTCATATGAACCAAAAAGAAATTTTGGTGTTCTTTCAAGGTTAAAAACTTTTAAAATATTTTAATTTAACAAAATATTTTAAAGCGTATAATATGTTTTGGAGAATTTAATAACCTTCAAAACCTTTTTACTCTACTTTATTATAATATCACCTATAAAACTTTATTTAAAGTTAAGTTTATGAATTCTTAGCATTTCCCTAGTTGTATTTAAATTCGTAAGCCTAATTTTTGTACTAAGATTTTAATGAATTTCATGTAAGCAATGAGAATTCGCTAAGTTTAACTCGCTATTTGCAACAAATTATAATTAAATACGCGAAAATTGAAACCTACAATTCGGTAGTGCCCAATAAGCGTACAAGAAGGCTTAGTTTCAAATCTGTTGGCGGGACACATTGCAGGTACTATTTTCAGAAATGAAGAGACTCGATGGCGATTGTGACAAAGTTTGTAAAGCATCTCACATTTATGGTCAGACTGTCTGATGGGAGTTTACCAGGTTTTCTCCCATACGAAGCGCATACGTGGAACAATTAACCCTAAAACTCCTTCCGGAAAGCAAAATCTTCTACTTATCGATTGTTGTTTGTGGTATACATAGATAGAACCCAATATTCAAAATACATGGAGTTAAAAAATATAGAAATGGTTATTAAGGAACATTGACGTTAAAAAATGTAGAAATAGTTATTAAAGAGCACTGGTGTTAAAAAATACAGAAATAGTTATTAAGAAACAATGGTGTTAAAAAATGTAGATTTAGTTATTAAGGAGCACTGGTGTTAAAAAATGTAGAAATAATTATTAAGGAGCATTGGCGTTAAAAATGTAGAAATAGTTATTAAGGAGCGTTGATGTTAAAAAATATAGAAATCGATCTATATATATATAGATATTTTTTGAGTTATTTAAAACTTTTTATTACCTTCTATATTTCTCAGCAAAAAGTTTTTATTTTTCGCTTCTATTTAACATGATTTTTGAAGCAAATTTTTAATCAACAAATTATTACACTTCCGCTATTGTCTTTGATTTAATTAAAAATTTTATTAAACTAGTTTATGAATTTTTGTTTAATCATTAAATTTTTCGTTAAACATGCTTCAAAATTTCAATGTTTTACAATATATTAGGATTTTTTAATTCGTTTATAGTCTTTAGCATATACGCGAAGATACAAAACAGTAGCAAAAAAGAATTAAACGCCTAACTCTGAAAAAAAAATAAATGCCACGTTTTTTTTTTCCTGAGTTCTTTGTCTCCAAATAGCTCTAAAATACACAAGATGTACACAAATGTATTTTGCCACCTGCCACATATAAAACGGACACACCTGTATCGCATGAAAATGACTTTTGCAAAAAGCCCGTATGAAGAAGAAATAAAGAAATTTGAAAGCCTAGTCATTGAGCAGCCTTCCGCTTCCGTTCAACTTATAATCCTTAAGTATAGAGCTTAGACTCTTAAACTATGGATGACACGAAACTATATCACCTGTCCTCCTTACACGGAGTTAATTGTGGATCAAGGTGCAACGAATGACCTTTTGCAGTTCCTTCTCCCTTTATTATGGAAAACATACCATCTAACAGTAGTTATCAAGGGTTTGAAGGAAAATTTTAACAAACTTTCTTGGAAACAAGCAATATAATAATAATAAAACTTTAATATATATATATATATATTAAAGTTTTATTATTATTATAATTAAATTATGTTGGAAAATTCCTTTCTGTAAAACTGAATTTTTAATATTACATGTACTTGTTCAAATTCTAAAAGAAACAATTTAATTTTCAGTTCAGGGATGTGTTTAAGTAATGAATGTCTTTGTTTTTATAATAACTCCTATTTTAATGTTATCAAATGGGACAGTTGTTGCTTGTAGCAGTTGTATTAGTAAGGCATTATGGATGAGACGAAACTATATCATCTGTCCTCCTTACACGGAGTTAATTGTGGATCAAGGTGCAACGAATGACCTTTAGCAGTTCTTTCTCCCTTTGTTATGGAAAACATACCATCTAACAGTAGTTTTCAAGGGTTTGAAGGAAAATTTTTACAAACTTTTTGGGAAGCAATACATATATATATTAAAGTTTTATTATTATTATAATTAAATTATGTTGGAAAATTCCTTTCTGTAAAACTTAATTTTTAATATTACATGTACTTGTTCAAATTCTAAAAGAAACAATTTAAGTTTCAGTTCAAGGACGTGTTTTAGTAATTAACATCTTTGTTTTTATAATAACTTCTATTTTAATGTCATCAAATGTGACATTGTTGCTTGTAGCAGCTGCATTATTAAGGCAACAAATAATGTCGTTTGCTATAGATGAGTTGATGGAGGAATAAACATCTTAAAATCCATCTATTACAACTGTGATTAAGAATCAATATATTTTGAAGGAATTTATTTCCTTTATTATTATTATTATTATTATTCTTTTCTGTTAAACTTAATTTTTGATATTAAATAAATTCGTTCAAATTCTGAAAGAAACAATTTAATTTTCAGTTCAAGGATGTGTTTTAGTAATTAATGCCCTTGTTTTTATATCTCCAATTTTAATACATTAAATGAGACTATTGTTGTTTGTAGCAATTGGATTAAGGCACTATGGACGACATGAAACTATATCACATGTCCTTCTTACACGGAGTTAATTGAGGATAAAGGTACAACGAATGACCTTTTGCAGTTCCTTTTCCCTTTATTATGGAAAACATACCAACTAACAGTAGTTATCAAGGGTTTGAAGGAAACTTTTTACAAACTTTTTTGGAAGCGATACATATATATATTAAAGTTTTATTATTATTATAATTAAATTATGTTGAAAAATTCCTTTCTGTTAAACTTAATTTTTGATATTAAATAAATTTGTTCAAATTCTAAAAGAAACAATTTAATTTTAAGTTCAAGGACGTGTTTTAGTAATTAACATCTTTGTTTTTATAATAACTTCTATTTTAATGTCATCAAATGTGACATTGTTGCTTGTAGCAGCTGCATTATTAAGGCAACAAATAATGTCGTTTGCTATAGATGAGCTGATGGAGGAATAAACATCTTAGAATCCATTTGCTGCAACTGTGATTAAGAATCAAGAATCAATATCTTTGAAGGAATTTATTATTAACATTATTATTATTATAAAATTATGTTGGAAAATTCTTTTCTGTTCGACTTAATTTTTGATATTAAATAAATTCGTTCAAATTCTAAATGAAACAATTTAATTTTAAGTTCAAGGATATGTTTTAGTGATTAATGTCTTTGTTTTTATAATAACTTCTATTTAAATGTCATCAAATGAGACAATTGTTGCTTGTAGCAGTGGGATTATTAAGGCACTATGGATGACACGAAACTGGAGTTGGGGTTGTTGCCAGCCTGTCTGGATCACCATATATTTGGGAACAAATATTCACAACAATAAATATTAACAAATTGATAAATAGATACTTGATATATAAATAGATTCCTGCCCTTGCTACTACGAAAATCGAATCAAATACTAAAACACGTATTAAAACGATGAAATGTGACACCTCAAATTTTTTATTTACTTTATATATATTTCTCATCATATATATATTATAAAAATTGTGCACCCCATGGATTTTACAAGTTTGTACATCCTTGATAGAATATAATTATACTGATCAATTTCAAACTTTTGTGAATCTTAGAATATTAGTTCTTTTAGTACGATAATAATTTAAATTGTAGTGAAAAAAAAAATGTACCTAAAGCTGTTTCAGCGAAAAAACACCTGATATAATTTACATGCCTGTAATATTTTTACACATGCTTAATAATAATTAAATCTGTAGTATTATTTATATGACACTGTTTTGAATAAAGAATTAAATAAGAAAGACTTCGTGAGTTATCACTCCAACGAATAACATAAGCATCGATATTTTAAATATCTATCATCATCCTGGTCAATTTAGCTGAAATCAATTGAAAAAAGTGAACATACAGATTTCCAGTATCTGGAGATACGTATATAATTCTTTTCAATACCTGCAATTTGACTTGCTGCTTTGTGTTAGGTACCCTGTAATTGATTCAGTACTTACTATTTGGAAATAACGGATTATAAGGATTATGATGAAAACAGTGAAAGTTTGTAAACCATGGCGTGCTTGAAAATGAGTGGACAGGTGTCGTGTGCCAGGGAACTTGCAATGGAGTGAACGTGCTTTCAATCCTCTCCCTCCCCTTGAACCTGCAGCTGTCGAGTACCTTGGGTCCCTTTCTGGTATTCATAATGTTGCTTCCGAAATCATAACTGCTATAGTTTGCTTAATAAGACAGCAGCAAGCCTAAAGTTAAACTTCATTCCAGAACCATTGCCTTCTGAATCTGAATTAGATTAATTAAATACATCCGGGTTGATTTTAAAAATCAGAAATCAATCACCATAATGAAGCATTGATGTGTTTCATTAGTTGGTGTAAACATAGATTTGATTATATTTTCAATCTAAAATTAAATCCTTTAAAAAAATTAAAAATCCTTCAATCAGGTGATAAGTCATTTATTTTCACTATGAGATTTGAAAATATACCTTTTTAGTTAAAATACTTTACGACGATTGCTGTTATTATACATGACCCTTGAAATTTTTTTTGAATAAATAAATTTACAATTTTACTATTGGATCTAAATACAAATAGCAATTAATGGATGAACCTTAAATTTATTTTTACAGATTTATCAAATTGTTAAAATACATAACAACTGAAAATTAAAGTACTATACTATTATTAATAAGTTATGTTGCTTTCAACACGAATTGTAACTTTTTTTATAATTTTCAAATATTATTTAAATTAAATTTGTCAATAAACAAAAAGATTGATCTACAGAGAAAAAAATATTCAAAATAGTGTTTCTATAATATAATATTCAACAAACACTAAAAATTTGATATTTATTAATACTGAATTGCTCAGCAACTTTCTAGTAAGGATATGTTGCGAAGTATTGCTCCATCATAAAAGTTTTGGAAAAAGGCTCATCTAAATCTTGCGCCAAGCAAATGACTTTTACAGTTAGCAGCATAAATTTCAAAAAAGATACTACTTTTAGAATAGTGATGCCATTTGTTGAAATAATTTTCTGTTCATATTACGTTGGAAGTTTTACAAATTTTTAAAGTTTGGGTTGCGCGACTTTGAGATCACTTCGTACTTCTGTTCCTCTTTCTATTCACGTTCATTTACTATTATTAATATCACAATTCCAATAACAGTAAAAAAAACAATTCAGAAAGAAAAAAATTACTTCTGCCGCAGTGGGTTTTCAGAAGTATAGGCTGAGAAACCAGAGAATGTTTTCTTGTAACCGTTACTGGCAAAAACTGAATAAAACATCGTAGAAGTATTATTTTTCCGAATTGCTGGAATGCATACAAGAACGATGAATTTGATCATGTCTGACATGAGACTATTTCAGGGGTCGGCAACCTTTTGAGTCGGAAGAGCCAAAAATGGCAGTTTACAAATTTCAAAGTTTTTAAAGAGCCACAAAATTTTTTCTTGCCAACAATAAATAACAGGTAGGCTGAAAAGTTCATAGGCTGACACATAGATGGCGATACTAGTATTAAATCCATATAATTTTTAGATAGCCCTAACCTTCAAAAGACACGTGTATAAATTTGATAGCTGTTGCGCTATTAGTATGTGAGTTATAGCATTTTTAATTAAATTATAACATTTTTAGTGTTCATCGCGTGCAGTCTACTCGGCTGACTGTCGATTGGACTCCGGTGTGATATGATGGAGCCATGTTTCATACATTGTCCCATATCGACGCAAAAATTCGGGTTTATTACGATTGAACAGCTCCAAACACTGCTTAAAATCATCAATTGATTGTTGTTTTGGGTCGATTGTGAGCTCGCGCGGCACCCACTTTGAACAGAGCTTTTGCTTATTCAAATATTCCTTCACGATATGTCCAACACATTCCTTTGATATCTTTAAGGTCTCAGCTATCTCAATCAACTTCACTTTACGGTTATCAGAAATTGTTTTGTGGACTTTTTTTGATGTTTTCGTCGGTAACACCCTCTTTGGGGCGTCCACTGCGTGCATCGTCCGCGGTGCTCATTTCGCCTCGTTTAAATTTAGCAAACTTCTCTACGGTTGATTTTTCTGGTGCAAAGCCCGAATAATTTTTATCAAGCAAAGCCTTGGCTTCAATAGTACTTTTTTCGCCAAAAAACAATGCTTTATTAACACATGAAATTCCTTTTTATCCATTTTTTCAAACTAACTGAAGTTGCTTCACTAAAAATGCTATAACTCACGTACTAATAGTGCAACAGCTGTCAAATTTATACACGTGTCTTTTGAAGGCTAGGGCTAACTAAAACTCATATGGAACTCATATAAAACTCATAGTAGCGCCGATTTAATAATACTAGCCCACTTGTTAGTACTCGCATAAATAAAGTTTTTTTGATAAAAAAAAAAATCTATTTATTCATAAAAAAACATATCTATTTAATCATTATATCATTCTATTTATTCATTATTAGATAATTACATATTATTTAAGTAAGAAATTAAAACAATTATACATTTACTTACAACACTAACTTGTACTTCAATAACAAGCAATTGAACAAACAAATTCCATGGGAGCGATAGCTTTGCATGGTTATTCAAGTAGAAAATGTAAACTTTACTAAACAATGTAATTTGTACTTAAAATAAAAAAAAAAAATAACATACAGTTTGGATAAATTTTGCTCATAACTTGTTGCTTTAAGTTTCAAACAAGACTCTAAATTTTCATTTGTTAATTGGCTTCTTACTTTACTTTTAATTATATTCATGCAAGAGAACGCTTGCTCGCACGAATATGTCGATCCGAAGATAGTCAGCACTCTAAATGCCAACTTCTTTACCTCACTGTAACAATCTGGAAGACTATTCCATGCGTCGAATATAAGTGCCTCAGCTCGCGGCATTTCTTTTAAAGTTGTCCACTTTTGTTGGGTTACGTACATACATTTCTGGACTTCCAACTCTTCCAACTTGCTTTTCAACTCTGTAAATTTTCTACTCCACAAAGCGTTACTTTTTAAATCGATCAATTGCATTTCTAGAGATCCAGTATCAATTCCAAATGGCTCAATGTGGATTTCGTTACTATTTTTGTTGATAGGATTTACTATGAATGCTAGAGTGTTTTTGTTGGTTTTGAATTGCTGAAATCTATCAGCAAATTCCTCTTTAATTTTTTTTATAATTGTGTTGAAGTACCTCGTGTCAACAGTTGCACTAGTTTTATCACGATATTGCTTTAGAAATTGGAAATGAAGTAATATACCGCTCTGAATATCTTCTGCCAAAAGAATTAAGTTTTCTTCAAAACAAACCAATTCTTCTACCAAAACATAGTCTGGGTTTCCCTTTCCTTGCAGTTTTAGATTCAGCTCATTTAATTTCGCTGTGATATCCACCATAAAGTAAAATTTTTGCAACCATTTGCCGTTCTCTAATTCAGGGTGATTAATGCCTTTTTTATTTAGGAATGTATTTATTGCATTCAAGCACAAAACAAAACGTTTCAACACCTTAACTTTGGAAAGCCATCGCCCTTTATTGTGAAGAAGGAGGTTGGAATACTGAATCTCCATTTCGTTTAAGAAATCTTTAAACTGACGATGGTAGAGTGCTTTTGACAAGATGCTGTTAACAATCTTGATTACCAAATTCATGACCTCCACTATTTCGGCCGGAAATGTTTGGGCACAAGGCGCTTCTTGGTGTATTATGCAGTGAAACATAAGAATTTCGTGGTTTATTTTGCTCTGAAGAATCGTTGTTCCCCCTTTATTTTTTGCTGTCATACTTCTGGCTCCATCATTTGCTATTGAAACGATTTTATTTAAATCGATCTTATTGTCTTCAAGGAATTTTTGCACGGCATTCGCTATATCTTCCCGTCTAGTTTGTCCCGTGAGCGGTAGCAATCCTAGAAGTTCTTCTTTTGGACATTGGGAAGACATATGCCTGACAAAAAGGGCAACTTGTGCCGTGTCTTTTATATCGCAAGACTCATCTATAGCCAGTGATAAGGCAGAAGAAAGTTGAATATCTTCCACTTGCAAATATGATACATTTGAAGATATTTTAGCTATTCTATCTTGTACTGTTTTAGCGGATAGTGGCAAATCTTTGATTTTTTTCAAGATTTCTAGTTTGTTTTTGAAATCGCGAAACAGTTCTTCAGATTCCTCGTTAATCGATTCAGAACGATTTAAAATTTTTTTTTTATTTTTTTGATAAAATAAATAATATTTGCGTATGGAACTAAAGAGCCGCAGTTTCACATCCAAAGAGCCGCAGGTTGCCGACCCCTGGACTATTTGAATAATTTTATGGGCTAGGAAACCAGATATCAAACACAAATAGTTGAATATTTACTAAGTAGTGTAGAATGGTGTATTAAACGGTAAGGGTCCCTGTTCTTCAACGTTTAAATTCGTAAGCTATCCAGTTCATATGTCGTTGTTTATACTCAAAATTGGAAATATTTTCAGCGATTCTGAACGATATTTTTAAATTTATAGGCACTGTCTAAATTTATTTAGTGATATTATTTACAGTTGCATGTTATTTTGCTTCTACTTGGTTTGTATGTTTTCTATTATTCTTATTTGTGTCTATTGTTATTGTTATTAATAACTATTATTTTTATTTCATTTATCTTATTGTATAATTTGTACTGCATAAAAATCTTTTTTATCATTTGATTGCTTTTGTGGTTAATGATGATTTAATTTTTATGACTAGCATTTATTTGAACGACATTTATATTTGACGAAAAAGCAGTACTTGCTAATGAAGAAGTAACGGAAACGCTCCTTTTTAAGCCAATTATGATATCCTTTTTAGAAAAGATAGATTGGGGGAAAAGAAATAGTAGTGCACTTATGACTAACTTAAAATTTTTTTTTATTTTGAATTTTAAAAAAATCAATATGTATTTCAAGCACGACACTTCTTAGTTCTACCTATAACTAATCATCTCTTTAATACATTTTTTGTTTTGAATGCTTGTTCTATTTTCGAGACTAAAAAATTACTACTTAATGATGATAATGAAATCGTTGTTTCATTATTATTGATGATACAATGCGGAAATAGTATAAATTGTGTACAGTAAATGTAATTTCTGTGCGTTTTGTATTTACTTCCAATTTATATTTGATTCATAAATACATCAATATTTTCTGATCTAAACAGTGAAAATTTAAAGTTTGAAAAAAAATTAAAAACAATTTACTGGCGGCATCTTAACATTACTATTCATCCATGTTAACATTACCTCACTTCCAAATAAAAAAAAAAGTTTCAAAATAATTTAAGAATTAGCTGCAGCACTTAGATTATTTTGTGTCTCGTATACAGATAGCCAGGTGAAAACGACCATTCTTGCGGGTAACCTTTAATCTTCAATTTTGCACACCTAAGGGCGTATCATGCTACTCACCTAAAACAAAGTTTCGTGAGATTAGCTTAAATATCTTCAATAAGAACAGGGGGAAAAAAAACACTGAGTTTTCTTCTCTCTACTTCACCTGACATTGACTGACCTCAGAGAGCTACGGTTTGAAGAGAAAACAAAAAAACGTCATTTACGAAAGCAGATAGTGCACATCTGCCCCGTTTTTCTTGGGGTGCTCTATGGAGGGGTAACCTCCCCCATTTCACTTTGTCTTGATGCAAACGCGCGTGGCAGGCGTGATCTTCGGGAGTTTCCACCTGCCTTACCGGAGAATAAAGCCCACAAGATAGACTACAAGTGCAAGCAGATGTTTTGTTGCGATGAAAGGCAGCAACAGATAATTATCGGAATCGATTTAAAGTGATGCATTGAGATGGAAGAAGACCTATATTGGAAATAACCTAGTTTTGTAGAAGGAGACTCGTTAATTAAAAGTTGAAAGCACAAAATAGTCCAAAACTTCCCGCTATGTTATCGCTGTTTACGACAAAGGGAACGATATCTTGGTTGTGGTACAATAACAATTCGTGTTGTAGAACAAATCAAGGATCTTTTCAAAAACACCTGCTCTTAAATCACCAACCTTTGAAATTATCATGTAGACATTACATCCAGAGCTAGAGAAAAACCAACATAATTGATTTAAAATGATAAAACATTCAAATGGAAAATCTTTTAATTAAAAATATTCTAGATGCCTTTACTGATGCTGTACCTGCATTAGTTAATTAAGAAAATGATTAAATATTTGTATATTGGAAAAATAAGTTGGTACTGGCTTATAATAAATTTATATATATATATATATATATATTATTTTTATTATTTTATTATTTATATATATATATATTATTATTATTATAGGAACTTTAGTATTTTTCTTTAAAATTAAATTTAAATATTATACTTACATCTATTATTGACAACAAGCTAAATCAGATTTTGTTTTTAAGTTTCTGTATCACGAAAGTGACATGATTTATAATATGTGTATAAAACTGTGTATACCGATATCATCAAATACAGGATTGTTATAATATACCGATATGTAAATACAGGATTGTTACTTCTACAAATACCAACCGGGATGTGCATAAAAATTCAAGTAAAAAAATAGATTGAATTTAAAATTATTTTCATTGTGAACGATATACAAAATAAAGGTAGTGTTTTAAAAATTTAATGATATTCGTATGATTTTTTTCTGAGCTTTATTTTTGCAAATCGTAGAAGTGTTTTAAAAGTGCTATTATTCAAAGTTTAATGGTACAAATTATTTTTTAACAATATAATAACTTTTTATTTTGATCTACGTAAACAATAATAAATGCAACATTTTCAATGAATTTGCTGCAATACCTCATATTATTTTGATTTCTATGCAAAATTTCACTATTATTTTTTGCCTGTTTTTCTAATGTAATTAAAATTTTCATTATATATATATATATTTTTTAATTACGAATGATGTATAAACAAGCAGTCAATTTTTTTTTTTCCTTTTTGTTTTTTGAGATTTAATTGAATTGTGAATTTTTATTTCGATCGAATCGATTGCATCATTAAAATTAAAATCATTATATCCACTTAAATTGAAAAATAAATAAATAACATTATTTTAATTAAAAACATATAAATGTGCACTGTGTTTGTTGCATTTAAGCGCAATATTCCAAATACAGCAGAGTTCTCATTTAAATGCTGTTAAGCATGTGTATAAAAATATAATCAAATATATATTTAAAAGTTATTTTAATGTCTATTTCCTTTATTTATCACTGAAGTTAACTGTTTATAATGGGGATAATTTATGTCTACTTATAATAAACAGCGATAGTGACTAATTCTTTCACGAATACAGAGTAACCATAATTGTAGCACTGTGTTTGTTGCATCTAAACGCAATATTCCAAATACAATAGAGTTCTCATTTAAATGCTGTTAAGCATGTGTATAAAAATATAATCAAATATATATTTAAAAGTTATTTTAATGTCTATTTCCTTTATTTATCACTGAAGTTAACTGTTTATAATGGTGATAATTTATGTCTACTTATAATAAACAGCGATAGTATATATAGTGATTAGGGGATTATAGTCCTTGTTGCTTCACATCCCCATATACCACTTCATTCATCAAACAGCGATAGTGACTAATTCTTTCACGGATACAGAGTAACCATAATTGTAGCACTGTGTTTGTTGCATCTAAACGCAATATTCCAAATACAGCAGAGTTTTCATTTAAATGCTGTTAAACATGTGTATAAAAATATAATCTAATATATATTTAAAACATTTTAATGTCTATATCATTTATTTAACATTGAAGTTAACTGTTTATAATGCAGATAATTTATGTCTGCTTATAATAAAGAGTGATAGTGACTAATTCTTTCACGAATAAAGAGTAACCATAATTGTAGGTGAAATAACCTTATTTCCCCCCTTTCTCCCTTTTGTTGTCACGACTTCAATTTGGTTTTCTTTTTTGATGCACCATTTTATAGTTTTGCGTTCGGCAGTTTAAAAGAAGGGGAGGGAAACACCCTGCACCATATTCAAGGCGATGTTCTCAATTTAACTGAACCCTGCGGTTTAAACACCTGCTCCTGAGTTTTGGCAAAGGGATCACAATTTTTAAATCACGCACAAGCTCCTGTGTGTAGATGTCATAATAAAGGTGAGTATTAGGGGTAAAAACAGGGTTATTTTAGTCTTAGAGTTCAGGTTCATCAAGTGCTTCAAGTCAAGTTAGCTGGAATTATCGCCCCAATTGTGTTAACGGTATATAAGAGTTTAATTACTTTTTATAAAGGATGTTGCTTCCATAAATCACATATTGTGAAAGTGTGAGACTTAAATTTTTGTATTAGGATGTGATAATGTTTTTGTCAACCTTAATATTATAAATGCGGGGCCTGATGGCCGAGTGGCTAGCTCTCTGGCGCTCGGTACCACAGGTATCGGGTTCAAATCCCGGCGTTGCCATGGATGGTTGTAGTGGTTCGGAATCCACTTTAAACCGTAGGTCCCGGTCCTAATAGGATCGCAGAGCATTGCGGGGGCATTTTTACTCCGCGTCCGGGGCTTATCTTCAAGTTACACGCGCCCCCTGGGTAGTGCAAAGTAAGTAACTTCGGTGCAGCCCTTATGGCATAAAAGATCACGGTCTATTTGCCAGCTGCATTAGAAGAAAAAAAAATATTATAAATGTTGCAAGAAATTATGGTTTCAAATTAGAATTCTGCCTTAAATGTAATTTTGAAATATTTTTATTCCTTTTTTTTATCAATACAAAGGAAAATAAAGTGCTTAAAATTATAATAAACAGCGATAGTTTAATTAATTAATTATTAAACTATAATAAACAGTGATTTCACGAATAAAGAGTAATCATAATAGTAATTGTAGATAAAATTACAGTGTATCATTCATTTTTCCTCTTTCTCTCTTTTGTTTAACAGTGCATCGTTCATCCCCCCTTTCTCTCTTTTTTGTTTAACAGTGCATCACTCATTTCCCCCTTCTTTTTTTGTTTAACAGTGCATCATTCCTTTCCCCCCTTTCTCTCTTTTGTTTTGCAGTGTATCATTCATTTCCCCCCCCTTTCTCTCTTTTGTTTAACAGTGTATCATTCATTTTATCCCCTTTCTCTCTTTTGTTTAACAGTGCATCATTCATTTTCCCCCTTTCTCTCTTTTGTTTAACAGTGCATCATTCAGTCCCCCCTTTCTCTCTTTTGTTTAACAGTGCATCATTCATCCCCCTATCTCTCTTTCATCCTCCTTAACTTAATTAAAATTATGGAAAAAAATAACAATAGAGAAATCGAAAATTTGACAAAATGAAGTAACGGAAGGTCACATTAAATTTTTAATCTGAAAATTTCTGATAATTCTTCTTCTTAATCACATTACTTCTTTCTTAATTACATTTGAGAAGGATGAAAGAAATAAGAATATTGAAACAATTAATAAAATAGAAATCGCAAATTTGACAATATGAAATAACGGAAAATCATATTAAATTTTGATTATACAAATTTCTGATAATTATTCTTCTTAATTACATTACTTTCTTCTTAATTACATTAGAAAGGATGAAAGAAATAAGAATAATGATAGAATTAACAATATAGAAATCGCAAATCTGACAAAATGAAGTAACTGAAGGTCACATTAAATTTTGATTATACAAATTTCTGATGATTATTCTTCTTAATTACATTACTTCCTTGGTAATTACATTAAGAAGGATGAAAGAAAACAAATAAGAATATTGAAAAAATTAATAACATAGAAATCGAAAATTTGACAAATTGAAGTAACGGGACGTCTCATTAAATTTTGATTATACAAATTTCTGATAATTATTCTTCTTAATTGCATTACTTCCTTCTTAATTACGTTAAAAAGGATGAAAGAAAAGAAATAAGAATATTGAAAGAATTAATAACACAGAAATCGAAAATTTGACAAATTGAAGTAACGGAAGGTCACATTAAATTTTGATTAGAAAAATTTCTGATAATTCTTCTTCTTAATTACATTAAGAAGGATGAAAGAAATAAGAACATTGAAAGAATTAACTATAGAGAAATTGAAAATTTGACAAATTGCAGTAACGGAAGGTCAAATTACATTTTGATTATACAAATTTCTGGTTTTAAATGTTGTTTACCTTTAATTAAAAAGATTTAAGAATAAAAGGTTAATCTATCATTTTCAATCAATTTACAGAAAAAAAAAAATATATTTACGCAAAACATGTTAAACTGTTAAAGAATATTTTATTCGTACGATTGTTTTAATTCCTAGTTATTTAATAAAATTATTATACGTACATAAAATTATACGGTCTACCATGACTAAAAATCCTGTATAAACTTTAAATAACTCATTAATTGATTACTCTTTAAGACAGTGGTTCTCTTAAGTACAGAGTGTGAATCCTAAGAAAAACATTTCTTACAGAAAAATTAATTATTTTAAATCACTTTTAAAATTAATAAATTATAATATGGGATAATTTTTCGGTCGGTATAAGCTTTAATTGGTGCGAATTTTAAAAAATTTAATAATTACTTTCTAATCGGTAAATAATTTTCTATTTAAAATCTGATTACATTATATATTATGATCTTTTTCATAACGAAGAATTTAAGCAAAAACGGATATATGATGTTCTGATATAGCTATCACAAGGTCAGAAATTTAAAAATATTTCTTAATAATTATAGAGGGGGATTTCTAATAGTTTACTATATACTCAAATCTAATTCTTAAAAAGTGGAAATCCATTACACAGATAACCTCCAGCCCTCTATTAATTTAATTTATTTTTTATATTTTTTATTCATTTATTTATTCATTACGAACATTTTAAGCAAAAACGGATATATGATGTTCTGATATAGCTACCATAAGGTCACAAGTTTAAAAATATTTCTTAATAACTTTAGAGGAGTATTTTTAATAGCTTACTATATACCGTAAGCAAATTCGTAAAAATAGGAAACCCATTACATGGATAATCTTCGACCTACTATAATTTTTATTTATTTATTTATATTTTTATTAGTAAACAAATTATTTTTACAAATTTAATATTTGGAATACTTTTATTACGAGTATAAACTCTACTACTCGTCATTGCTAATGTTAAATAAATTGTATAAAATACCAAAGTTATTCCAAAATTTAATGATGAAATTGAGTGTAGCATTTTTACTCGGGGGTGGGAGGGAGGAGCCAGGGAAGATATTTTAATTCGTTAAGAGTGAAAGACTTGAGATCTATTGTTTTAAGACAAAACATACTAACGATTTACTCATCACCAATATAGAAATTGTATGGAAAATATGGAAACTGTATGGGATAATTAAATGGGAAGTGAACTTTTGGTATGGTTTGGTTGTTCGCACTTAGTACATATCGGAATCCATTTTCACGTTCTTAAAGATCGAGGTGAAATATTAAAATATATTACTTAAATAAATAATAAAAACTTAGAATCCTAAAAATAACATTAACATAATTACAGTAATGTCTAAAACTAAGTACTGAGTATTTTTAATGTAATGTTAAATAATTTATAATTGATATTTTCGTTAAATGCTTCTGTCGTATTATGGCTTATTTTAATAAATCATATGGTTTTGTTATATATTTGTAAAGTGTTTGAGTTATGATTTTGTTAAAATATTTGCAAAGTATTCGTGTTATATTAGGCATTGCTATTCCTCTAATAATATACTGTATTGAAAAACAATTGATTTACCAAAGATACCAATAAAATATCAAAAAATAAATACAAATTAACTATTTCAACCTTTTTTTAATGCTGTACAAGTGAGTATTTCCTAATAATTAAATATTAAAATTAAATGCAATATTTCAAATTGATTAAAATTGATTTGTAAAATTCACATAATCTGATATATATTTTTTTTAAAGTTCTGGAAAATTTTCAATGAAAATATATTTAAATACCCCTAAAAATATATCTAAAATGTACCTATAATATCAGAAGATGATATTATGGATGATTTATTTATTTAAATAAATTAATTTTTTGTGTATGGATAAAAAAAGGCAATAATTTAATAAAAAATAGTACTTTATATTGTATGACACATTTATAAACATCTTGCAAAGCTTTTCAGAATTCTGAAAAACTCAAAATATTCTTTAACGTCTTGAGGGACACTGGCACATATGGTATAAGTGCATTTAGTTTATTTTAAATTAAAATAATAAATAATTAAATTAATATAATAAATAAAAAAACATTCAAATTTTTCCTGACCATTTTACCAAGGAAAAAGTCAAAAGTTTCCTAGTCAATTTTTTGAATATTTGATTACTTGATACTTAATAGTCGTCTATGAAAGGTAAAAGAATTACTTGGTATATTCTTGTAGCCTTTTAACCATTCTTGTTTAAAAACAAACCACGCATTAAGACTACCGAAATAAAAACAGCTGTCATATTATTTAGAGTTAAAATCCACATGTTGTTATCTTTCACTACACCTAACCGTTATGCAATCATTTAATATTCCAATAAAGAGAGAATAATTTTGCACTTAGCTTTGATGTCCCTCTGCTGTTAACACGCTTGCTCTTTATAGAGTTGTTATATAGAATAGATTTTTAATCAGTCTGTGTAACTGAGAAATTCCCTACAGTCAACAACATGGAGGTATGGAAATGAACAATATATATCAAACTGTTGGTATAAACAAATAAAAATAATCAAATAAAAATTGATTTTTTTTTCTTTTATTTTAAGAAATTCCTCCCTGAACAGTTCAGGAAAATATTTCAAAGCTGTTCAAAAGAGTTATCGGTAATGAGTAATGGTTATCTAATTTGTTTCTTTTATTAAAATTCGCGTGAACCATAAATCGCCAAAATAGCGGTTGTACTACAAGATACGTAAAAAGTTTAAAACGATCCCTGCAATACTACAGAAACCTATTTCCCCTCAGGTGTTTAAGCAAACGCGACTCACGAAAGTGCTGGCGGCAGCTGGTTTGGTGATATACCACTAACCACTGTTTATGCTTAATTATTGTTATTATAGTATTTTATACTTCAGACCATCTTTTTGTTTCGAGAGTAGATGTATTCAATAAGCAGAAGGAACACGTTTGTTGATGGCATGAGTGGGGGAGAAAACGACCACTTATTGTTTTGAATAACTGATTTTCTTTTGTTGAAGGATATGAGAAATACAATAATTGCCTCGTTCGGAATCAATTTTTCATTTCTTTTTTGGTTATGAAGGATTGCTTATTGACGAAATAAACATTTAATTATCTGAATTGATTGGTAATTTCTTAAAAAGCACGTTTTGCAAAAGTCTTTGCTTTTGCTTTTTTTCTAAATTTATTAATGAATGAAGTAAGCATATAATATTTATTTTATTAAGTTTATTAGAAACTACAAAATTAAAATACACTTTATTATTTATACTTATGTTACAAGATATTATTTTATTTTTTGCTTAACTGTATATCTTTTTTTGCTTCGTTTTATAAACCAACATCCTCTGTATTCTTATAGATCATTTGTTGATTTATAGTTTCTTTTGAATTTGAATAAATATCCATAAGTGATCATAAGAATGATATGGGCTATCTTTTTTTGATAATGTGATATCTTTTTTAAGAATGATAATACATCTTTTTTTTGCTTCGTTTTACAAACCAATCTCCTCCATAATCTTATAGATAATTTACTGATTTATAGTTTCTTTTGAATTTGAGTAAATATCCATAAGTGATCATAAGAATGATATGTGTATCTTTTTTAAGAGTGATATATCTATCTTTTTTTGCTTCGTTCTATAAACTAAGAAAAAAGAGGTAGAGCCAAGGGTAAGCTAGAGGTAGTAATCAAGTGATCATAAGAATGTTATGTGATATCTTTTTTAAGAATGATATATATATATATATTTATATATATGTATGTATCGGTTTTTTTTCGTTTTGTTTCGTTTTATAAACCAATCACCTCCGTAATCTTATAGATTATTTACTTATTTATAGTTCCTTTTGAATTTGAATAAATATACATAAGTGATCGTGAGAATGATATGTGATATCTTTAATTCATAAAATTAGTCTAAAAAATATTTAATTTATTACAAATCTGTTTTTGCTATCAAGCATCACATTTTACTAAGAATTCAAGATTTAAAAAAAAAAAAATTATCAATTAGTTCATTTCTAGATATATTTTAATCCAAAGTATCTTTTATCGCAATAAATTAAGATTGTGACCATGAAAATGCAATAATATTATTACAAAAATATGTAAATATTCATAAAATGAAATTTCCTAATACCTTACAATCTTACATCTATATACAGTCAATACAATCTTTTATTTATATATAGTCAATCTACCAGTATTAACATAATCTCTCTAGAGTGTTTTTATTGTGAATTTAGTTCATTTTAAACAAATCAAACCGAAGAACATGAAATATATTTCTAAACACAGTTTTATTAGACATTGGAACTTGCCAAATCCAGTTCTAAATTCTTTCAAATGTCTATTTTTAAAATTTGATATAGACCTACAGGGAATAGTTTTAGTAAAAGTTTTTTCTTTCTTTGAATTTGCATATTATCGTTTATTGTTATGTTATATCATAATTTCGTATCTGTCTATCAATAGAAGTGTAAATAACACGAGCTTCCTTAAAAAAGATCACATAACTTTGAATGGCGTAGCAATAAAAGATTTAAGCAAGCGAATCAATCGCATTCAACTTCTGTAAGTGACCTAAGATACATTTTATCTGTATCACCTTGAGCCATTCCAATAATAGAATTATTAATTACTGCCACATGATCTGCACGAAAAACATATCAATTTCCCTTCTTGGCTATATTAGTGGTTTGGGTGAGATGGAAAAAGAAATTGACGTTCGCTTTAAACATCCATTTTAATCAAATCAAACCGCAGAACATGAAATTTATTATAAAAAACAGTTATTATTAGGCATAAGAACTTGCCAAATCCAGTTCTAAATTCTTTCAAATGTCCATTTTTAAAATCCTTGCTATACTTTGGCACCTCATGAAACCGGACATCTATCGTAAATCTTTAAACTAAAAAGAGACCTACAGTAATAGTTTTAGTAAAAGTTTTTTTATTCCTTTGAATTTACATATTATAGTTTATTGTTATGCTATATCATAATTTCGTATCTGTCTATCAATAGAAGCGTAAAAAACACGAGCTTCCTTGAGATAAAAAAAAAGACCACATAAGTTTGAATGGCGTAGCATTAAAAGTTCTAAGCAAGCGAATCAATCGCATTCAACTTCTATAAGTGACCTAAGATACATTTTATCTGTATCACCTTGAGCCATTCCAATAATACAATTATTAATTGCTGCCACATGACCTGCACGAAAAGCATATCAATTTCCCTTCTTGGCTATGTTAGTGGTTTGGGTGAGTTGGAAAAAGAAATTGACGTTCACTTTGAACATCCATTTTAAAGTCCACAAACTCCCTTAACTAGAAGGCAGAAAAATAAAAATCGCTAATCGTCAGCCATTCGGGAGTGGTTAGGACCTGTTTCCATCTAAAGTCCGTTGACGTTTTGTAATGGATGATAAACCCTCCTGAGCACCTGCTCTGTTGTCGGACTCATTTTGTGAGTCGAATGCCTAAATATTTGGCAAGCAATTCATTTCCTCAATTCCAGCTACCGGACACGCGCCTTACACGCTCTCATTTGTTATGACATTTTCAGTGGAATTATTTCACCTTCTGCGTTCTTTCTATAAATATGAACATGCACAATTACTATTTTGCGTTGTAGTGAGGGTATATCAATAGAAAATCTTCGTGGTACAACGCTTATTATTTAAAATTATTAGTAACTTTTTTTAAAAATTCAAATTATTAAAATTACAAAGATAAATTTAAATTCAACAGAAATGAATCCCTTTTACACAAAATTTTCCATAATGGCAATGATTTCACTAAGATTGTTGACAATTTTATAATGGGTAACACCACTTTGGTTAGTCATCACTGTTCCCTAGAACAGTCGATCTCCAAATCTTTTTGATCGCGTAGGTCTAAGCCAAAAAAAAGTTGTACCTTATATAATATAATGTATCTTTTTTCAGTCGGAAATCAAAGTATTTATTATTTATTTATTTTAAACAATATACAATAAAATAAAACTAAATTTGTAACCTCGCACTCCTGCGATACATGATCATACATTCACAAGTGATCGTATGCCTACGTCTTTTGTGAATCCCAAATATCAATCACCGAATCTCATTTTGAAGACCTCTGCCAAGAATGGTAGGAAAATAATTGAATTATCGCGCTGTTGCCAGCGTGTAGTCGAAAATCAAAATATTTATTATTAATTAATTTTAAACATATACATACAATTAAATTAAATATGTAACTTCGAACTCTTGTGATACACGATCATACACTCTCAAGTGATCATGAGCCTACGTCTTTTGTGTATCACAAATATGAATCACCGAACTTCACTTTGGAGACCACTGCCCTCGAATGGTAGGAAGATAATTAAAATATCATGTTGCTGCCAGCGCGCGCTGCCACTAGGTCACGAGTAGAGCACAAAATTATTGCTACCATGCCTAATTTTTTTTTTTTTTAGTAAATGTTATTGGAATTAAATTTTTGCCTCTTTCCAAGGTAGCAGCCTGATGGCCAATTGGCTATCGCTGTGGCCTTTGGTACCACCGGCTTCAGATTCGAATCCTGCCGGTTGCATGGATGTTTGTGAGTGGTTCAGAATCAACGTTAAACTGTAGGTTCCGGTCTAATTAACCTAAAGTGTGCACAAAATAACCATAAGAGCGACAAACCAAACAAGCTTTCCAGCGTATAATATCATTAGGTCCCGAGTAGAATCCCTCATTTGTTTTTAGTTTTTATGTCAGAGTAGTTTATATACTTTTAATCATATGATTCCACAAATTTTAAAAAAATCAACACTAAATGTATAAGATTACTGCTATAGTTATATTGAAATTTCTTTGTTGTATCCAATGAATTTATCCAAAAATTTTAGAATCATGATTTACAGCTGATACTTTAAAACGTATAATCAGTAAACGTATAACATCAGCTAAATATATGATGCTGTGCCAGTAGTGGAGTGTTTTTATTTAAGCATATTTTACAGAAAACAATGAAGAAGGCAAACCGATTTTGCTTCTTTTATCACCTTAATCTAGAAAAAAACTACGACATAAATAATTTATATCTTAAACATATTTATCTACGCAGTTAAGCACAAACCCCTACATAAATCTATTTATTATTATTATTACTATTTTATTTGTGAAATCAGGGCACATTGACTTTCATCAGTGTATACAGTGAGATTGTAGTAGATTCGACGCTAACCAGCATGCACCTTTATGAGTCATCTATTTTTTAACCTCTAGACAAAAAGGAGTAGAATTGCTAGGGAAAATTACCTTACATATACGTATTGTATAGGAGAAAACCCCAAAACTCACTGTAAGTTCCCTGGTTGTCAATACCAAATATTCTTCATCTATCATCAGTGTATACGGTGAGATTGTAGTAGATTCGACGCCAATTATGAGTAATTATGAGTCTATATGACTCACAAAGGTGCAGTTAACGTCGGGAAATGCAGAAACTCAGTTAGCGTCGGGAGGGTTTTTAACCTTTAGACCAAAAGGAGTAGAATTACTTTTAAGAAAAATTACTTTGCATATGCGTATTGTATATTAGAAAACCCAGAAACTCACTGTTAAGTTCCCCGGTTATCAATACAAGACATCCTGTCACTGTCTCCACCAAGTTAACTCGTTTTTCAAAGCAGTATACTTCCAGGAAGAGTCAAACTATCTTCTTTCTGCACGGCGACTTGCGAATATTACTACTGAGCAACGAATAAGGAACGCATTTAGTCACTTATAATTATGACTTGCCTTTATTTAGAGTTGCATAATTAATAAAAGAATATCAGTTTATTAAAGTGGCATCCAGAATCAAATCCATGTTTTATATAAACTGGGTTTTAAATGCTGAAATTTTTTTTATATGTAACACATATTCTGTAAATTCAGGGTGTTCTGAAAAAGGAGACTTACTGTGACAAGGAATAAATTTTAATACACTTAACGCAACTAACAAGAGAACTAAAAAAGCAAGTTTATTAAATAATAAATTACAATAATATTTATAAATAATAATAGATATTTTATGATTTATTAAAATTTAATAAAACTAAATTTATATTAAATTACGCATTAATTTACTTCATAAATGAT
This sequence comes from Caerostris darwini, assembly GCA_021605075.1. Taxonomy (NCBI): domain Eukaryota; kingdom Metazoa; phylum Arthropoda; class Arachnida; order Araneae; family Araneidae; genus Caerostris; species Caerostris darwini. The sequence goes on along the minus strand of BPLQ01011735.1, from coordinate 359,669 downwards.
TTTTTTTAAAACCTTGACCGTTTTTCTGCAATTCCTTTTTTTGAAAAACTTTTTCAGGACATTCTATATTTTCTTTAACTCACCGAAGAAGAAACTAAAATTAGATTACGTTAGACTAACTATTAGTGATTAATTACATTCCATTTCAGGATTACTTTAATTAAAATCTTCAAATAAATTTGCTGCAAAAATTGCTTTTTTAACCTTATTAGTTATCCTGTTATCCTTTTAAAAAATCGTCCGTCTTTTTCAGAACATTCTATATTTTCTTTAACTCACCGAAGAAGAAACTAAAATTAGATTACGTTAGACTAACTATTAGTGATTAATTACATTCCATTTCAGGATTACTTTAATTAAAATCTTCAAATAAATTTGCTGCATAAATTGCGTTTTGTAACCTTGACAGTTTCCCTGTTATTCTTTAAAAAAAAAAAAAAAAAAAAAAAAAAAAAAAAAAAAAAAAAGTCTTTTTCAGGACAAACTATATTTTCTTTTAATTCTACGGAGATGTAACTAAACGAAGATTTAGTTACTCTAATAATTTGTGATTATTTAACTTCCAATTCAGGATTGCTTTAATTGCAGTTCTCACGTGAATTTGAAGTAAAAATTGTTTTATTTAATCTGAACTGTTTTTATGTTATTCTTTTTTTTAAATCGTCAGTCTTTTTCAGGACAACCTACATTTTCCTTTAATTCACCGGTGAAATAACTAAAATAAGATTTAGTTACTCTAATAATTTGTGATTATTTAACTTCCAGTTCAAGATTACTTTAATTGCGATTATCACATGAATTTGTTGCAAAATTTGCATTTTTAACATTGATCTTTTCCCTTTTAATATTTAATTTTTTTGAAAAATGGCTGTCTTTTTCAGGGCATCCTGTATTTTTTATAATTGCACCGGAGAGGAAACTAAAATAAGATACAGTTAGTGTAACTGTTTTTGATTGATTTGCTTTCTTTTATTGAAATTCTAAGAAAAATCATTTTGTTTTTTATACATCTCCTTGATTTATCGCTTTGAGTATCGATTTTACTCTCTTACCCTGTCGCAGATTACAAAGAGCGGCTTGTCTTTTTATTTGTTTGGATTAACCTTCTCATAAAACTAATACGTATCTGAAATCACAGAAATATTTGGCATCTGTTCCTTATCATACCATTCAACTCCGACTCATGCCAGCAATCATTTACGAAGAACTCGAGGACACAATAAATCTACCATCACTTCTTTCATGAAACAGTCTAAACATTTGTTGAGAAGTAAAAAAAAATCAAGGTTTTTTTTTTTTACTGAGCAATTATTTTTATCTGATGATTCCGAAAGTTGTATTTTGCAGCTAAAGCATGTAATTGTCACTCTCCTTTGCTGCTCATATAGATAACATGCAGTCAGCTATCTTATGAACTTGATATGAACTTGCACGCAATCTTTTTGTTACAATATTTATGCACATCTATTTTATGAAATAGCTTATTTTAAAAAAAGAATAGGTTAATTTGGAATTTAAATATTGGTTAGGAAAAATATAAATTGAATAGTTAATGGGTGATTAGTTTGAGTCATAATTAATTCACGAGTTCATAAATTTGTTCTCATGAATTAATTTTAGATGAAAAATTTTCAGTACTCTTAATTGTCCTTTATTCAACAAAGCAATCATCTTTATCTGATGCTCCCGTAAGTTGTATTTTGTGACTTTATGTAATTGCCACTCTTCTCTGCTACTCATAGATTACATGCAGTCAGCCATATTATGAACCTGATATTGATAGCTGGAAATCTTTCTGTTACAATATTTATGCACAGCTATTTTATGAAATAGAGTATTTAAAAAAACCCTATTAATTTTGAATTTAAATATTGGTTAGGAAAAATATAAATTGAATAGTTAATGGGTGATTAGTTTGAGTCATAATTAATTCATGAGTTCATAAATTTGTTCTCATGAAATAATTTTAGATGAAAATTTTTCAATACTTTTAATTGTCCTTTATTTTACAAAGCAGCCATCTTTATCTGATGCTTCCTTTGTGACTAAATTATGTAATTATCACTCTTATTTGCTACTCATAGATAATATGCAGTCAGCCATCTTCTGAACCTGATATTGATTGCACGCAATCTTTCTGTTACAATATTTATGCATAGCTATTTTATGAAATAGAGTATTTAAAAAAAGACTATTAATTTTGAATTTAAATATTGGTTAGGGAAAATAACAATTGAATAGTTAATTAATGGTTAATTTGAGTTCATAAGTTTGTTCTTATAAATTCATTTTAGATGAAGATTTTTCAATATTTTTAATTATCCTTTATTTTTTTAAAGGAAGCAATCATCTTTATTTCTATCTTACATCTATCTTTCTGTCTACATCTTTATTTCATCATCTTATTATTTCTACATTTTTTATTTAAAAGCGTTGATGTCAATTTTAAAGTTAAATATTTGTTGCTGGAGGAAAATAAAAATTAAATATTTAATCCAAGTTTGTAAATTTTTTTTCACTAATTGATTTCAGAAGATGGAGATTTTTCGATGTTTTTACTCATCCCTTCATTCATTTTGCACTAAAAAGTTTACACTTGCTTGAATAAGTAGTTTAGCAGCTATTCAAATTAAGTAAGCAAATTGGTTAGCAAATTTATTTTTATTTAGCGAATTCATTCACTATTCCCTTTTTGCTATTATTTCAATATGTAAAAATAATACAATCAAATTAACATGATAAGCATATTGTCCTTTTTGGAAGATGAATTAATTAACTGTATCTGTAACTGAATACTTAAAGCAACATAAAGTGCATAATAACATAATGATACAAAAAGTTACTATTATAAAATTCTTTTCTTCATATTAATGAAACATTATTCAATCTCTCTCTTTTTTTTTGCTCAAGTTATTTAAATAGCCGTTATAAAAAAAATCATAGCATTTTTTTTAATTCCACATAAATTTTATATTTGAAAATATTTTAAAAAACAGATTTATAATCACAGAAAAGTTCGTTGAACATTAAAAAAAGTTTTAAAACCAGAAGTTAACTAAGTAGCTAAGAAATTAAGTAGTTACAGGTTAATAATTAATTAAGGTTAATCATTAACTAAGTAGCTACAAGTTTCAGCCCACCACATCTATCTAAATAATACCAAATCATAATTATTATAAATAAATTTGGTATTATTATAAATAAATAATATAATAATACCAAACCACGAAACTGGATTAATCTTTGAAAATAAAAAGTTAATTTTCCTTTAAAAAATACACCACGGAAACTTTTGTATTAAAAGTACATCTGTAGTTTACATTTAGGGATTATTTTTTTATTTCTCACGTACTTTTATTCAGCAAGAAATTGAACAGCCTTCCGTGTCACGTTTATTAGTGTGGAGGTGGAGTCCAATACATGTTCCAATCTATCACGTCTATCTAAATACATTATGACCTACCGTCTCCTATCAAGAAGTTTGAAATCTTCAGTATAGTAATACCAAACCACGAAGTTGTATAGTTATTTCCTGATAAAAGCCACGTTAAGTTTTTAAAAAATCTCTTTCTAAGCATCAAAAATAGAAAAGTTTTCAATCAAAATTAATTTTGTATTTTACATTTAGAATTTTTTTCAGGCATTTTTTATTCAGCGAGAAACTGAACAGTTTCCTATCCCATTTATTAGTGCGGAGGAAGGGTCCAGATATTTGAAATCTACAATATACTAATACCAAATCACGAAAGTGGATAAAACTTTGCCAATGCAAAGTTAGTTTTCCTTAAAAAAAAACACCACTTATTTCGAAGGATCAAGAAAACTTGGAAATTTTTTTATTAAAAGTACTTTTGCAGTTTACATTTAGGGAATTTTTTTTCTATTTCTCACGTACTTTTATTTAAGAAGAATTACAGTAGCTTTCTTATCCCATTATATGTGCGGGGGAAGGATCCAATATAGGTCCCAATCCATCAAGTCTATTTAAATATTACTATCATCTACCCCTTCTTGACAAGATATTTGAAATCTACAATATAATAATAAACCACGAAAATGGATAAATCTTTGCAAATACGAAGTTAGTTTTCCTTAAAAAAACACCACATATTTCTAAGAAGGAAGAGAACTTGGAAACTTTTCTATTAGTGGTAATTTACATTTAGAGATTTTTTTTTATTTCGCACGTACTTTTATTCAAGAAGAAATTAAGCAGCCTTCCCTGTCCCATTTATTATTGCGGAGGAAGGGTCCAACACAGGTCCTAATCCATCACGTCTATCTAAATATTATTATCACCTACCGCTTCCTGTCAAGGTGTTTGAAATCTACAAGTACAATAATACCAAATCACGAAGGTGGATAACTGTTTGCAGATAAAAGTCACGTTAATTCCGCTACGTACTTTAAGAATTTACGACTAACAGGTTTGTAATACTCGCATTGTGTGTTTTTTTAATTGTTTTTCACAAGCTAAAATTGTTGTGCGTAGGTTGTTTCGCAGAGTAATATATAACGACTTGATCCTTCTTTTTTTTCTTATGTTTTGAGACCACGGGTTTTTTTTTTGTTTTTTTTCCTGTCTTCAAAACAATCACTAATATTTTTTTAAATTCTTTTTCTACAAAAATTCAATATATTGATTAACAAAGTTTAGTTCTTCTACATTTATTTAGTTGTTGTAAATGAATTCGTTTACTATATAAGATCTGGAACAACTTTTAGTTGAAAATGATAAAAAAAAAATTTTTTTCGAATGATTTATTGTTGGGTAAAATGCTATATGCTTGCTGATTAAAATTATTCTGAATTTTTTCGTACAAAAGAATTATTAATGAGAAAAGTTATTTCATTATTTCATATTTTTGCATGAATTAATGAAAATTTACTTTAAAACAATTTTTTATCAAACCTGCATTTTAATGCCTTATTCTAAACAATTTTACATTTTTGTGTATAATTTATCATTGATCACATGACACTGTATTATTTCTAAACAATTTTGCATTTTTGTGTATAACTTATCATTGATCCCATGACTCTTCATAATAACTCTTCTAATTAAATACAGAATGAGTAGAATTGTGTGAAATGTATTAGCAATAAAGCTACCTACAATATCTGCAATACCGTAATTCGTGGCATAGAAAACTCTGTTACGTTACTGTGTATCTCAAGATAAATTAAAGAAAATAACCCTGATATATAACCTGACTCGTGGTCCGGTGATAATTTTAGCATGCATGCAGGAGTATTCAGGTTCAAATCCTTTGGTGGTGTTGGTTCCAATCATTGCTTTCAGAAACGAGGGAACTCAATCGTGTTTATGATAACTTGCCCAAAAAGTATCGCATTGATAGTCAGGATGGCTGCTGGGAGTTACCTGAATGTTCTACGATACGACACGCAATTGCGGTACTATGTGTTCGCAAATGCGTGGTTTGTGTGTTTATGGCATGCAAAGGTGTATACATAATGTACATACGTGGCATACACAATTTCTCCACCTGTAACGGTTGAGAAACAGGTTACTATATTACTATAATATAACGGATATAAATAATTTTGCTACTTTTTATATTATAAGATTTGTATTTTGAAATAAAATTTCTTCATATAACCCTTCATCACCCTGTATATAAGTTATATATACAGGGTGATTATAATTAAAGTCCCATCTTCAAAATACTGTAAAAAAAGAAACACTCGTCACAATGAGTTCAAATTTGAACTGAAGATACTTGAAGAAGAAAGAGACGGTATCAAATAAGGTTCCAAAGTGCATTAATAGATGGCGCTGTAAGCGGCATACAGAAAGTGAATTCGGCTGCCAGTGGTATTTTGAATCGAAATTACAACGTATTTGGCATGAGTTGCACATTAAACCAATTGTAGTGTTCAATGAGCTTGATTGTTTTGGGTTTTTGACGGGAAAAAGGACTTCCAAGTCATTCAACAGTTGTGACACTTAGTGGAAAGCCCATCCACCACGGCAAGGTCATACCAAATTGGATGGAAAAAATCTGTGAAACTTTTTTTAGTACATTTTTTTGATGACATACCCTTTCCCAGTTCTTCAAGTATCTTCAGTTGAAATTTGAACTCATTGTGACGAGTGGTTCTTTTTTTACAGCATTTTGAAAGTGGTATATTAATTATAATCATCCTGTATATATAATTTTACTAATTTTTATATTATGAAATGTATATTTTTAAATAGAACTTTTACATGGATAATTTGTAAATTCTTGTTGCAATATATAATGGCTATATATGTTGTGTCAATACAAAAACAAAAATTCCCCGCTAGAACATTTTTTTCCCCTAAAGATGGAACTTTGAATGAAAGTTCCTCCACCTGAAAGAGTTGAGAAACAGGTTACTCATTTACTGTCAGGTTGATACTTTACTCATCGCTATTTCCAAATAACAGAAATATACACCTATACTTCAAGAAAAAAAAAGCCTTGGTGGTAATTTATGAAGCCGTGGTAGTACGTTACGTTTAGTTTCCAAGACACCTGTGGGCGATGCATGTGATAGTAAATCAACCATAAGCAACATCGCTACCTGCGTTTTTGGGCAATTTATTTCTATCTTCAAGTGAAAAAAAAATGGTAGAAGGATAGATCGTAGGCGTCGTCACGGTTATTTATTTTTCCTGGTGAATTTTATTTGAATATTTTTCAGTTCGTAAAGATACTTTGTGTTATTATTTATTTTGAAGACTAGCAGGTGGCATTTATGAATAAATTTATTCTGAAAGTTCGCCCTAAATATCGAGGATTGTTTTTGAGTTACAATGCTTTCCATTGCACTTATGAGTATTGCTATTTTTTATTGATGCTGTGAAATATCAAAATGTGTCTAATTTGACTATTTTTAAAGAATATTTTGACTAAAAATAGAAATTTTAAATTAGAAAAAATATGTAAATAGCAATTTTATATGTAATAAAGTAAAAAAATAAAGAATTTTAATGTTATGGGGAGTTTTAATGTTATGTTATGGAAAATGTTGTGAGTCTAGTATTTAGTTTCTTTTATGTTTTCATCTGCGTTTGTTTTTACAGTTTATATGAAGAGTTTTTTTCATTTATTATTATTTTATAAGTGCATTATACTCTATCATGGATTGTATTCTATTATGATATATTGTATTAGGATATATATTGATATATCGATTTATCATTAATTGATAAATAGTTATTTATCATTTACTTAAAGACACTGAAATTAGAAAAATTTAATTTAACAGATTATAAAATTATTCTTAAGAAATTCGGAATTTTTTTAGCCCTACTTCATTACAAAATTTGTAATTTTTTAATTTAATAATATTTTTCTTTCAAAATGTATTACACATTATTCATATTCTAGATATTTATAATCAACAATTTTCAATTCTTTTCTTCTTGATCATCAAAATAAATAATAAATAAACATGTTGTTGTTGTTGTTGTTGCTTATCCCCTTGATTTAGAATCCTAAACCAAGTCCAGTAGATCATGCTGCATCAATAGATCGTAAACTGTCCTCCCTCCTCCCCTCATTCAACAGTTGCCTCACAGAGGCACCAATACAATCTATGAGATGAGAGGGAGATGCGATGGTCGAACAATGACAAAGGGCATATGTCTTCTCGTCTCCATTGAAGGTCAAACTCTTAATGTGGCCAGTCCTTAGTCTAGCTAAAACCGTCTGAGCAGGTCTAGGACAGGAGCACTGTATGGACATACCAGGATATTTAGCGGCGTACCATGCATGAATTGGTGGTGACCTCCAAGAGGTATTCACTCTGGCTAAAGTCATGGAATGAAACTCTGAAGCTAACAGATTGGAAGAAGAAGCTTTGGGAAGTTCGCAACCTTCCCTAGCGAGCAGATCAGCAATTTCATTTCCGTAGATGCCCACATGGGAGGGAATCCACTGCAAACACACCGATCCGATCTGGTCCAAAACAGCTAGTTTGGAAACTATATCCTGCCCCAATTTGTCCAAGATGCTTGGCCAATTTTTCAAATACTGTATTGAGCTCTTACTATCAGTCAGAATCCAAACATCAGGTACTTTAAAGTCTAAAGCTAGATTCAGAGCTTCGCTTATAGCAGTTAATTCTGAGCGGAATACTGAGCTGTGGTCCGGGTTTCTAAAACGATATCTAAATTCTCCTGTACTTGTCTCCCTTCTTGTCCTGTTCTTCCAGAGTCAGATTTGCTTCCATCAGTGTAAATAACCAGTGCCCGAGGAGAAATGTTATTGATGATCTCGAGAGCCAAGTGACGCAGCAACTCCGGGTGTTCTTCGTGTTTGATAAATTTCACATTCAAGTCTTCATTAAAAGTTACATTACTAAGTACAGTAGTAGGTGTCAGTAGATTAAAAGGAACACTGGGCTCGACTTCAATATCTGCCAATCCCTGCTTCCATATTAAACCCAAAGGGCTGTCCCTTTTTAATCTTTGGTTATTCGTCCAGTTCGATAAAAGGTTAGATGATCTGTTATAAGGCTTAAAACTCTTTAGCTTTGCGACGTACTTCGCCATATTTATTTCTCTTCTCAATGAGAGGGGCTGAAGATCAGCCTCATAACAAGCAATATCATTGGAACAACTGTGCCTGAGACCAGTGATAATTCTGGCAGCACTAGATTGTATTATAAATAAACATAAATAATAACATTTACGAAAATATAATATGGGAAAAAAGTAATCTAAAAATGAAGATAAACAAAATACAAAAAATAATCTTTATCGAACAAGACCAAAAAAAGTTCAAGAATTTAAAATGTATAAAACAAATTGTGAAAAAAAAAAGAAGCAATTTATAAATGCATTTGTAGAAATGCGAATCATGTTTAATAAATGAAAGATGTAATTTTCAATAACTTATCTATAAATGAAATAAAATGGCATTCATCTTTCGTATATTATGGTTATTTTGACATGTGAAAAGAGTTCTGGAATGTATACGATCGCATCCGTAAAAAAAAATTTATTTTTTATAATTAATTTTTCCCTAAAATGCAAACGGTAATTGCAAATAATTTTATGAAAATAAACAGACCGCTATCTTAAATTCAACTACCTCTTTGTATGTTTTACACTAATGTAATTTGTTTATTATCCTTCCTTATGATAACACTTGTTAACAAAGTATACCGAAAAGAAAATTTACGCGTGGGCTCACAGACCTTTCGGTCAACAAGCCTTTCAAGCCGCTGAAGTCGTTGAAATATTGCTTGATACTAATGTCAAGGTCATAGCAGATCGAGTGATTAATTCACAGAAGAAGTTCGATTCCGATTAAAATGATTCAGAGTTCAATGTTATCGGAGAAATGAACAAAATTTCAGAAAAGTCAGTATCTGTTTTGTAACTTTTTTTTTAACTCGCATCATATTTAATTCATTGTTCGACAAAATGTTTGCTTATCATTACATAAATAATGTTAACATTTATTTCAAATTACAATTTTAAATTTTGAGTTTAAAAAAATCAGTATATTTTTTTAGTGATATTCTTAGTTGTAGTTTAAAGGATTATTAATGAATGAGATAACGTTTGAATAAAGTTCTGATATATTAATGAATAAGATAACGTTTGAATAAAGTTCTGATCGCTTTTCAAACCCTATGTAATTAAGAAATGTCGTTGATCTTCATTTTGAAATATTCTGTTTTCAAGAAATTTAGCATTAATGTAATAAATAATTCAAGCAACAAATAAATAAATAATAATAAATAATAAAAAAAAGATAAAATTTAATAGGCTGGGTCGGTATATAGATTACCCATAAAATTTAGAATTTAATGTAAGAACAAAACATTTAACAAACAATCAAAGAAAGAAACAGTATCAAATAAATGATATTCAAGCAATAAATTTTGCTCTTCAATTGAAAAAAACCCAGATTAAAATAAAAAATAAAACGTCATAGAATTCCAATCGATTTTACAAAAAAGCGCGTGAAAGAAATTTAAATAAACCAATAAGAATAACCTGGGAAATAAATTTGAAAGAAAAAATAAAAAACCAGTAAGAAACGTTGAAACTGGCCAAGGAAACGAAAAACCGATCAATGACACAAAAAAAGTGATCAATTGCACAAAAAAAAACCGATCAAGGAAACGAAAAACCCATCTCCCCAAAAACAATACCCACAATTTTATGGGTAAAAAGAGGCGATGATGATTGGCATATCTTAAATTATAATTATTAATATATATTCGTTGATAATATATAAGCTTGTAATATTACGTTCAGTAGAAATCTTTACCATATTCTATTGGTGTATTTTTTCAAAAAAATGTTTTAATAATACACGAGACACGCTATATCCGTAGAACGGAAACTCTTTCCGTATGGTTTCTCCTCTAACAAAGTCCTCAAAGGGTTTCTCTTAGGAGGGAGGAATGCACCCCCCCCTTCCCCTTTTAGATATTGTTCTCGAAGAAATGCGCTCAAAACTGTGATGGTAAAATGTAGGTGCAGTGTAGTAGGCTTCTCAAAGTACACCCTGGTTAAAGCTGAATTTTCTACATTAATTTACCTTTTTTTAGTTAAATGTTAATACTTGTATATATTTATAAAGGTATTTTTAAATTTCATGTAAAGTTATTTTTAAGAGTTAATTAAAATGGAACAAATTTCCAAATCTGGTTTAAAAAAAACAAGAAATATGTTTTGCTAAATCTTTGTCGTTATATATTTAAAAACAAAATGTCTTCCAAGCCCGACTCGGGGGTCAGTTGTGACGTGAGCGGTTAGCGTGCAATAGAACTCAGGGTAGAATCCAATGACAGCGTCCATTGCGGACGTTGTATACAGAACCAGTAGATTTAACGGTGATTATGACACCGAATATAAGCACCTCGCATCAAAATCAGGCTGCTTTGTGGGAATTTTCCGGTTTTTCTACGCTACAAGAAGTAAATTTGAACAGTTGCAGTAAAATTAACACTAGAAGGTAATGTCCTTCTTTCATTGGCCGCCAGTATAAATAGAGCACGATTTGCACCGAAGTTCAAAAACAACAAAAAAAGGTTTATCAGAGTAGACTGTCTGAATTTAATTTCATTGGTAGCGTAGCAAAGTTAGCGACAACAATTTTTATTTAAACTTTTCATTTTTTTAATAGTTCTTAAGTATTTGAAAAATGTATAGTCAATGTAACAACAAAGTGTCATTAAAATTAGAAAAATTCTACATTTCGGCATGTTAAGAGATTGATAAAAACTACAGAACACGTTTTGAGTGGAGTGGTAATGAAACATCAGTTATAAACATCACTATTGCCATCATCAACAGAGGCGCAACAGCCCCATGGTGGGCGAAGGCCGCCTACCTACTAGCAGGTTTCGAGATAGAATATGCTTTCTTTTTAAGGCATAGGGTTGTCAGCCCTACGCTACACAGTATTATGTGCTGGGACCTGCTGTTTAAAGTGAATTCCGAACCACTACAAACATCCACGTCACCGTCGGAACTCGTACCGAAGGTCAGAGCACTAGTCTCTCAGTCATCATGCCCCAAACAACAATATCAGATGAAAGAAAAAAAAATTTTTTTTTCATCTGGAAAAATTTTATAAAATTTATATAAAATAAAAATTTTAAATATATATTATATATATATGTAATTTTTTTTATTATATAACAGAATTAAAATTATATAACTGAAATTTATTTAAAATATTTAATTAGAAGTATCCGACATTCTTTGTTCTTGTGAATTGCTGCACTATATTATTTTTATTTTTAAATAAAAATGATTTCCATATGATTATTAAAAAATTAATTTTAAATCCAACCAAAAAAAAAAGCCTTATTTGGATTTGGTTTGCTGTAAAATTTCCCAAAACCTCCTCACGTACAAAGACGCATTTGTAAAAACACCATTCTGAAGTTCTCTTAAAGTTAATGTACGTACTAAAAATTATATTAAAAAAAGTTAATTAAATTATATAACTGAAATTTATTTAAAATATTTAATTTCAAATAATCGAAATTCTTTGTTCTTGTAAATTCCTGCACTATGTCCTTTTTATCTTCAAATAAAAAGGATTGCCATATGTTTGTTAAAAATTAAATTTAAACATAACCAAAAAAATAGTCACATTTGGAACTGTGAAAATGTTGTAAAATTTCATTCACCTAAAACCTCCTCACGTACGAAGACGCACTTGTAAAAACACCATTCTGAAGTTCTCTTAAAAGTTAATGTACGGCCTCAAAATTATATTTAAAAAAAATTAATTAAAAATATAAAACTGAAATTTATTTAAAATAGTTAGTTAGAAGTATTCGAAAGTCTTTGTTTCTTGTAAATTGCTGCACTATGTTCTTTTTATCTTAAAATAAAAATGATTGACATATGTTTGTTAAAAATTAATTTTAAAGATAACCAAAAAAAAAGCCACGTTTGGATTTGGTTTGTTGTAAAATTTCATTCACCTAAAACCTCCTCACGTACGAAGACGCACTTGTAAAAACACCATTCTAAAGTTCCCTTAAAAGTTAACGTACGTCCTAAATTCGTTCGAATCAAAACATTTGTTTCAAATCCCTTTTACGCGTTTTAGAAAAATACATTTTATCCTTTCTCGTGATGTATGTACTTCACACGTTTGGCAAAAACAACTTCCAAGGTTGTCTTACTCGGTTAGTGAATAAAGATGTCAAAGTTTTGGCACCTTTGGTGAATCTTTTCCAATGCATTCAATCCTCGAGAGGTGTAGGCAACTGATAAGGATATGGCCAAGAAAAATACGCCGTGACGATGCTCGTAATGAAATTGCAGCTTGGGTGTGAGCTCTAAAAGTGGGATATAAATCAAGTCTTTATGCATGTTGTATTAGCCATGCACTTATAAAGAAGATAAGCAACAAGTTCATGCGCGATTTAAACATCCTGCATTTTAAAATAATGTAAATTAGAAATAACTCCGGGATGTAAGACAGCTGGTTTTATTGAGGTGCAAGAAATAAAATTTAAAATTTACCGGTGGGATAAACTAAAATTATTATCCATTTTTTAAAGAGATTAATAAACTATTCAAACTTTGTAAAAGAATTTTAATTTAAATTTTTAAATTTTTTATAAAAAGTTAAATTAAAAATTATGGCTATTATTAGTGGGATATAAATCAAGTCTTTATGCATGTTGTATTAGCCATGCACTTATAAAGAAGATAAGCTGAAAAGACGCAACAAGTTCATGCGCGATTTAAACATCCTGCTTTTTAAAATAATGTAAATTAGAACGAACTCCGGGATGTAAGACAGCTGGTTTTATTGCGGTGCAAGAAATAAAATTTAAAATTTACCGCTCAAATAAATTAAAACTATTATCCATTTTTTAAAAGAATAATAAACTATTCAAACTTTATCTTAATTCTCAAACTTTATCTTAATTTTTATCTTAAATTCTTTTTACTGACCTGAGATTATCTTTAAATTTTAAACTTTCAGTATAGTTCGCTTTAGTTGGATCAGTTAACAAAATTTGATTCGCATGTATAAGAACTTTGTAATATCAGAATTAGGGCCATTATTAATAAATTATCTATACGTTATTATAATATTTAAAGCAAATTATCTATATCAAATATTATCTATACGTTAGCAAATTATCTATACGCTATTAAATATTTAAATAAAAAAAATACAAAAATAAACGACTATACTAGGTTTTTCGATTGATAACTGAATTGAGAGCATTTAATTGAAAATATTTATTACAGGTAAAATATTTTCCTACAATATTATCTCAATTCTTCTGTATTTAAAATATTTACTATTGTACAAGTTCCCCCAAATTCCAAAATTCTGGATTTGATGTTTAAGCTGTCTTTGATTTACAGGGCTGAAACGTTTCTCTGTTATTTTAGTTGGATCAGTTAACAAAATTTGATTCATATCTATAATAGCTTGACAACATCAGAATTATGACTATTATTAATAAATTATCTATATGTTATAAATATTGAAGGCACACACACAAAAAAAACCCCAATTATTCTATGTTTTTTGGATAGATAATTGAATTGAGTACATGTAATTGAAAATATTTATTGGTGGAAAAATAATTTCCTCTAATATTAAATCGATTCTTCTGTATTTAAAACATTTATTATACAAATTATCCACAATTCCAAAAATCGGAATTTGGTATTTAAACTACGGTCTGTGATTTACCGGACTGAAATATTTTTTGTTAATTCAAATTCAGTGTCAAAAAGAGCAGTACAACTGAGTAAAAATTTTCCAAATAAAAAATAATTTATTAAAATAATAAGAATTCATCAGTAACGAATTGGTATGGTCGAGCATTATAAATCAGTGGTCGAAAGATATCACTTGTACAAGTTATCTGATGAGTTTCTTCTATTCTCTATATAGAAGGAATCCAAATTGTTGAACAGATTTATCTCTCTAATAAGTCTGAAACCCTGATTATACTTCCTGGTAAATCATAATTGTTCTAGTATCTTGTGTTTGAATGTTGCTCTGCAGATACCCTGTCTTCTCAGTAGCATGTTTCATAACTAACACAATATTCGTCAAAATAAAAGGGCAGGAAAAATTAAATAGTATATCGATTACCAGATAAAATAGCAGATCGATCATCAGATTGATTACCACCATGTTATCATATCATCATTACCTTAACGATGATATAATATATTGTCAAAATTATTGTTTTCCATCAGGCTTCTCATTACGTTTTTCATTATGAGAATTAAAAGGTCTAATTTTATTCATTGCTTTAAGCTTCAAATAAATAAATAAATAAAAAATAGTAAAATAAAGAAAATAAATAAAAACTTTCTCAGAAACATTTATTAGTCAAAGCAATAAAAATATAAAAACAGAATGAAACACACACACAGTAAAAGAATCAGAAAATCCACCCCTCTGTTTGGTTTGATAGTAACCGTTTGATACAGTCGCTCATATTTTTCTATTCTTCTAGCCAACATATTTTGAATTTTATTGCTCTTATATTTTTATATTCTTAAAGTGATTAATTATATTCGAAAGAAAAAATTTCTTTTTCTTTCTTAAAAAAGTATCATTGACTGATCAGAAGAATTTGAAATTAAATTTATAGAAAAAAAGATACGTAGCTGTAACAGAGCGGGGCCACTGAGAAAGGACAATAGAGAGTTTTTGCATACCGTACGTGAGTTACCGTAGGACGTCCGTTAGCTTTTTCTCCCTAGCGCGCATGCTCATAGGAAACGTTTCCTATGAGCATGCGCTCTATCTGCGTTTCCTATCTCTAGCATGCGTTTCCTATGAGCTCCCGCTCTGTTTCCATGCTCATAGGAAACGTTTCCTATGAGCATGCGCGCTAGGGAGAAAAAGCTAACGGACGTCCTACGGTAACTAACGTACGGTATGCAAAAACTCTCTAAACATAAAAATCGAATCTCGCTGATTCCAATATTTTATTTTTTAATTACGTCGAGGACTGGATAGTATTGACCATTTCCCCGTGAGCAACCCAATACAAACTAGCCCTCAAGAAGGCATATTGTGTCGGCTGCATAAAAGAAAAAAAAGCTGACGAAAGCTGCTACTCATTTAGCACTACCCAGGGGGCACGTGTAGCTTTAAGATATACTACGGACGCGAGTAACACTATTCCCACAACGCTCTACGATTCTATTAGACTGGGATCTATGGTTTAAAGTGGATTCCGAACCATTACAAACATCTATGGCACCGCCGTGACTCGAACGATTCAAACACGAGTAACTAAATACCAGACTCGTGATGCTTTGAGACTCAACTGAGAAAAATCACACATCAATAACAAGTGATATTAAGAAGATTTTGCACATGACCACTGTTGCACTGACTCGAAATTTTAAATCTTATTTTTACTGCTTATTCATATATTTAATTTAGCACGCAAAGCTAGTTGATTTAATATGAAAGTGTTCGTTGCAACAGTACGTAAAATCTAAGTATTCATGTCCTGTTAAATTCGTACTTTTTATTTATGCTCTATTTAATTCCTACTCTATATTCATGCCCTATTAAACTCTTACGTATTAACTCCAAGTTATAATAACATCACAGTGTATTAATAGTCAATTACAATCCAAACACAATAACCTGATAAAATGAACAACTTAATTTTATCAAACTTAAGCTAAACAAAGAAAGGTAGATTCCCGAAAGGATTAAAAGTTACACAACTAGAATCCTCAACGGAGGCTTTTACGTTCACTCAACCAATCAGAACTGAGAACCTTTTGTTGACTTTTTCTACTGCAGTAAAATCTCATTGAAGAAATACATACTAATTTTGATCCAATTACATAATCTCTTAGGTGTCCTCAAAAGGAAAGAAACTCCCGCCCTAATCTGTTTGGCCATCCCTCTGAAGCAAACTTCTTCTGACCTACTGCGCATTTGTGTGCTCAGACAACGCTACTTGTCGCTTCTGAATTGCTTCGAGACGAAAAGTGTTCAGCTGTCCTAAACCTAAACGTGATAGAAATCTGACATTTTTATCCATTAAAACGGATGCTTAAATCAAAGGGTTGCATCGGCAGGTGATTTGGTTAATTCTTATTTTGAGGCACTTAATTGGTGAATTAACCTCGTAATAAGCTTCCTGTTTCAATGCAAGAAGTTGGATGACACGAAAAAGCTAAAAAAAGGAATAAATAAAACCTGATACGTTCATCAGTTTAGCCATCGTTATACGGAAATAACGTAATTTGTTTCTTTAGGTATTCTAAACATATTCTTAACGCATTTCCTAGCATGTGTGATTCGTATAAAGGTTATAAAAAATAGGGCTTCTTTGAAGATATCCAATTTGAAATTAACTCTTTTGCAGATGAAATGTTAAACCACTGCACGTGTCTAGCACTTTATATCGTCTGGTGGACACATTAATGATGTTGACACCAAAATTGAGATAAGAACTTTCAAAGATTTTGTCCGAATTTACATTATTTATTTTTTTAATTTGTTTATGTATTCAAGTTTTAACTAGGTTTTTCTCCCTGTTTATTTATACTACAACATCTGCTAACGCAAAACTGAGTTCTTCCCTTTCATGTTATTATAATTGTTTTTCAACTATGTTATTGGTGCACGTATTTTATCTATCTAGCTTAATGTCAACAATTGAAATTATCATCTGCAGAGGTTCTTAAAAGTTCTGTGCACTCAGTTTATATTTGTGCTAGAATATGTTGATTCGATGCACTTAGATTATTATTATGCTAGGATAGAAATTTAATAGCAAATAATTTGAAAATTAAAATATATTTGTTGATGAAAATATATCTGATATATCTGATTTTATATATATCTGATTTTATACTTTGACTTGTTGATATGATCCGGTGTTGCCCAATTAAAAAATATATATATTTACTTCGGTAAATTTAATTTAAAAAATATCGACGAAAATTGTAAAGAATCAGAAAAAAATATAATATATTTACATAAAATTTCATCGTTCCAGACAAAAAGAATTCTAATATAAACCTCTACTAACCAAATTTTGAAAAATTTAAAAAAAAAAATGGAATTAAGAGAAAATTAATAGTTGATAAACAAAAAACTGGAAAATATAACCCAGTAAATGAACCAGTAATCATTTAGTTTTTCATCTTAATTATTATTTATCAATCGATAAATGAAAAAAATAATTATTTTTTTCTAAATAATAAACACATTAAATAAATTCTGCCACAAAGTAAAACATGCATGTAAACTTGTAAAGGAATTTTTGCAATTTAAAAAAAAAATTGGCATATCTTCTATTCATTACTAATTGGTCAAAGCCGTTTTAAAAGATTGAAGATAAAAACAACGCACCAAATAATTAATTTATTTCGTTACCGCAAAATAAAAACTAAGCATAAATAAATAGAAATTTAGAACGCAAAATTAACAGTGCTTACATCGACTTAATTACTTACATCGACACATTGAGAATGGAACCTAATTCCAAGAAGATGTCCGTGTGACTTCGTTTCTCAATCGTTTTGTCTTATTTTATACAGGAAAAAAACATTGTTTCTATTGTCAATGGTTTAATGATAGCTCTCAAAATAGAATATGACTCTTCGCAATACCGGCTATTCATAGAATCATTCAAAACAAGTCTCAAAACCATTAATGTATAATAGGGTGAAGCGAAAAATATATTATTTTTATGCAATTTTCGGGAAATTATGACATGGTTTCAGAAACAAATTAAGTACAAAATATACAAATACATACAGAATTTATTTTACGTATTTAAATTTAATAATTTAATTAATTATATATATTTTATACCAATACGTACAAAATTTATTTTACGTATTTAAATTTATTAATTTAATTTATTATATGTATTTTATACCAATACGTACAAAATTTATTTTACGTATTTAAATTTATTAATTTAATTTATTATATGTATTTTATACCAATACGTTCAAAATTTCAGATAATCAATAAATAACTCCCGTTTCTATTTTGGGTTCTAAATATGTAAAATTAGCTGAAAATGATGCAAATTCAGCAAATTCTCCCTTTTTAGTCGTTTTTTAAATTTTTTTTTTTTTTTTTTTTTTTTTTTTTTTTTTTTTTTTTTTTGCGGTAGCGTGAAAAAGTTGGAAAAATATATAAAAACATAAGTGCAAACCTAATAATTTAATTTCTAGTTCAACTTTTTAAATTTTTTTAAATGGACGCAGCTGGTATTTAAAAGTACTGTAATATAAATGGCTTGATTAGAGATAAAAAGATAATTAGTTTTTCTTAACGATAGATGCATAAAAATATAAAAAATTTTTAACTTTTAGGCTAACTGAAAAAGACTTCAAAAGGGGGAGGGGGATTTCGCCTCGCCCTAATGTACAATACCTGTTTTTATTACGAACTTAATTATTTCCGTTTTTCAATGTCATTCCCTTATTATTATTGATTTAAATATATTTTAAAATCTTTTAATACCTTAACACTGTATTTTATATATTTCAAGAAGAAAACTGTATTTTATATATCTCATAATACATACTAACTGTATTTTATATATCTCATAATACATACTAACTGTATTTTATATATCTCATAATACATACTAACTGTATTTTATATATCTCATAATACATAATGTTTGTTCTTAAATAAAACAACGAAAAATGCTTTTAGTAGCATAATGTCAGAGAAATAAAGGTGAAAGTAAAAAGCAACTTTCTACTTTAATCTATTTTTTTTTTAACTTTTGATTTAGTAACAATGTTCAAAGATCTACATTAAGTCTACCCAAACTTTAAATTTTATTAAATATATTTTAATATCAATTTATTATAACTTAAACTTTTAAATTAGCTTTAAATGTTCAGAAAATATTTGTCACGTTTAACATAATCTATCATTTTGTGTTATATAATCTGTTCTTCAGTAAATTATATGCTATTGCTGCTACATTCCTACACTGCTATTTTCTAAAACAAGAAATTTTTTTACAAAAATTTCAGTTTGTTCAAATGTTCAAATGTTCACTTTTTCTTATTAGATGGTTTTTTTTTCATTTTACGAAATAGTTTAAATATTTTTTTATTTTATACTTTTTTTTAAATGTTGGGGATTAAAATTTTTAACAAACAACATTTATTTAACAGTATTTTTAACAATATTTATTTAAGAACAATTTAACAACATTTATTTAACATTTTAACAACATTTATTTAACATTTTTAACAAAATGTATTTAACATTTTAACAACATTCATTTAACATTTTTAACAACATTTATTTAACATTTTTAACAACATTTTTTAACAACAGCATTTAAAAATAATTGTTTTGAATAAATTTAAAATTTCTAATTTTTCTTTTTAACTATTTTAAAACAAATCATCTATACCGAACTTTAATTTTACTTTTAAAAATTACCAAAATTACCAAAATTACCATCTCACGTACCCAACTTCAGTTAAGATAAAATTTTTAGTTGGTAAAAATTGAGAACATAAGCGGATAATGCAGTATAAATCATCGAACTATTAAAATGACGTATTATATTGCAAAATTTCTATTAAAAACAGGAGAACCTTGTGAAATCTACTTCAATAATAAATATGATTCAAATTCTCCATACTATATACTCCAGTTATTTTTCAAAAATTCAAGACTTTCTCATCTTTCTAAAAATAATTAATGTTGTTATTGTCTTAAATAAGCGATATGGTTCTATTGCAAAATATATACCAATTAATAAAAATATACAAATAAGTTTATGTAACTTAGATACTCTATTTTAATGATCTAAAATGTTTTTAAGGAAAAACACCAATCTCCCCAACTTCTTTATATAGAGAAACTAATTTGAATTTCTATTTCAGGAAAGATAGAGATCAAATGATACATTTTGTGTTTACTTCCTTAGTGAAGAGCCTTTTTTAGTCAATATATTATCGTTGAATTCTGTTTTTGATGGGTTTTCGAATATTAAAATGCTATTTATATACAAATGACTCTGGTACTTGAAGAAGAGCTTCGATTCCCAATTGTTCTGTTTTTGTTGAAATTTGAACCAAAATCAGCATTAACGAAAACATTGTTAATAATAGATTTGAGTTAAAACTGATACTAGAATTACTATTTTAAGGGTTTCATGTTAGTAGGCTTAATATTTAAGATAATATATTATATAATATAACACATTAAATATATTAAAAAAACACAATAAAAATATTTCAAAGATTTAATGTATTAATTTCAAGAGTATTTTTTAAAAAAAATCTTAATTTAGTTTACTCAAAAGTTTACTAATTATTAATGAAAAATAAATAATATGTACTAATTATAACCTCAAAATTGCAGCTGCCTGATGGCCAATTGGCTATCGCTCTGGTCACTGATGCTTCAGGTTTGAACCCTGGCTGTGACATGGATTTTAGCTAGTGATTCGGAATTCACGTTACACTGTAGGCCAGTTCTAATCATCCTAAAGTGTGCAAATAATAATAATAATAATAATAATAATAATAATAATAATAACCGTAGAAAGAACTAACCAAATCTCAAAGGTGTATAAGAATTCTTAAAGAACTATGACTTCATTTCTCACTTTTGCAGGCTAAATTTTGAACCAAACAGTATAAAACAGCAATTTAAAAACAATAAGCAAGTTTTTTTCATTTAAAAATAATTAAGAAGAATTTTTGTGTAATTTTTTTCTGAACACAAGGTAAAATAAATAATAAATTCACAGAAAAAAAAATTAACTTCTTATCATTAGGAAATACAAAAGGACACACAAATCTCTCGTTTTATATATAAAGGGGTTATTCGTTAATTCTAATACAAATGGCGATATATTTTATTTTCCTTATTTTATTTTTAATTTATTTTATTTTAATTTTTTTACTTTTCTAGAATAAGCACACAATTACATAGATCATAATTAAAAGAAAAAAGAAAAGTATTCAATTTTGTAATAAGAATAACTTAATTTTTTTTATTTTATATAATTATAGTAAACGCAAAAGTCTCAATAAACGATTTTTTTCTTAAATCCTTCAAATATGAAAGTATGCTTAATTGCTCATAGTGCATGACTAAATTGAGTGTTATACGAATTATCCAGTTATATAGAGTTTGATAATTAGTGTTTGATAGTTTTGAGATAGCTCAAATTTTTTTTCTGTGGCATGTTTGTGTCATTTCCTTTAGAAGAACTAATTATTAGTTAATCATTATGTATTTATTAGAACTATCAAGCTTTCTGCCAAATGCTGTCTGGTGTGTATTTTCTATTTATATTATCTTGATTAGTGTTAATTACAAAAAAATCCATCAAAGTAATTTTTTTTAAAAATACATTTTGTTTCTGTTTTATATGCAAGTATAAAATATTCCTGGTTTCTTGAATAAAATACTTAACCGTATTTTATTATTCCTCTTGTTTATTCCAATTCATTTAATGCTTTCAACATAGAACGCACTATTCACACAGCTGGCTTGAAAAATTCAATTGGCAAAATTGTTTTTTCTATAAGCCTTTTATTTTTGTGCTTATACATCAGTGGACCTTGTGATGATACATGACATTTTTTTGTGGTAATACATTTGTCAATATAATGCTGTAACGTCTCTGTCTATATTACACTTGCAATGGGTTCAAAAAGAGGGCCACTTCCAGGTTCATGGGAAAACTTCAGTAATTTTTATTTACAAGCATTATATACAGATATACAGAACTCTATTTCCAAAAAATGAAAATTAAAGATAATTTGATTCACAAATTCAATTCCCTCCAAGGACGAAGATTTTCAGAGTTCTTGTGTCTGCAACGAATCTAATGCCTGGTCTGCGGTAGACCTTAATTATCACACTGCGTGATACACGAAACCGCAAGGGGATTACTTTGTAAACAGGCGGAAAATCCGGCCTATTCACTCACTTCAGAGAAAAAAAAAGAAAAATGCAAAATCTCTGGTCAACTTGTCGCAGAACTCCCTCCCTTCACCAAAAAAAAATCCTTTAAGATAATCCGTCGGTGGGGGGGGTTAGCTTCCCTCACTTCTCATTGGAGCAGTCATTTCTCAACTCGTGGTCTATCCCCAATCACGATGAAACAACTCAGAGTATAGTTCATATTCAATTGTAGTTGTTTCGACCTTCGACCTGTGAAGGTCACGCAGACGACCGCTAATTTCCGCATTATACATGATACCGAATATCTGCTATCATATTTGAGTGACAGGTTGTTCTCTTTAGTACAAAACTCTAATTGCATATAATATAAACTACCCACAATAAAGCTTATTTGCTCTCAAATTTGAGTGATAGATTTATTATATATTTGTCAAATAACATACATTCCACTGTCCTGAGAATTAAATGCCAAAACATTTCTCGTGAGGAAAAAATACTACAACTTCTATGTTTTCTTACATACTTTTGTTTTTTATAAGTATAGTAAATTAAATTCTTCTATTATATACTTGATTATTTTCAATGTAGATTTTCATGTGGAAATAGAGAATTGACAAAGATTCATTGAATAAATAAAATAAATATTTTTTATTGACCATTAAAGTTAAAGAGATAAATTGCTTAAATATTATTTTTTTTTTCTTCTTCTTTTAACATACTACTGACGGAAAATACAATCAATAAATACGATAAAAAATAATAATGTATTCTACGCATAATGCTTTCATAAAAAATTGGTCGACTTTTTTTGTAGAAAATATTAAGCAGCCAGAAAATATAATTAAGATGAAGTTTGAAGACAAAAATCAATCATACGATTTTATGAAGCTTGATGCATCACAGAAAATAATTCGATGAATCCCTAAATCGTCTAGCTAAATTTTTGCTTTAAAGTAACAGTTTAAAATTTCATAAGAAATAGTAAACATTCGAATATTTTTTAAGCACGTGCGAAAGATTTGCAACATTTAAAGAAGATTAACATATCGAAACCATTTCGCAATTTAAGTCATCCTAGAGTGGATTACTATAGAGATGTGTGTATGTCCTAGGGTGATCCCCATTAGAAGTCTAGACATTTCTCCATAAAGTACTGTAGCAGACAGCGTCCTTTTCTTGCCATATTCTTTTTTCTATAGAAAACCTAGGACTTTCGGCCGACATTTGGATTATGCTGCTATATGACGATGTGAAAAATTAGGGAAGTTTATAGACGCTTACAGCAAACAGAAAATAATAATATTTTTACTTAAATAGTTAACGACGCGCCACGGATTGAAAATTTCCAGTTATATGGAGTTAGATAGTTAGTGTTTGATAGTTTTGAGATAGCTAGCTCAAAGTTTTCTTCCATGGCATGTTTATGTCGTTTCCTTTAGAGGCAAACGAACTCGGGGATGTTTTAATCTCATAAGGATGTCTGAAATTTAGGTGTCTCACTTCGAAGAAATTATTATATATATTGTACTGCAATGCAAATATTTTATTGATATAAATAAGCAATTAATATGTTGAATATTTTTTTGTTTTCCTCTTCATTAAAAAACTTATATAAAGTTTAATTTTCAGTTCATTGTATTCATCATCATGAGTTGCGCAACAGCCTCATGGTGGGCCAAGGCCGTTTGCTTACTGGCAGATTTCGAAACAGGAGATGAATTTTTTTTCTTTTTACGGGGTAGAGTTGTCAGTCCTAAGCCCAACTCTCAGTCCTACGCCACTACAAAAATCCATGTAACCATTGGGACTCGAATCATATGGCACCGAAAGTCAGAGAGCTAGTCATTGCCATCAAGGCCCTAGTTCATTCTATTAATACATTATTTTTTCTTCATTATTGAAACCCTAATAGTAAATATCATTCTAATAGTCCTCAATAGTAAATATTATTCTAATAGTTCCGAATAATAAATATTATTCTAATAGTTCTCAATAGTAAATATTATTATAAGATAGAAAATATTTTTTTAAATACTTAATGGCATATTTCATTTGTGGACAGCCCATTGCTTTCGTTTAATCAAGTACTTATGTGAAGGGTGTTCATACTATAACTGCAATAAATGATTTATTCACTATTCAGGAAACTATTTTCCCTCTCATGTAACTTAAGCGTGCCATTGGTGTAGATTTCGTTTCTGAAGATGAATCTTATTGGGTCTAATCAGATTCGTGCTATTGAGGAACTGCTAGAAATTGTAAATATCATTAGCCAGGATGAATGGATTGACCAGTGTTCTACACTGATTTAAAACCTACAGAACATGTGTGGGATGCTTTGGGAAGACGCCTTTCGGCACGATTATGTCTGCAGAAGAACACCCATCAACACATGAAACAAATGCTCATTGAGGAATGGGCACTCTTATCTAAACAATTGTTGGATTATGGAGAGATTATGCCAAGCAACAATTGCAATCAAGGGAGTTTCCCTTCATTGCAGTTTGCCATTCTTCTTGGATAGACAAGTAATTGTACCAACGCAACTTTTTCAAATAAAGCCTTTTTTTCTTTTATTCCATACTGTATGCTTTCTATGCGTTCGAATCCTTTAAGTATAAAATACTGCTTCTGAATCTCATGTTTTCTAGGTAATTTTTGTGCAAGGTTACGAAAAAAAAAAAGGCGTTGCTTAAGTTTTATATACTACTGTATGTTATATTTTTAAATATATATCTAATGTTATTAGATTCGAAGATTCTATAATCACTTAAAATATTATATATATATATATATGTATATTATTTTAAGGCCATACTATACGAGGATAAAATTATTTTTAATAATAAACCGCATGATATTTATATATTTTTCATTCTTAATTGAAAGCTAATCTACTTATTGGAGTTATAGCATCGTTCCTTTGAACAAAAATGATATAAATAAAAAAAATTCTAAATTTTATATTATTCCATAAAATGGGATTTTTTTTTGTGTGGATTTATAAACAAGTAAAATATTGTAAAAATAGTTTCTGAATTGATTCTTAAATTGCGTTATGTGACATTTTATTTTTAATAAGAAAATTTTAAATTGGGAGTTTTTGACTTTTTTTTTAAGTGTGCAAAATGTGGAAAAGATTTTAACAATTTCGCACTGTATTACAAACAATAAAAATACTGTGTAGGTCATTAAGTGATTTAAATTATGTGACTTTTATTATTTATGCCATTCGAAATGATTCAATGGCCAACTCAAATAACCTTTCTTTAATTAGCATTTGATGTAGCTCCCCAAAATTCAGTATTTAAAACGATTTGTTTTCTATGTTTTAAAAATCAGGTGAAATCGATGAACTCTTTATAAATATAGAAAACATTCTGAGAGGGATTTTTTTTCTAGGATAACTAGATTACTCTGGAATGGATCAAGCAATCTAGGAATATCAACTTAGGAATTATATACTTATAAATTTAAATTCCTGTAAAAATTCTATTGAAAAGGTAATACTTTTTAAAATAGTATTCTCAAAATTCCTGAAAGAACTTTTTGTCTCTTTTTTCTAAGTCCTTAAAGGTAAAAATAAACCTCAAAACATTTATCTTAACCTAAGCATTTAATTATTCTAGATAATGATAAAGAAAACCTCACTTACAATCATGGGGTAAAAAGATAACTCTTCACCTGGAGTGATTTAGTTTGCACTGTTTCTCGAACAAAAAATGCATGCTTTGCATGTTTCTTAAATTCTTTTTCTTCATTTCTTCTTTATATTATTCTTTTACTACACAATATTCTATCACTTCACACACATTATTCACAGCAAATTAGTGTTTAAAAGGAATCAACGTAGTATGCTGAATACAAAGGGAATCAAATAAACTATAATTGACGTAAGTGATATGTTTCTCTCGAACCTATAATTGAATAACAACATTCTTCGAAATTCTGAATTCTTTGAAACGTAAATTGTCTCCTTGACAGATTTTTTTTATCTCTTTCTCTCTCTCTCTCTCTCTTTTTATTTTTAATTTATTTAATTTATTTTATTTTTTACTGTATTTGTATAGAATTAAACTGATTCGGTTTCCCATAAAGTCGATACAATCTCCATTTACTAGCTTATTACATGGCATTTTTTCTTCTACTATATTAAAATATTTTTGTTTTACATATTTTTAATTTACTGATATTCACACCTACTCGTACTTGTTCTTTCAAGTTATGTTGACGTAACGTCTCGGCCTATATTAGACCTATAACTGATTCAAGAAGAGGGCCACTTTCAGGTTCAAGGGAACACTTTAATTTTTGTTTACAAGTACTATATATATATATATATATATATATATACAGAACTTTGTGTTATTATACAAAGAAATGAAGAATTAAAAATAAAATTTTATAACCAGTGCACGATTATATCACAAGTACATTTCACTCCAAGGTCAGAGATTTTCAGAGTTCTAGAATCAAATGCCCGTTCTGCGGCCTTGATTCAGAACTCTGAAAATCAGACCTTAATTATCACACGACGTGATAGACGAAACCACAAGGGGTTCACTTTAAAAAACAGGCGGAAACTGGCCTATTCAGTCACTTCAGAGAAAAAAAGATAAACAGCACTTCTGGTCGACTCGTCGCAGTACTCTCTCTTTTCTTCTCAAAAAATCTCCTTTTAAGAAAATCCGCCAAGAGGGAAGGGGGTCAGCTTCCCTTACTTCTTATTGGAGTAGACATTTCTAAGCACATGGTCGATCACCCATCACGAGGGAATAACTCATAGTGTGGTGCACATTCCATCTGTAATTGTTTCGATCTGTGAAGGTCGCACAGACAATCGCTAATTTCCTCATTATACATGATACCGAATATCTGCTATCAGATTTGAGTGACAGGTTGTTCTCATTAGAAAAAAACTTTTATTGCACGTAATATAATTATACACAATAAAGTTCATCTGCTGGCAAATTTGACTGATGGGTTTATTATATATTTGTCAAATGACACAGATTCCTTCCTCCTAGAAATGAAATGCCAAAACTCTTCTTGTGAGAAAAAAATGCTACAGAATGCTATACATTTTTATTTGTTGGCGAATGTATATAAATAGACAATAGACATGTGATATTAATGTTTAAAATATGTTAATTATGGGAAATCATAATTGGTTTGCTAAAGATCCAATTTTATTAAAATTTGCCATAAGTCTACTGCATTGTCTTTACCACGATTCAAGAAAATTACTCATGATCTCTATACTTGGAGAACTGAGTGCTCTGTCACTCTCGCTCCGATGGCAAACATTCGCACCAATTCTGTGCGAATCTGAGCAGCAATTTTAATTTATATCTTTTAATTTTAAAACTGTTATAATGTACAAATTAATTACAATAAATGTTTGATGTTAAACAAAGGAATAAAATTAATTTCTTTCATTTAATCTCCAATGAGCAAGACTACAAGAGCAGTGATGGTCCTAGTCTTAATCGGCTCTCCTTGAAATGATGGTCCAAGCGGTTCTCAGGATAATGGCTGTCCAGCGTTTCTCAGGCCAGTGATGTCACAAGTGGCTCTTAGGCAATGATGATCCAACTGCTCTCCTAGCAGAAAAGTCGAAATATCACATTGGGATTCCTATTAATTGAGTTGTAATCATTCCCTTTTTAAACATTTCGTTTTTCTTAAATTTTTTGGCATCACATGGCAGTAAAAACTGTACCATCATCATCATCAATGGCGCAACAACCCCATGGTGGGCCAAGGACGTCTATCTACTTAGCAAATTTCAAAACGAGAGAAGTTTTTCTTTTTACGGCGTAAGGTTGTCAGCTCTACGCCCAACAGCCATATTAGACCTGGACCTACAGTTTAAAGTGAATTCCGAACCACTATAAACATCCATGGCACCGCCTTGAGTCAAACCCGAAACCTGTGGCATCGAGCGCTAGTCACTAGACCATCAGGCCCCCAACAACTGTACCTATAAGCTAAAAAGCTTCTCCTTTTTCTAGTGGCGATATAATTGTGTTTCCTAAATTAAAAAAAAAAAAAAATTATACTACGTATCTTTTTAGTTTATCACGATTTTTCTTGTTTTAACTTATAATTTTATTTATCTCATCTTATTTTAAGAAATCCCTTTTTAAGATTGTTCAATTTTAAGATGTTGCAGGTTTCAGTGATGAATTTTATGACTTAGGTACTCCGAAATTGGTGCGACAGCTTATAATTCGAAACGTCTTCGGGTGTTGTTAAAGCTATTTTGCTCTGGAAATTCTTAAAGTCTGTCGAGATGAATGAATCTGCCTGCAGCACATAAACTCGCTTGCCCTCGCTTGCAGTGCTGGAAGACCCTCGCGAAAGGTCAACACTCGTTGAGAAAATTCGAAGTAACCCATTGCTGAAGCCAACCGGTCGTCCGCATTCACCTAGAAGCGAAACTGATTAACTATCTGAATGAGGCGCGTGCCATGGTCGCGTGCGTGTCACGCACCGAGTTCGCCAGCTGCCGGTTCGACTCGGGCGACCAGGTGCTGACGAGCAACCGGCTTTCGATGCTTCGTTCGGGACGCCGGTCACGCGCGGGACTCGAATGACCGCTAAACCCCCTTAAAGGGAACCGGCGTTATTTAATACCCATGAATGGAGGAGACCCAACTAACAAAAATTGATCAAATTCAGTAGTGAGAGAAATGCTACTGGATAGTAAAAAAGGAAACCTTTACAGATTCGTATATCATTCATAAGTTCGTTTTCTTTTTTGATTGGACTATCATCGAAATTATTTTGAGTTGCAGAGTACTAATCGTATGCTAATATGAAAGGTAGAAATATCATAATGGTTAAAGATGAATGAGACTATCAGGTACACACCCAGGATTTTGTCTAGGGAGAGGGGAGCTTAACGAAACAAAGCAATAATAATAGAATGTATCAAGTTCAATGTAATGAAAATGTATCAAGTTCATATTTCAATATTAATAATCATTTTATTAATAATTTTTACACTCAACTAATCTGATTCAAATGCATAAAAAAAGCATTAAAAGTAAGAAGTAAAAAAAACAATAATTAGACAATAAATAAATGAATAAAAATAAAAAATTTATTTCTAAGAAATTATTTAATTAAATATTAAAATTCAATCTATATTTCTCTTTTGCTAGCTAATCGATTACTTCGTTTACGTCAACTTCAATAATTTGACGGCCTAATGGCCAATTGGCTAGCGCACTGGCCTTTGGTACCACTGGCTTCAGGTTCGAAGCTTGGCGGAGGCATGGATGTTTGTTAGTGGTTCGTAATCCACATTAAACTGTAGGTCCCGGCTTAATTATCCTAAAGTATGCACAAAATGACCGTAGAGCGACAAACCAAACCCAGTACTTCACCGAATTATTATTTAACTAGAAAAAACTCCGTCTCAATCAACAAATTCAGGCACGATAATAAAATTGTCTCTGATAGGAAAAACACTGATTCATTGAAATACTTAACATTTAACCAAAAGAAAAAAAAAAAAATGGGGCCTAAGTGAGAAACGGGCATAAATTTGAATATGTGCACACATTTCTATTATGGGTTTGGAGGGGGAGAAGATTAAGCCCGCCAGCCACCTTCCTTTGTGCACGCCTGGATACAATTACTACAAAAGAAATTGAAAATAGTAATAATAAGAAAAAAAAACAGAAGAAGCTTTAGCATTTCTTATGTTTATTTATCTTGCTATTATTCTACCGAGGCTATAGTAAAGTTTGAAGAATTTTAACAGGATTTCTAATTATCACATGCATTTTTTATGAATTAAAATGCTTTAGTCAGGCAATGTAAAATATATAAAGTTTTCTTAAATTTCCTTCAATAATAATTTTAAAAAAACATTTAATAATATACTTATAAATAACTAGTATACATATTTATTATAGAATAACGGGAAATTACTTACTGTTTAAATATTTTGATAAACTAATAGTCATTATTTCTTAATTCTACATGGCCTATTTAGTTCAGTAATGATGTAACTCTAAAGCTCTACATTTTCTAAGCATTACGAAAAAAAAAATAATAATAATAAGATGTCATTAACCCGAAAAAGTAAAGTATTTATTTATTTATTTATTTTTTTTTTGTGGCAGAATTACAGAAAAATTATACCATTGGTGATTTTTAAAAACTGCGACTATTTAAAAACATTCTTAAAAATTCCCATTTTGTGAAGTAAATTAAAAGTACAGATCACACGCATTATTTAATTTCAGAAACACGCAACAGCAAAAAGATTTTTCTTTAATTAAAAACAGTCCAAATGTAAATTTGATCCCTTTTATAGCAAATAAAAAAGTACTTTGGCTTTTTGCTCAAATATGCATAATCTCACCTATAATACGAAGAAATTTGTCATTGGTGAAATTTAAATTCTAAATATTTAAAATTATTGTACTTTATAAGCAAACTCATAGTGACTGTAGTAGTTCTTATAATACATAATGTGAAACCCAAAAATAATTAAAAACACGCATATAATACATAAAACACACAACGGACACACAATATGATTATATTCTTCGGAGATAACCGTTTTAAAGAAGAGAAAAGTTACTTAATTATTAAAATTATTTTCTGTCTTTTCAAATGATAAAATAAAGTAATGCTAGTGCTAACTTCTTTAATTCTTAAATGTTAATTCTTTAATCTGTTAATTCTTTATTTTCATGTTAAAGTATTTTGTGGCAAATAGTTATCCACAAAAATTCAATTGTTATTTAGGATACAATAATTTTAATTAAAAAGAAATAGTAAACGTATATATAAGCCTTAACAAACGTGATGGGATTAAAAGGAAATTGTTGTGAATATTTTCTCAAACATGAAAGGGGCAAAGAGAGGAGTTTTATCTCAAAATATTTTTCTGCATTTTTCATTTTTTATTTCTTTCAGCCTAGCAATTAGTCCGTGCTTCAAAAGTGCTATCAAGATATTAATTATTAATTATTTTCTTTTTTAATAGAATAAGAAAAGAAAATATTGTCAATGCTGACATAATACGGCAAGTTTTATGTTTTCATTGTTAAAGTATTTTCCAGCAAATGTCCAAAAACATTTAAAACATAACTAAACATGATGTGTTTGGCTAAACATTTTCATCCAAAAGCATTTAATTATTATTTTGAGTAGAATAATTTTTATCCAAAAACATTTAATTATTATTTAGAGTAGAATAATTTTTATCCAAAAACATTTAATTATTATTTAGAGTAGAACAATTTTTATCCAAAAACATTTAAATATTATTTAGAGTAGAATAATTTTAATTCAAAAGAAATAACAAACGTAGGTATAAATGAAGGGATTAAAATGAAATAACTTTGAATATTTTGTTAAACATAAAAGAGGCAGAGAGAGAAGTTTTATCTCAAAAAAATTTTTCTGCATCTTCCATTTTCTATGTCGTTATTCTTAAAATATTTTTCAGCAAATAATTATTCAAAAACATTTAATTGTTATTTAGAATAGAATAATTTTAATTCAAAAGAAATAATAAAAGTAGGCATAAGTGAAGAGATTAAAAAGACATATCTTTGAATATTTTGTCAAACGGGAAAAAGGCAGAGAAAGAAGTTTTATCTAAAAAAAAAAAAAAAAAAAATTATGTATCTTCTATTTTCTATATTTTCCTTCTTAAAGTATTTTGTAGAAAGTAGTTATCCAAAAAAATGTAATTATTATTTAGAGTAGAATAATTTTAATTCAAAATAAATAATAAACGTAGACATAAGGAAAGGGATTAAAAGGAAATAACTTTGAATACTTTGTCAAACATAAAAACAGAAAGAGGAGTTTCATCTCAAAACATTTTTCCGCATCTTTCATTTTTTATTTCTTTCAGTCTAGTAAATTAGTTTGTGCTTCAAAAGTACTATCAAGATATTAATTATTATTATTTTTTCTTTTTTAATAGAATAATTAAATAAAATATTGTCAATGCTGACATAATACGGCAAGTTCTATGTTTTCATTGTTAAAGTATTTTCAAGCGAATGCCCAAAAACATTTAAAACATAACTCAACATGATGCTTTTGGCTAAACATTTTTATCCAAAAACATTTAAAACATAACTAAACATAACAAACATAACTAAACATGATATTTCTGGCTAAACTTTTTTTATCCAAAATCATTTAATTATTATTTAGAGTAGAATAATTTTTATCCAAAAACATTTAAAACATAACTAAACATAACAAACATAACTAAACATGATATTTCTGGCTAAACTTTTTTTATCCAAAATCATTTAATTATTATTTAGAGTAGAATAATTTTTATCCAAAAACATTTAAAACATAACTAAACATAACAAACATAACTAAACATAATAAACACAACTAAGCATGATGTTTTTGTCTAAACATTTTTATCCAAAAACATTTAATTATTATTTAGAGTAGATTAATTTTAATTCAAAAGAAATAATAAACGTAGACATAAGAGAAGAGATTAAAAGGAAATAACTTTGAATACTTTGTCAAACATAAAAGAGGCAGAGAGAGAAATTTTATCTCAAAAAAATATGTCTCCATCTTTCATTTTTTTATTCCTCTCATTCTAGCAGTTGGCTCGTGCTTCAAGAGTGCTATCAAGATTTTGTGCGCGTGGCCAAAGTTGCTTCCCAATCTCCTTCCAGCTACTCCAGTGACAGATTACGAATTACAGTAGAACGTGACAATCGAAACTGATGCCTTGAAGGTACACTGCACACGTAGAGAATCTTTTTTTCATTCTTTTGCATAGCAATAAAATCTAAAAAATTGTCTTGCTCTTTCATTTAGTTTTGTAACTACAGCTGTCACCCTGGCAGACTCGTAACGAATTAGCATCTTCAAAATATTAAAAGTTAGAAACATTGTATATTTATGTGATTTTTTTTTTTTTATGTATAAAATTAAAAACTGCCTTTAGGGAGATTTGTTATGTGCTCTTTCCTATGCGATGTTGACAATTTATCTCCTGTAGTTTAGGTAAAAAATTGCTGCGGAATATTTATTCAAGTTCAGATTCAACCAGCTGTGAACTTTTCGTACTTGCATCTAATATATGAAAATACATTAAATGAAAAATAAAAATTTGGTTCAAGTTTTTTATTCAAATAATTTAAATGCAAAGTTCAGAAACTTTGCATTTAATTCATATTTTATGTCCATTCTGATTACACAATATGATGTATATGGTATCTACAATATGATAATTAAGATAATCACAACGTATGGTCATTGTTTGTTTTTCAATATGTATTATTTTTTGTACTACAATCACTATGCGTTTGTTTATAAAGTACATTAATTGTCATCGAAAGTTTACAAAAATAATACATAAAGTTTACAATAATTATTTATTATTAAATAAATAATTATTGTGGGACCTTGAATGGCCGAGTGTCTAGCGCTCTGGTGCCACAGGTTTCGGGTTCGTATCCCGGCGGTGCCATGGATGTTTGTAGTGGTTCGGAATCCACTTTAAGCCGTAGGTCCCAGTCTCCTATGACTAAGAGCGTGACGGAGCCAAAGTCAGACTTCTACCTACGGGTGCTCCATCACAACAGAAGCTGCTTCCTTCCCCTTCAATCATGAGTACGTATGGGCTCGTGGGCTTGGCCAGCCAAGTGGGATAAGAAACAACAACAACAACATTATTAAATAAATAGTTTATAATAATAATAAATAATTTACATTGTGAAATTTTAAATTTTCGAGTGTTTTAATATACTTTAAATTACGTATAAAATTTTAATTCGTCTACAATACTTAAATTAGATAATTTAATGAAAGGCTAATGTTTGTAAATGATTATTTATGCATTAAAAAAAGTGAAATTTGAATTAGAATTTGAATTTACAAAATCCTTAAATTTCTTTTTTATAATCATATTTCATATTAATAAGTTAAATGCTAATTTTAATTCGATTCTAGTCTGAAATGTAAATGAAAAAAAAAAGTTACGATAAGATCATAAACATGATAATGATATAGACTTGGAATTATGAATAATAATAATGATTGGACAATGTTACTTTTATTAGAAATTGCTAGGTGGCCAGAATATATATATATATATTATAATGGTTAACCAATATTATTTTTATTTTTATTTTAAAGCGAAAAAGGACAAAACTGAAATTTTTATTTGAAATTGCCATAGTTTTTATTAAGGGTTTCCGAAGTATATGAATCAGTATGTGCATTCAACTTGTAGGGATTCCTCATTGAAAAACATGTTTCTCTTTAGGAATAGAAAGTTTCAATCCTGTTACAGGGGAAAAGGGGACGATCATGATAATGATAAATGAATGCTATTATGAATAATAATAATGATTGGACAATGTTATTTTTATTAGAAATTGCTAGGTGGCCAGAATATGTGTATATATTATAATGGTTGGCCAATATTATTTTTATTTTTATTTAAACCGAAAAAGGACAAAACTGAAATTTTTATTTGAAATTGCCAACTTTGCCATAATTTTTATTAAGGGTTTCCGAAGTATATGAATCAGTATGTGCATTCAACTTGTAGGGATTCCTCATTGAAAAACATGTTTCTCTTTAGGAATAGAAAGTTTCAATCCTGTTACAGGGGAAAAGGGGACGATCATGATAATGATAAATGAATTCTATTATGAATAATAATAATGATTGGACAATGTTATTTTTATTAGAAATTGTTGGGTGGCCAGAATATCTATATATATTATAATGATTGACCAATATTATTTTTTTTTAAACCAAAAAAGGACAAAACTGAAATTTTTATTAGAAATTGCCAATTTTACCATAATTTTTATTAGAGGTTTCCGATGTAAATGAATATCAGTATGTGCGGTCAACTTGTAGTGAATCCTTATTGCAAAGCATGCTTCTCTTTAGGAATAGAAAATTTCAAACCTGTTACAGGGGAAAGGGGGGCGATCATGATCATAATCACTATAATGATATATATTTGGAATTATGAATAATAATAATGATTGGACAATGTTTCTAATAAAAGTAACATTGCTAATCATATTGCTGGGTGGCCAGAATATATTTGTAAATATATATATAGTATAATGGTTGAACCAATATTATTTTTTTTTAAACCGATAAAGGACAAAACTGAAATTTTTATTTGAAATTGCCAACTTTGCCATAATTTTTATTAAGGGTTTCCGAAGTATATGAACCAATATATGCGGTCAACTTGTAGGGATTCCTCATTGAAAAACATGTTTCTCTTTAGGAATAGAAAGTTTCAAACCTGTTACAGGGGAAAGGGGGCCATAACAATAGTTTTTAAAATTCCTACTTGCCGCACAATAGTTTAGGGAGGAGACACTAAACTGGCAAGTTGGGGTCACGCTAGAGGGGTGTATATATACACCGGCTGCGGGGTGTGATTGTGCGACAGGTGTTTAGGCTGCCCCTACCCCCCAATTCCTTCCCCTTCTACGAGCGAGACGGGCATAGAATTGGTACACATACTCATGGAACGAGCAGGGCAAATTTTATTATGGCCCATTCCCTCCTTTCCACCGGAAATAAGATTTTCGCTTCATGGTCCGAGTTTTCCACCTTTTAATTTGGCAACACTTGTTATAAATAAGAGGTGGGAGTTGAAAAGGATGGCAACATGATTATGGGATGTGGTTCTGTTTCATGTCATGGGTTCAAGTTGGATTTGCTATTAAAAATTTTGGATCTGTTTCGGTTTGACATGTTTATTCGCCGCTTGAAGTTCGTTGGCTTTTCAGACTGTTTATTTTTTGGATGCCTTAGAAAATGTTTCGAAGTGATTTTCAACGCCTGTTCTTATTGCTGAGCGTCTTGCGACTCTGTAATTATGAGAGTGGTTACCCTTTGTAAATCATTTGCGTATCTTTGACTAATTTAAAGTTAAAATGCTTTTAATTGGAAAGAAAAAAAAAAAGGTGGGATTAGATTATAGTCTAATGTTTTAAAAATTTTATCTGAGTGCAATGCCACATACTTATAATGTTATATATATGAATATTTTTTCTAAATCCAACTATATAAAATTTAAGATAAATTAATATGATGGTCTAGGAAAGTTAAGAATAATGCTAAATTAATCGTTCATGAGAAAGAAAACTAGCAGGAATTTTTTCAAATTATTCTATTATTTATTATATGCGATAAATTTAAGTTACAAGAGTAGCAGCTTTATTTTATTTTATTTTTATTTTGCTTTATATGAAGAATTTTTTGTTTGTTAAAAACCTCAAAAGATTCATTTTATAAATAAATGCATTTAATTGTGGTATGAATATAAAAAATCAGCATCTATTTTTTTTTAAAGTATATTTGTATTGGAATATTTATGTATAATTCCATTTCACAGGAGTATGTGGTCCTGTAGATAAGGGGGATAATATAAAAATGCATAATTCCTTCCCCCATTATACTAGCACGCGCTGATAAAATCACTTGAGCTATGAATTAGCCTTTTCTAAAATTGACTGGTTTGTTGATTAAAGGAGTGAATACCTTTTCAAGGCGTGTAATGTAGGAAAATTTTGAAAAATTCCAATTCCTGTTCTCTTTTGATATATGATTTCAAAATACATTTGGAATTCAATTCGAATATATATTTTGGGGAATAACAAAAAGATTGATTGATGAGATTGGGGGTAACATTTGCTGTTAAGAAAAGGGCTGCTATTCTTCAAGTAGACTGCCTACATAAGGGAAGAATTTCTAGAAATCGTTCAAAGTGAAAAGAGTGGGTGGTCTTAGGAGGTGGAATCCCTCAGCCTCTAGAAATTTGCCTCAGGGGCATGAATATTTGAAATTTTGACTATCCTAATTTTTACTAGAGCATGTTATACATATTTATTTTTATTAATTTCAAATAGTATAAAAACTGCTTAATCTTTTTAAAAAATGTTATGTTTATTTAAAAAAAATTAATTTATTTAACTAACAATTAATCAGAAGACCCACTAAAGTATATTTTTTGTATTTAAAATTTAATAAAGATTTGAGTGGATCTGAAACCCATATCAGGGTCCATATCCCATCTGTAATTATTTCGACCTGTGAAGGTCGCACAGACAATCGCTAATTTCATGAATCACATTACACACTGAATATCTACTATCAGATTTGAGTGACAGGCTGTTCTCATTAGTACAAAATACAAATTGCATGTAATATAACTACCCACAATACTGATTGGCTGCTGTCAAATTTGAGTGATGTGTTTTTATTATGTTCTTGTCGAAGAATATACTAAGAATGAAATGCCAAAACTCTTCCAGTGAGTAAAAATGCTACAACAGATTGAATTTATAAAATTTGGGTAATTCCATTAATGAAAATCGCATTACATTCCTCGTCTCCAATGTTGCAATTATAAAAACAAAAGTAAAGCAAGATTTTCTTCTTAGAAATTGGGTCGATCGTGTTAAATCAAAATAAGTCGTGTAAAAAGAAAATTAAATTTATTTTCAAATTTGTGTT
This sequence comes from Caerostris darwini, assembly GCA_021605075.1. Classification (NCBI taxonomy): domain Eukaryota; kingdom Metazoa; phylum Arthropoda; class Arachnida; order Araneae; family Araneidae; genus Caerostris; species Caerostris darwini. Next base: position 321,744 of record BPLQ01011735.1, on the reverse strand, counting down.
AAATCAAAATCGTGTAAAAACAGAATTGGCTGCATATATATATATGTATATATTAATGATACATTAATTTTATTTAAAAAATATATTAATTAAGCTAAATTACTGAAAACTTAAAATGGAAATAATAATCTATGAACATAAATTGACTGGAAATAGAAAAATAAATGGACTCGCAATAAATAAAATTCTCAAGTATTTCTTCCTTTAAAATTAATTTCTTTTAATCCTTAAGCTGTGCGTAGTATTGAAGCAATTTTGAAAATAAAATTTGAAAAGCAGGAAGATATAAACTTACGTCATTTGAAATTATGTGATAAGATGTAATTTATTAAATATTACACTTACGAAATGAATTTAATTTAATTAATTATTTAATTTTGTCTTATGAAGATTTCTTCCTGAATCATTGAAAACAATGATTAATAATTTAACACGCTAATAAACGTGAAAATGTTTTTTGCTAAACAATTAACTACAGCATATTACAACCACGATTTTTATATCACTACAAAAAATTATTAGAATTTTTAAAATCATTTATAATTAGATACAATTATGATACAAAGAACTCATAGAAAAAATTAAACTTTTATTTTAAATTACATAGGATACCAGATTGAGCATGCATATATTTCGCTGTATTATTCCTAAGGCATCATTTTCACTGAAAAAATATTTGTTAAAGATTCAAATGAAAAACAAACTGAATATAATTCTTGAAATTTCATTTGAGCGTAATTTATATATTAAATTAGAAATATAAAAAATTAAAAATTAATAAAAATTTTCTCTGCTGATCTCTCAAACCGATAAAATATAAACATAAAATCAAATTGAAGAGTCAAGAAGTCTTTACGTCAATAAAATCATTTTTACATTTTCAATAATAAAAAATAATTGAAAAACTACTTAAGACATTTTTATTTATTGATAATAAACACTCATAATAATCTGACTTATAGAATGAAAGTAAAATATCGTAAAGGAATATAATTGTTCGAAATAATAATTTGCAGTGTCTCCAAGAGGGCTTCCGGTGAGGTATACACTTTCAAAATCGCGTGCAAAAGAACCTATAGTTGATATGGGAAGAGGCCCTACTTAAAATTCCTTCTTTTCAAAATGACCTGAATTTGTAGTTAATAGGAGCCTAAAGAAATCAAAAGTGTATTTTGCTGAAGTTAGGTAGAGGACACAATAAAAGGGCAGGTGATTCCGCCTGCTAAACTCTAGAAGACAGTCATTTCAGGGATGAACAAAGTTCATAAATTCCCTTCATCATTCATTTAATATACCTTGCAGTAATTCTTCTTCTAGGTCATTTGTGGATGGCCTGAAATATATGATGCCCTACATTATCTCAGCAACTACATAGTATTAACTACGTGTTTCCTGCTACGTAATTTCCTGCTTATAATAAATAGTGGCGTATAACTTGTACTCGTAACAACATAAATAGGCGATCTCTTATAATTCACAACAATGTATAGTTTCTGGATCATATGAACCTGTTCATTTGTTTTCTTTAACCACGTACCAATAAAGTTCCCTATATTTATCGGTGGTTAAGATCTTAAACTAACACAACGTTTTTCCTTTTTTACTTAAAATCCTTTAATTTAATTATTTAGCCTTATTTCTCTTTTGTTCATATTTTCTTTTGTATTTATCGCACTTTTTGAAAATTGTCTCTATAATTTGCTTTAATTTTTAATTAATCATTATTATAATTTGATTTGCTTTACAAAAATACAAAAACCATTTTTTAAATGTAGATTTGTGGCATATAACATTTTTTTATTCATAAAATCTCATGACACTTTTAAGATGTTTACATATAGGGCATTTCAGAAAATGAATAAGAATATTTAAATCAGAAAAAGAAAAAAAAAAAAAATAATTAAAAAAAAAAAAAAAAAAAAAAACTGGAAGGAAAAATAAATTTTTTGTGATTAAAAAAAAAAATGAAATTGTCAATTTGTAGATAAAACATATTGAATATTATGCACTTTCAAAAATTTATTCAATAATTCTCCCCCACCCTCCCCCTTCTTAAAAACGGATCACATTTACTATTTCAAACTAAAAAAAAATCTAAGTACGTTGAACAATTTTGGAAAAATTTAAAAATTTAATTATTATTCCCAAATATACATCCATACGTTTTGAGATCCATGTCTCTAGTTTTCACTCTTTTTTAATTATTTAACAGAATTTGGTTAATTTTTTACTGATCATATATTGTTTTTTGCATTGGGCTTAAAAACTTGAGGATTTCCATTCGAAATCAGACAAGTTAGACAACATGAATGTTTTCGTGCTTAAATTGAAAATAATTGATAAATCTAAATCTTAGAAAGTCACCCCCCCCTCCTCATTGGATTGAATGCAGTGAATACAAAGAGCAGATACCATATAGATGGCAACACTAAGGGTTTTAATTTAAAATAAAGGTAGAATCATGGAATAAGGTTAAATAGATCTTTTCCTGAAATTTCTGTTAAAAACAGGAAACTATACCTATGTAAGAAGCTTCAGAATGTACAATGTATGGTTTGTTTGAAACTGATGTATGGAGTGAAGAAATCCACGGTTAAAAATAAGAAAATAAGGTTAATCCACTAGAAGAGAATCCATTATCCGCGGAAGAAAATAAGGTTAATCCACTCAGGTGGATTAACCTTATGATTCCACTAAATAACGGTAGAATCATGGAATAAGATTAATTCACCTAGGTGCTGTTCGCATTCTGAAGTTCTACACGCCAAGTATGAAGAACACTTCGAAATCAGACAGGTAAAGTAAAATCGATCCGAAACTTTTCACATGCTGGAATAAATATAAAAATTCCTTAGACCGGAAATTCTTTCTATTGGGTTCAAAGAGGAGGGCTATAGTGATTGAGAGGATTCGTTTCAAATTGTGTTTACAATCACTCCAACAGGCCCCCTTGGGTACCATGAGTAAATCTGAATCGTCAACATATCTGCCACTCCAGTATCGAACAACCTCAAACTAAAGTATCCGATATTTTAAAATAGCCCCTTTTCATAGGAAAATCTAAAACTGCGGCATAACGACTCAAAAAGTTAGAATTGTAAATAACTGTTCCATTTCTTCATCTCTGTATTATTAATTCTCTGTATATTAGTATCTCTGTATTATTAATTCTCTGTATATTAGTATCTCGGTATTATTAATTCTCTGTATATTAGTATCTCTGTATTATTAATTCTCTGTATATTAGTATCTCTGTATTATAAATATTCTGTATATTAGTATCTCTGTATTATTATTTCAAATTGTGTGTACACTCAGTCTTGCAGGCCACCCTTGGTTAATGCGGAATCGTCAACATATTTGCCACTCTAGTAGCTAACCAACTCAAACTAAAGTATCCGACATTTTGAAACAGCACCTTTTCATAGGAAAACTGTGGCATATTATAGCGACTCAAAAAGCAGAATTGTAATTAACTGCTCAATTTTTTAATCTCTGTATTATTAATACTATGTATATTAGTATCTCTGTATTTTTATTTTAAATTTTGTGTACAATCATTCCAGCAAGCCTTGAATAAGCCTTGAGTACCTTGGGTAATGCGGAATCGGCAACATATCTGCCACTCCAGTAGCGAACAACCTCAAACTAAAGTAAAACTGTGGCATATTATAACGACTCAAAAAGCAGAATTGTAAATAACTGCCAAATTTCTTAATCTCTGGATTATTAATAAAACTGATATTACTCAATTTCTAATTACTGTTTTTCCCCCTCATTCTTATTCTGAACCCCTGTCGGGGAAGTACGATTATTGAATCGGAAAACAATGACACGGGACTTCCTTTTCCTCGTCCCCTTGATACGTCGCGTGCTACACTTGTGTAACACCTGTTTCCCAGTGCCCCGAGGCCCACTCGGCCTTGTAATGCGGGCTTTTCGTTAACCCTTGACAGCCGGTATTCGATCCTACCATCAAAGCTCGGCCACTCTTAATTGAGGCGTTTATTTCGGCTGGCTATTTTCTTTTGTTTCAGTTTCGCCAGTTGTTGTCCATGCTCAATGATTAGGCCCATTTATTAAAGGAATTCCTGAAGCCAACTACGGATTGGATAGACTTTCGCTTCTTTTGTTTTAATCGAATTGAGAAGTTAAGGTTGAAATGAATGAACTTTTAACGAGAAGTTGTAATTGCTTTTTTTTAGTAAGTCCTGTGAATGGCCCAGTTTGGGTTCTTTGTGGTTTCCAAGTGTCACTGTGGGCTATTAACCTTCGTGGTTTTTTTTCGGGGGGGAGTCTCCCCCTTACTTGAAGCAGAATCGTTTAGTTTCCTTTTAAATTATTTGTAGGGTTATCGTTTGTTAGTTTTAAAGATAATATTTTTTTCTAAAAGAATTGTGTTATTGAATTGTTAAATATTTTGTTTATTAATATTACAATTTTTAAATGCCAGTATTAGATTATTTCACAATTTTTTAATGCCAGTATCAGATTATTTCACAATTTTTAATGCCAGTATTAGACAATTTTGATTTGTATTATAAATATTTTTAATTTAATTAATTAATATTTTTAAATGATGCTACAATGTTCAAATTAATTCCAATAAATTTTGGATATAGAAAAAATTATAGAATTTCGTTCTTGATAATCTTGGTCTTGATTGGCTCTTTTAACAGTGATGGTAAAACTCAAAATCTATGTGGAACCTACGGATACAATTGCAATCTTTTCCAATTGTAATTTTTTTTTCTTTTTTTTTTTTGCCCAAGTAATCTATCTTGATCTCTAATTATACCAAATAGCTTAAAGCTTCTTACTTTCTTAACCAATCGTATCCGAGAGGCAGGAAAATTGTTAATTACAAAATTTACACATTTTTCATTTTGTAATTTTTCAATAGTTATTTTATTTAACGCTTTGGATTTTTTTCTCTCCTTTAGCTTTAAATTTGTCTGGGATATTACATAATTTTTTGATTCAGTTATTAGATGTGATGAATTTTATCACATATGTATTCCAATATTCATACGTACGTTGCCATTTATCGATAATGGACTGTTTTAAATACCAATACAAGTTTCTGCGAATTTTAATCAACATCATGGTAACGTTATACGTAACACGATGCAATTGTGTTTAGTTATTTATAATATTTATGCGTTATCGCACTGTGTGACATATTTTTTTCGGTTATCATGCTGATACTAGTATACAAATATTCTCTGTTATTTTATCATTGCTTTTAATCACTGACACTTTTATTTTTATACCTATTATCATCTTTTCACCGAGTTAATGATTTTGTAGTAGCTTACAATTGTCATTTTATAAGCAGTTTATTACATGTAAAATAATTGTATTGTCATAAAATTAATGTTTTTTCCCCCACATAATAAAGATATACATATATGATAAGAATAATTCTTCACAAAATAATTATAATTCAAAAATGAACTGTCAATTTTCTTATAATTGAATCAGTTATCTATAAGTTTATCAACGAATCAGAGATTCCGTTACATATCGTACTTTGAAGATCATTATTGTCTAATAATATTTATATCATTTCAGCTACATTAAATCAACATGAATGGTGCATCGTTTTGGTTTTTTCCTCTAAGATTAGTTACTTTAAATGGATGTAGAAAAACTTACCATAGTAATTTTTTTAATTTGCTCCTATTTACTCATGATTTTAAGTAATTTGAGAATTGGGGAATGGATCAACGAAACCTAAACTTAACATCGTTAGATCACTAATCAAAATATCATTATCTATTATCAAAACTAAAATGAAACACGTTAAAATAAGATACTGTATGTCTTTTATAATAAAATAAGCTTGAGTTAAGAATTAAAAAAAAATCAAGTGTGATTAAAATTATTTTAATAAGAAGTATTGACTGACTGGATCAATATCTCGTCGTGATTATCTGACTGCTTATCTTTTCTTCATGGATAACTCCATTTGTTCTACCTGCAGTAGATGTTATCTGATAAAAGTTCAACTTTCCGACCTTGACTGAAAATCTATATATTCAAAATATTAATAAACTGGAGAGACAATTACCAGCAAAATGGGACCAAAAGATTTAAAAAAATTAATGATTAAAAAAAAGAAAATTACCGGCCAATTACCTTGAAATTTGCCAACAAACAGGAACTTCATATAGAAAAATTTAATTCCAATTATATTATTTTGTTAAACCTTTAACCATTTTTATTTTATTCTCTTTGTATTTTGACTCTTCTATTGTAACTTTGACTTTCTGTCTTAATTGTAATGTTTTTGTTGTCTGATGTTACAACTTTTATTCCTTCTCTGATTTATTTAATTTTTCTAACAATTGGCAAAGGGCCTGACCACAAGTCACTGCTCACCATTCTCCAAGTGGAGGTGTGGTCGCTACGCAACCAAGGCACTCCATCAAGTCACCAATAATAAACCTTTAATCATCAATATTATCACTTTAAATATACCTTTCTAATCTTCAAGCTTTTATGATTTACTAGTACATGTATTTCGGGTCTGAATAGCCGGGTGTCTAGCGCTCTGGCGCTCGGTACCAGAGGTTTCGGGTTCGAGTCCCGGCGGTGCCATGGATGTTTGTAATGGTTCGGAATCCACTTTAAACCGTAGGTCCCGGTCTGATAGGATAGTAGAGCGTTGCGGAGGCATTGTGACTCCGCGTCCGTGGCTTATCTTCAAGTTACACACGCCCCCTGAGTATTGCAAAGTGAGTAACGTCTGTGCAGCACTTCCCTTAAGGCATCCAAGACCAAGCTGTCTAAGTGTTTTCCAGCTGCATTAGAACAGAAAAAAAAGTACACGTATTTTTTTTTTCTGGTAGAAGGCTTATAGCGAATTATTTTGCTATCGTAAAGCATGGTCAATTATAGATTTTAACAATCATTTGAATTGCAAATTATAATGTTTCCGCTCTTTAACAATTGGATAAAAATAAACCATTTTATTCAATTAATAATAAATCTGAAATTAGTTAGATTATAATTGCAGAGAGCCTTCATTTCGTACAAGATGGAAATAAAACCCTGAATAAAAGGTCCTTGATCCTAGGTTTTCTACAAGTACGATTGGAATGAGCGGAATTTTAAGATGTATTGGGATATAATCGATCAGTTCAATATGTGAACCACTAAACTGGAAAGCACCTGCAAACTTAAACTAAACAGGTTCGAAGGAAGGGGAAATGTACTTATTCTCCACTATGGACTAAAGGTATAGTACTTTCTGGCAAACTGGCGTCATTGTCAGCAAGAGATTGTCCATAGGGGCATTGTCCTATTTGACCCCCTACTTGAAAAGGAACTCGGCATCTATAGAAGTTTGACACCCCTTCATTCTTCTTTCCAATCCTTTCATTCAAGTTCAAACCTGTTCTGTAAACCATCTAAAGGCCAACGTTACGATTGGTATAAAAATATTCTTGACCATAAGATGAGATTTGAAGTAACTTGTATTAATCAAACCGTTTCAACTCTTCTAGGACAAATTTTTTAAAGTGAAAAAATTGTTCGTTTTTTTTTTTTTTTTTTAATTACACTTTTTTCATTTTACATCAGCAGCAATTCAGCGAACTGAAAAAAATAAAAAAAATAATAAATGTTGTTCTTCTTAATTGCCTGGTACTTTGACCTAAGGTCATTTGCCACTAGAAGGGCAACGATGTAACAGATTCAACATAATCTAGGGTGCACCACGGAGGCTGCTATATGTAATACCAAACCCCAGATTGTGCTACTACAATTTTGAATTAATATCCCAGGGATGGCTTATGAGGGTTGGCCTATTTTGTCTCCTTTTGGACACAACGGAAAACGGAAGGGCATTCAGCCAACACATTTATCGAGCTTATCTCCAGAACCGGCAAAAAAAGCTGAAAGTCGACTTTTTTTTTTTTTTTTTTTGCCACTCTTAGTAAACACCCTCCCTTCTCGTTTTCGTTTCAGAAACAGAACAAAGTTTCATCATCAATCAAGCAATAAGTAGACAGAGATAAAATTTTAAATTTTGACCAAATTGATTCTAATTATAGACGATGAAGTGTGAAAATAATATATGGAGGAGAAGAATATGAAAGATGACAATAATAGTGATATGAAGGAGACAATACGACTGATATGGAGGAGAATATGAAAGATGACAATAATAGTGATATGAAGGAGACAATATGACTGATATGGAGGAGAATATGAAAGATGACAATAATAGTGATATGAAGGAGACAATACGACTGATACGGAGGAGAATATGAAAGATGACAATAATAGTGATATGAAGGAGACAATACGACTGATACGGAGGAGAATATGAAAGATGACAATAATAGTGATATGAAGGAGACAATATGACTGATATGGAGGAGAATATGAAAGAAAAAAATATGTTTAAACTGAACAGTATGTAAAGGGATAAATGAAATGAATGATTAATGATTAATGAAGGCCAATAGGGTTAAAAATATTAATACAAAGTTGAAATAAATCTGTATTATTAAAATTAAAAGTAATTAACTAAAAGACATTGCATAAATTTTAAAAATAAGGTATTCACAATATAGATCTAATTTTTCTTTGCTCCACACCTCATTCTCGTACCTAGGGATATGTAGTCCCTTACCAGTTAGAAAGGTGAAGGAGGAAAATTGGCGTGTTTTGTACACTACGAATAGCCCACCCACGGTTGAAGAGGAATTTTAGAATTTTGCTAGAAAAATGACTTGTCTTCAAAATAATTAAAAAATACTTTAGAATTTGGAAAATTTTATAAGTGGAAAATTAGAGAAGATTAACTTGATAAAAGACTACGATTTTATTAAGGATTTTTTTTTTCTAAACTAGTATATTTATCAGTCCTTGGTCTGAAACAAAATTTATTTGCATGTATATGCAAATTTGTATTCCGACTTACGCGAATTTTATTTTAGCGATTTTCGTCGGATCCACCTATCACGTAACTTGTGGTATTTACTTATTGTATATCTCTGTTATTGTATCACCAGATACCAGCCAGCGTAGATGGATATGCACCTCAAAACATTCACGGAGTGTGATGTCAAAAATAAATTAAGATATATTTTTTGTGATTAGGATGGGGTCAAACAAATTCAAATTAATAGAGAATTATACTTGATCAGCCTTTTCTATTATTGTTACTTCATGCATACTAAGAGGTATATATTCTAAATAAGCAAAACTAAAATGGGTAAAACTTTAATAAATCAAGAACTTTGATATTTACTGTCACGCAGTTCATGTTCTGTTTGTAATTTTTTTATTTTATTTTCTAGATTAAATAATATCTCTTATATTCAATATTTTGATAAATCCAATGTAACATTGATTACAAAAATTAAGCATAAATAAGGTTTAATATCATATAACACGTAGAATGTAAAATATTTCGTTAGAACGGAAGTTTTTTCATCCATTGGGCAGTGAATACATATCTTGACGAAAGTGTAAAGGTCATTTAAAGCCCGCAATCAACTAGGGATTGGTCAGAACCCATCAATCTTTTTCTTCTGATCTATTCACCCCACCATAACATCGGAAGGGACAAAGACCTTTTTCCAAGGCTCCGATTTGGGTTGTCTCAAAAGGTCATTCTTCGCTGAAAAGCTGTGGTCACCTGTACCTTTTTGATCAGCCAATACATCCAGACTAGGGTCAGTAACATGACAGGTCACTCACAGTTCGATATCTGGCGTACCAACCATTGTGGAAAATTTCCAGTATTATTCTGAAATATCGCTTGATGAAAGAGACAAGTGCTTGTGCACAGCAACAACAACAACAACAAAAAATGTGGGTAGGGTAGAAAAACGTTATTTGATTTTTTTTATTTTTGGTATATATACACAATAGAATTTTTGAAAAAAACCTTTATCAACTTGGCGCCCCCTTCCCACTGGGGGACATTATTTATCGGGCAATTCTAAACTGGACTTGTCCAGAGATTAAAAGTAACCATCTACTGTGATTTAACTAGTATATTTAAACTAACCGATCAAAATGGCACATCTTTCTTTAGGATCCACTCGGATTTATCTCCAAAATATATATAGATAAAATTTTTAGTTCCTGTTATCTTTAAAAAAATGGTGAAATTACAAAAATTTATTCTGATACCTGCTCCAAGTGCAAATTCATATCCTGAATGACGACTTTCAGTAGCTATTCGAGATTTGGTTTTGGTTTGTCGCTCTACGGTTATTTTGTGCGAACTTTAGACTAATTAGACTGGGACCTACAGTTTAGCGTGGATTCCGAACCACTAACAAACATCCATGCCACCACCAGGATTAGAACGTGAAGCCTGTAGTAACAAAGTCCTGTAGTACAAAGGTCTGTATTACTGATTGGCCATCAGGCCGCCGCTATTCGAGAACCATCAATGCACTGAGCGACTAGTGACAGTTGGTACACTGTAGTAACAGTACTACTGTCAAGTGCAAAGAATTAAAAGATGTTAATTTGGCCACATATCACTATAAGTCTGTACGTAAAAATAAGTGTCTAGTTAATAACAGTCCGTTAGTGTATAACGGTCTATTAAATACTGTTGTAAAAATCCCATTGATTTGAAAAAAAAAAAATTTTTTTGAACTGCTAAATAGTCTTAGTTGGCAAAAAAATTAATAAATAATAATAGTAAATAATTAGAGCGGATGTTTTTTGAGAATATTTTCTGTAAGAAGAAAAAAAATAACATTTTTGCATATTAAGTTTGTATAAATATACTGTCGTAAGTATTTGTGTTTTATTTTTATTTATTTCAGTTGTTCAGTGAAGAGGCGACGCGTCACGCGGCAGGGAAGAAATTTTTTCGACCCGTTCACACCAAAGCGTCAGAAATCGCTTTACGCCTAGTGAAGTTCCAGTTACTTCTACTAGATGGCAGATCTACTATTGGCTCAATCCAAATCACATGACGCGGTAAGCATTTGAGAGTTGAAAGTTGGGCAACTTCAAGCGACGGGTTTGGGGTATAACGCGGCGAGATTTGTGTTTGGTCAACGCCTCACGCCTCGGTGGGAACAAGCCTTAACAGCCGAATAGAAGATTGTAGAAATTTGGTAATGAGACCATCTCGAATGTAGATGTTGGAATTTTCGGTCCCGGTTTGGAACAGAATCTCTCTTCCTTTTCTTTTTATTTTAATTCCCGTTTTCTTTGATTCTGAGTCAATGAGATACATCATCCTCTCGACTTTTCAACAAAATGTTCGCGTACATAGTAAATAAACTAACTCCCCGAACATTATAGTTGAATCTCATGAAAATCGCTTAAATCGAGATAGAACTTCACAAATAAAATTTGTTTAACTAAGTCCAAGGTTTAACAAAACACCAATTTAGAAAAAAAAATATTTAATAAAATTTCATTTCTTTATATAGTCAACCCTGTATATTTTTCTATTTCTAAAATTTTCACCTTTTACCATAATGAAAACATTTACAGAGTAATCATTTCAGAAAGTAATCAGAATAAGTAGTAAAAAAAATTTTTTTTTTTTACATTTATTTGACGTGACAATAAAGTTAAAATACATCAATTAAGGAGGAAAAAAAAACTTTAAAGGTAAAAAGCAACGAAAATGAATCAAGTATCGTAAGCAGTATAAAATATTATTAAATTACAGAAAATCTTCCCAAGCTCGAAACTTTAGGCAGAATTTAAGTTAAAAACGAACGTAAGAACGTAGGAAAGCAAGCAGGAGAACAGACTTTTGATTGGCTGACGTCCTGCGATTTGCGATTGTAGTATCTAGTGGAGAATCCGGCTTCAGTATTAGGACGGATAAAGTGAGAGTTTCATAATGGCTTTCAGGAATAGTTTCCATGCCAATAGCGTGTAGCCATTGGTGTGGAAACATAATCTAATTCACATCTAATTTATTTGACACCTGAAAATTGTTTTTTAGGGGTGGGAAAGGGGTATTAAACAAATAACGGCGGAGGCAGGCGATTCCTGTTCTAATAGTTTCAAAAAGACAGTTTTAATAGAAAAATGTTTTTATTTAAATAAACAATTTCTGATCAATTTTTTAAGTCTTGTCGGTATACACCGAGAATAAAATATACCGTAATGTGTAGCTCAGTATTCCGTTTATGGATTTTCCGTTATGGGCGTATATCTGATTATCTGATGCAATTTTCGCGCTTTTAAAATCCATCCTGATAAGAGTTGTTTGTTATGTTGTATTCATAAAGCTTTGTTTTTGTAGTAGTTCTTTTGATTTGTTTCATGAACGTATGCTAATATACTTTAAAACCAAAAAATAAAATATTCATTTTATTTTTATTATTATGCACAATACATTATGTATACTTGAATTTTTTTCACATGATTAAATTTTACAAAATCATACATGGGATATCCGAGTATCTATAACGAGCCTACTTTCGTTTCATTAAATTTGATGCTATTTCTAAACGCACAAACGTCCATTTTCACACTTAATTTCACCCTGGTTCGTACGTAACTCTACCATTCGCAACGACCTTAATATTGAAACTATAGACACTCATATTACTAAACTTTCTCAAAAATTCTTTTGTAATATAGCTAATCACAATAACCCGATCATTAAAGTTCAAACCATTTTTATTCAGTTTAATGGTAGATACAACTATCCCGACGCAACTTCAAAATGGAATCTAAGTTTAAAACCACATTAAAGTACACACTAGTCTTTTTTTTTTTTAAATTGCAATATCCATTTTGCCCTTTTTTTATTTCATTCGTTTGTCCATCTTTCCAGCTCATCTTAATATATATATATATGTATATATTTTCCTCAGGCAATATTCTTCATTATTATTTTTGTTTTATATATATAAATAATTCGTGGATCTAAAAATGACCAAAATAGCTAAATTGCAAATCTGAGGTGTCTATTTGGCTCCTTAAATTTTTATTTATTGCTACGATGTGCAAAACTAACACAAATATTGGCTATCGTAAAAAAAAAAAAAAAAAAAAAAAAAAAAAATCCCAAATCATATCTAAAATTCTTAAGAAGTTAATGCTTCTATTTCTAATGTATTTATTTTTTTTAAATTCTAAATTTAATTTTTATTTTTTATTTTTCATTCATTCACTGACCGTCCGCGGGGAAACGTGTTACGGACTCCTAATTGTACCTGAGTAACTTAACTTACTTCTTTCTTTTTTTTTTTTAATTTAATAGCGTAAATTTTTTTTTTTTTTAATCTGAATTCACGGTGTAATTTCAATAATGTAAATTTAACTATATTAATGATCATGTGGAGGTTTTCGGGGTATATTTATCCCATAGGTACTCCGAAACAGGTACTTCCGTTTTTATATATATATATATATATACCTTTTTTTTTTTTTTTTTTTTTTCATTTTAAGTCGAGCAGATGATTGCTTCGCGATCAGTTACTCTACTAACCTATCCAATTTAGTATTTGATTTCTTAAACCACAAGGGTTCGTCTTCACATTTCACACCCTGGAGTGGTATTATTACTCTTTCTATACTTCACAAGCTGTTCCGCTCCGATTTCAGATAAAGAACTATCTTTTACCCTCCTCTAACTCATTCCTTGACACAGCCAGTGTTCAACAGAAAGAAAGGGAAAATGGGCAAGTGTATAGAAACACATATGGTGAATTCCTAAGTGATTAGCGGGGCAAGTATTTCTAAAAACAGGTGTTTTGGATAGAGAACACTATACTATTCATAGAAAAGAGTAACTTGACAATTTTAAAAGCTGTGCATCCAGTTAGATATATCTTTGTATACGTTTTCTGAGTATATACGTGTATAATTTTTGGTATATATATATATATATATATAATTTTGTTATTTAAATTTATAATTCATAATTTTATTATTTAATTTTTATAATTATCATATTATTTAACTTATAAAAATAATTCATTAAAATTTTAATTTTAATTAAATAATAATTTCATTTATTATTACATTAATTTATGTAATTTTTATAATAATAATCTTATATAATTTATTCTTTGTAATAGCAATATATATAATTCCTAATTCTCACATTTTGTTAAATATATATCGTAAAATATGAGAATTCAAAAATAAATCAACATGATTTTCCAGATTATTTTTACTCTAGTATATTTCATTCTGCTTATATTTCATCATTATCTAATCAATATAATTTTTCCATCGTTAAACTCTTGTTAATTGTTTCTCTGTAAATTTTAGACGTCGTCGACACGAAGTTCTTCCTAACGTTACAGCAATACAAATTTATAATTAAATTCCGAAATGACTTATATACTTCATGATCTTTTAAGAGCTCAATTCCATACAATATTTCCTGAAAATTATTCATATGAAATTTCAAAATATTTGAACTCATAAGATTTTAAATCATAAAAATTTAGACCATTTTTTTCTGGAACATATTTTAATGCTCATATTATTATTATTATTAAAAAAGATTTCCTTATTTCAAATGTAAACACTTTAACTTGCACCGACGCCTATTTACTCCCCCACTTATTGTTAGTCTTAACGTTTATCTTTAAGTCTTTTATTTTTAATTTCCGTGTTTATTTAACTAATCAATTAATCTTAAAGGCTAATTTTTACATTTTTAAATTATCGTAATTTTTTGTCAGCATATTTCGCTTTATTTTTATGAGTAACATTAAGCTTTAAATTTTTTAAAAAATAATTCCTTTTCTGCCATTGTATTTTCTGAAACTTTTTAATTAATTAAATTTAATTAATTAATTTTAATTATTATTATATTAATTTTTAATTTTTTAATTACTTTTTCTCATAGAAGTTTAGTAACTCTTCATGGAAATCTAGTAGTGCATGTTATTCCCCTAAAGGAAACATTAAAATCCGTTGCAGTTATGAATTTATTATTCTTATGAATTAATTACACTTTGTACAATTATTGATTGCATTTGTACAGTTATTAATTACAATTTGCATAATTATGGATTTACATTTAATACACTTATTAATTGATTACATTTATGAGTTGATTACAATTTGTTGTTATTCTTATGAATTGATTACACTTCGTATGAATTGCTTGTAGCATTTTTTTTTTCTCAAGGGAAGAGTTTTGGCATTTTCTAGGAGAAAGGAATGTATGTTATTTGAAAAATACATAACAAACACATCACTCAAATTTGACAGCGGACAAGCAGTATTGTGGGTAATTATATTGCATGCAATTAGTGTTTTGTACTAATAAGAACAAAAATCTGAGCAGATATTCGGTATCATGTATAATGAGATTCAGGAAATTAGTGAATGTCTTTGCGAATTTCACAGGTCGAAACAATTACAGATTGAATATGTACTACACCATGATTTGTTCCCTCGTGATTGGGGATTGACCATGAGCTGAGAAATGTCTACTCCAAAGAGAAATGAGGGAAGCTTACTCCTCTCCTCTTGGCTGATTTTCTTAAAGGGAGGATTTTGGAAAAGAAGGTAGAGAGTTCTGTGAAGAGTCTACCAAAAGTATTTTTTTATTTTCTTTGAAGTGATTGAATAGGCCGGAGTTTCAGCCTGTTTCTTAAAGTGAACCCTTTGTGGTTTAGTTTACAATGCCGTGTGATAATTAAGGTCTGCCGCAGACGAGGCAATTAGATTTGACGTAAGCTCGGGAACTCTGAAAAATCCCCGACCTTGGAGAGAACTATACTTGTGATCAAATTTTACTTTTAATTTCTATTTCTGTATATATAAAGCCAGAATTCTGTATATATATATATATGTGTGTGTGTGTGTGTGTGCTTGTAAATAAAACTTAAAGTATTCTCATGATCCTGTTCTTGAAGCAGTTATAGGTCTAGAATAGGCCGAGATGTTACATGCGTTAACACGCACGTGTTATAAATTTCGACTCCTTGCCCCACATTGTAAGATTCTGCCCAACTCGTGGCAATGTGTACAGCTACATGTGATCCTATTTAACCGTTATCTCTCTTCACTTAACCGGCAGAAATCTTAGTAATTTTATTATTTTTTAGCATTATTTAATTTTCGATTTTATTTATATTTAATTAATTTGTATCACATTTAATTTTTGATGGCGTAGTGCACGGACCCCTAATTGTTTACTTATTTTTTATTTTACATTTATTCATTTATTTTTCAAATTTTTTTTTCCTTTCCAAATTGTTTGCTTTGTTAATATTATCTTTTATTTTTAACTGATGTAACTCTATTTAATTAGCTCTTAACCTTATTAATCATTAAATGGAGGTTAAATGGCATTCATTAAGAGATCTATGGTTGCTACAAGAAACAGATATTGTCACAGAGAAGGAGAATCCAATGACTTGATTATGTAGAGAATGGAACTAAATAGAGCAATAAGAAGACTTCTTAAGGAAAACCCCGGTGGATCTAGACTCAGAGAAACATCAAGGATTAAATGGGAGAGATCAAGTCGAAGAAGACTTAAAGAGACTGAGAATCACTAACTGGAAACAAAAGGCAACAAGTCGTGTGGAAGGGCGAAAAGTCTTAAAGGAGGTCAGGGCTCTTCAAGGGCGATGATGAAGAGTGGCATTCATTGCTGCAATCGTATTCCAAAAGGAAACGTCCGTAGCCTTTTGCTTGCTTACAAGAAGGCTTAGGTTCAAATCCGCTATTAGCGTCGTTGCAGTCACTGCTTTCAGAAACCAGAAAACTCGATGGTAATTATGTAAAGCATGTACTAATACTGTAACGGTAATAAATAATAATGTAACGGTATTGTGTAATGTCTGTAAAATGTATCGCATCGACAGTTAGGCTACGGGTTTTCTCTCGTACATTACTCAAATGAGGTGCAACTGCCCCTAAAATTCCTCCCTGATCCCCCGTCAGTGGACTGTTTCTTGTTATATCAGAGGAACACGAGGACCACCGACACGTTGCATAATAAAAAAAATGAATTATTTCATGTAAAGTATAACCCAGAAGTTACGCGATTGGTGGATTAGACTCAGTCGCATAAGTCGGGGTACAACTTCGAATATTAATTTTGTCTAATTAGAGCCACGGACTAACAAAAATGCTAGTTTAGAAGAAAAATATTTAATTAAATTGCAGTTCCTTATGAAGACAACCCCTCTAACTTTCTAATTTCTAAAATATTCCACAATTATTTTGAAGATAGGCCATTTTTCATACAAAATTCTAAAATTTCTGGCTTTGATCCTTATGAAAAAAATGTACAGTTAAAAAAATTTGCTTGACAATAAAATAAAAATGAAAACATTAATTTTGAAAATTTTCTGCAATTAAGTTAGTGTAAATTTTATAGATTATAGTGCACAATTAAATCACAAGTGCAGTTCACTCGGAGATTTTTCAGAGTTCTCGATTCTAATGTTCTGAGTGGCTAATTTAATTCCCTGGTCTGCGGCAGACCTTAATTGTCACACGGTGTGATACATAAAACCACAAGGGGCTCACTTGTAAACAGGCGGAAACACTGGTCTATTCAGTCACTTCAGAGAAAAAAGAAAAACAACACTTCTGGTCGACTCGTCGCAGACTGTCTCTCTTCATCACCAAAAACATCCTATTAAGACAATCCTTTAAGATGGGGGGTGGAAAGAATCAGCTTCCCTCACTTCTCATTGGAGTAGATTTAGCTCGTGGTCTAACACCAATCACGAGGGAAAAACTCATGGTGTAGTCCGTGTTCAATCTGTAATTATTTAGACCTGTGAAGGTCGCAAAGATATTCGATAATTTTATGAGTCTCATTATATATGATACCGAATATCTACTATCAGATTTGAGTGACAGGTTATTGTCGTTAATACAATACACTAATAGCGTGTAATATAACTACCCACAATAAAACTCGTCTGTTGTCAAATTTGAGTGATGGGTTTATTATATATTTTTCAAATAACATACATTCCTCTCGGAATAAAATGCTAAAACTCTTTTCGTGAGAAAAAAAATGCTACAGGACTAAGAAAAACACTAGTTTAGATGTAAAATATTTCATTAAATTGCAGTTCTTTATGAAGTCAACCCTCTAACTTTCTATTCTCTAAAACATTCCACAATTATTTTGAAGACAGGCCACTTTTCCTACGAAATTCTAAAATTTTCACCAATTACTTTAAAGATAGACCGTTTTCTTTACAGAATTCTAAAAGTTTCCACAATTATTTTCAAAACAGGCATATTCCTCACAAAATTCTAAAATTTTCCACTTTTAATTAAAAAAATTTGTTTGACAGTAAAAGGAAAAAATAAAGAAAGAAAATATTAATTTTGAAATTTTTCCGCATATCAAGTTATTAACCAAATTTAAATTAAAAAAAAAATCGGAAGGAAGGATGTATTGATGAAAAAGAAGAAATAAACAGAGCATGGGCTGAGAACTATGAAGACATGATTATTAAAAGGGAATTAATATTTACTTTTAAAGATACTGTACTCATAGAATAATCAAACCAATGACAAGGTGATTTCTATAGATCAGTAAAACCAAAATAATAGTAAAAATTTGTAAGGTAAATGAATAACACTAAGAACATAAATATTGACAGTGAAATTTAATACAAGAGAGACAGTTCAATGAAATTTTAAAAGGCTTGCATGAATATACAAAATTATTTAGTTTATTTATAGTTTTAACCTCAGTTTTTGGAACATACTGTTCAGAAAATTGCAACGAACTAAAAAAAAAAATAATAAAAAAAATAAAAAAATAAAAAAAAAAATAAATAAATCAATAAAAAAAATAAATACATTATCCAAGTAGCTGGATTCATAAAAGAAATAATTTAAATTTAATTAGCTACTTAAATGATGGTGCCGTTCGTTATCCTTCCAAAATGTTTCATATTCTATCCGACTTTGCTTGACGTAGCTTTGAAATTTATGCTCGAAGATTGGCAGAAAAAATGGTCTGAAAAATCTTCAGCCACTAAACTACGAGATTCCTTAAGTCTATTGTATTTTAGAAAATTTGCAACTATACATTTTTTGTATAAAAAAATTAAAAAAAAAAAAATTTACTGTATAATTCAGTTTATTGAACTAATATGTATTTATTTTTCATATTTTTTATTTTAAACTATTTTCATTTTTTTCATCAACTCAAAATTAATTCATTCCCTTATATAACTTGCAGAAACCTTCCTTGCCTTTAAGTAAAGTTTTTCTACTATTAATAAGGATATGAATAGAAGAAAGTTATGCTTTTGTATTGTAGTTCCATTATATAATTTACTGAAATCTTCCTTGCATTTAAATAAATTTCTTTACTATGAACAAGGATATGAATTAAAGAAAGTCGTACTTTTGTGTTGTAATTAAAAACCAAAAGGGTAAATACTACAACTCAATTACAAAAAAAAAGGGCATAAGGTGAATAAAAAATAGTAATTTACAAATAAGGTGACACTATTTATCACCTTATTTACAAATTTTATTTTTTATTCACCTTATGCACTTTTTTTTAAGGTGAGGTAAAAAAGATGAGTAATGAATAGAAAGTATAAAAAAAGGTGGGTAGTAACTAGTAAATATGTACTATAGATAAATAAATAGTAAATATATAAAATACTAAAAGGTAAAAGTAAACAATAAGGTAAAAGGGAAAAACAGTAAAAAAAATAGGGAAAATATCCAAACACTTCGAGGCTGCCCTTCGACACTTTGATAGGCTAAATGGCTATTCAGATTGGTTGCACTCTCACTCTTCATATTAAAAATGCCACCCCCTTCCTACGGGTGTGAAATATGTCTCGGAACACATGAATGCTACCGACCAATTGGTGCGCAGGAAAGCAGACGACACACCAATTCCGCGATTGGTGTTTGGCGAACCAACGCTTAGAGGATAACTCGGATCAGGGGTTAGGTTGCTCATTCAACACTCGACTGCCTCCGTGGTCGGTTCTTCTCGGTTACTCCACTCCGCCGCTACACAGACGCACGTGGTCGGCGACATTGCATACAGATCTTCGGCACTTCCACTGCAGAGGATTTGCTAGGTGGTAGATCTATTCAAACACTTTGATCAAACTTTTCAATTTTTTTCCTACCTTTCCCGATCATCAGTTATTGTAATAAAAACTAACAATTTAATTGATAGAAAAAAATCTGTTTATTAATAGAAGAAAATATTGATACAATCTATTGATTGATTGATAGAGGAATCTTGTATCCACAGAATAGTTACTAAAAGAAAATATTCTGTGAATTGGAAACGGAGTTTAGCTTTTAGGGAAAAATAATTGCACAGTTTGCATCTCGTTTGCAGTTATGGTGTGAATTGGATAGAAGGAGGTTTGATTTTTATTGCAATCGAGAAATATTAAACTTTTTGCAAGCATGCCGCGAGCATTTCTCATTAAAAAGCATAAAGAGACGGGAAGGAAGTTAGAGGATGAAGATGAAAGAATGGATGCGGAATCCATCATCAACGTAGGGGAGTTTCAATCAGGTGAGTTCGTCTTTTTGTGATCTAAAGCAATTTTTTCAGTTTTAGCAAATTTAAGTTGTGGATTGTTAAATCAACATTAACTTGAAATCTTATTAATGTACTGAAATATGAGTGTTAAGTTGAAATATTTTATTATCCTTCATACAATTCTAAAACTATTTTCATTTTTAATGTGATGATTGTTACACTTTGATAACTTTACATTAACTTTCAGTCTATAGGTTAATAACTGAACTTTCACTCAGTTACGCTTTGTAACTGAGTGAATCAAGTGCATCTTTTTAATTTTGTTTCCTAAATCAATATTATCAAATCTATCTTTTTCTATTATAGTTTTTCTAATATGTTTTTTAATCGACTTGATTTCAAACTAATATTTATATCCTGTGACAAGTAAATTGCTGAAGTTTTTAAAAGAGATTTAACCAAATTATTTTGATCAAGTATATGTTTGAAATACTTCTTTGACGATTTTATTAGATTAGAGTTTTAATCGTTTTTATCAATAGCACTTTTGGTCATATTATCCATACACTTTCTAAATTTTTGTGGTCATATTATCGATAAACTTCATTGACACAGCTTGGTCAAATCTGGACCTTATGCCATATAAAACACCAACCAATTTTTTCTAATATATTAGCAATATGATTATCGGGAAATAAAAATATATCGTAATCTTTCCTTCATTTTATGCATTAATTATTTTTTTAAATTTAAAACAAATAAGACTTAAAATATACAGTGAGTGTATAAAATATTTGTACAATGACAATTTATAATGAAAAACAAGTTTTTATTATTTAATAGAGGGCACATTTTGTAGGAACAATTATCAGAAGTTTCACAACTAATCCGAACTTGAAATTTTAAAATAGTTATTCTAATATTTAAACAAATTTATTTAGGTTAAAAAAATACTAAGACAAATGAAATTTGAAGACTTAACATTTTTTTGTATGTTCGAATACCTTTTTAAGTTATTGCCTAGATTTACAACCGCTTTAAAAATGAATGCGTGCAAATTGTTTTTAGAAGCTTTCCGATGTGCAAGTCGAAATAAAAATTCAATTTGAAATTTATTTTTTTAATAATAAGACTTTCAGAAATCGGGAAGGAACATTTGGCGACTTGCAAAACTTGTTTCCTTTCGGAAATATAACTTTATAAAGAAGGTAAAACGTTAAATAAAATCTCAGTTTTAATTAACGGACTTCGTTCTACCATATAGTCAACCGTTAAAAGATTTCTTTTCGAGAAAGTCTTTTTTTTAACGTTACTTAACCAAGCAAACAACGATCGACCATCCATCCTCAGTTCTAACGATTCGTCGATTTACTGTTCATCAATTAAAAAAAAATCGAGGATTAGAGTTCCTAAAATTACAGTTCAGGTACAAAACGCTGGAATACACTTACCAATAAGTACAATACGAAATGTAGGAGGAGAATGTTTTCAAGACCTATTTGCTAGAGGAAAATATTCAGTGACCGAGAAAAATCATAAACTACTCTTAGCTTTTGCAAAAAATCTACTCCAGGTCTCTGAATTTTTGGAAGAAAAAATTTTTCTCGATGAGAATGAGTTTAACATCTTTGGATCTGATAGAGCGTGAAAGTTGTATAGAAATCTAAAAAGAGAAGTGCATTCAACAGTGTAGTATGAAGATTGTTCTGTATTTCCTTAGGGTTGTATGAGTGCATTTGATATAGGAAATTTGATCGTTATTGATGCGTTCGTGAATCATGTATACATTGATTGATATATTAAAAAATAATGTACAATCTAGTACTTCCAAAATGGGACTCAATATTGATTGCATTTTTATACTCTATAATATTTATAAACATATAGCGTTAAATCTGAGTTAACTCTAATCTGAGCGTAAATCTAATTTTTTTACACTGTTAAATAAATAGCTAATTTTTTTTTTGTTCTAAATGTGTGAACGATTCATTTATTTTAATCAAAATGTAAAATACCAAATAAATTTTCGTATCTATATTGGTTCTATTTAAATATTTTACTTCAGATCAGTAATTTTACATAAAGGATTGAAATTTCAGACACTTCTTCAATATGTACAAATGCTTTCTATACTTACCGTATAGAACTTTATACCACTTTATTTTTCCTTAAGAAAATTTCTTGGATTTCTCGTATTATTTTGACAAATACATATAATAAAAATGTTAGACTAATACACTTCGTTTCAGGCAAATTCTTTTTTACTTGTCATTAAAGATACTTCAACATTTGTTGTCTAAATTTTTATATGAAATTCATTCAAGCAAAGTGCATTCACACTATTACGGTTACATTCATAATCATTTCTGGTTTTTGAAATTTTGGACAACAATTTCTATTAGTAAAATCGATTGTTGATGGTTATGTTAGTTAAAATCGAATATCAAATAAATGTATGTATTGTATTTTATATATTAATGCCTGAAATTTTGGTCCGTGAAGCGAACTTTTTAAATAAAACTATTTAAATATAAATAAAGATGTACGACTACTTTCTACATTCACTGTATAAAATTTACCCTTTATTTTCTCTCGAGAACAATTTGTTAGATTTCTCATTTTTTTTAACAAATAAATATGATAAAAATGTATCTTGATATACTTCGATGCAGGCAAATTCTTTTTTGCATTTATCATTAAAAATACTGCATAATAAATTTTTTGTTCAAATTCTTATATGAAATTCTTTTAAGTAACGCTCATTCACACTGTAACTGTAACATTCATAACCACTTCCAAAGTTTTGGAACACACAAAGTTTTGGAATTTTTATTATTAAGGTTGATGTTGATGATTATGTTAGTTAAAATCAAATATCAAATTTTATATTAGTGCCTGAAGTTTTTAAGCAAAACTATTTAAATAGAAATTAAAGTGTACGAATATGTCCTTACTTACTATATACTGTAAGTATTTCAATTATTGTATTGAATAATATATATTTTGCATATTCCCTATATAAGATATATTCCCTTAAAATATTTTTATCATTTATTCCTTTGTAAAATTTATTTCCATTTTCAATGTATGAATAGAATAAGTTTTCTAAAAGAATAAAAATTAAATATATTTACCTAGATCCTATGCAAGTATTTACTATTTAGAAATTAGGATTCTTTTTTGTAACATGACATTTAGTGTAATATACATAATTATACTTTCAATAACATCTTTTTAATTAACTTATATTTGGTGTTAATCCACTAATTAGCGAATAATCTCTTGCTAATATATTAGTATTGAATTTCTGAGGGAAATTAAAGTCTTCTTCGTCAAAAAAATTGCACCTTGTTTTCTAAACGTAATATTAATGTGTTGGGCCTTCATAAAACCAATTTCTCAATTACAGAAAATGATACTCCAAGATCTTTTATTTCTAATTAACATTTTTTGAATTTTTCTAAGTTATCCCATACATTTTCAATTGGATTAAGGTCTATGCCATAGGTTAGGGAGGTCGAGTGCTTTGGTGGTGATGTAACAGAGCTTCAATATAACAGCGTATGATGGAATCATTGTCGTATTAGAATTCTCCATCATTGTTTTGCATGTCTAATTTGATTGCTGATTCTTTTAAATTATTTTTCAATACGTTCCAATGTACAAAATGATCCGCAGTGGTATTAATAAATAACAAATTGCCCCTCCTAGAAGCCGACATACATCCCCAGACCATCATTAACCCACTTCCATGTTTCACATCAAACTCTGTTCTGGCTTTTCATCAAACTTTTATTTATTCATCATAATGAAGCATGCTAAATTTCGAATCATCTGTAAATATTATTTTTTTCCAGAAATTTCGATCATCTTTTTCCTGGATTCAAATGAATTTCTTGTTTTTCAAATTTCAAGCGTTTCTATGTGTAAAATAAATTTATAATGTTTTTATGTAATTCGACTGTTAAAACCTTTCTTTCTCAGTGTTCTTCGAATTAATACTGTTTTTCAAATTGTTTTATAATCTCTGGCAATGTCTACTTCTCCTGTTTTCTGTTCGATTTGAATTTTTCTAATTGCTTTTCCTCTATGCTTCACAGTAAGCTGTCTATCTTTTCTCAATTTCAGTAAAATTACAATTACCATTGATTGTTTACGCGGAAGAACTACTTTCTCCTGTATATACATAGGATAAAGTTATTCTTTTGCACAGATATAGATATATATTAAGAAATTTAGACTTAGTGTTCAGTTTTATTATGAGATCTAGAATTTCTATAATAAAATCCAAATTATAAGAAATTATATATTGTTGAAAAATGTCTAAAACATCGTAGAAAATACTTACTAAATTTCCCATAAATTAAAGTGCATGTATATTTAAGGCGAGTCTAAAAAATAGATTAATTGATAAGGTTTGAAAGTACAAAGTAGTTGTTTCAATATTTTGAAGTTATAAAGCTAAAATAATTTTAGTTTTATAATTTAGTTAACTGATCGAAGAAATGATAAAAAGTGATAAATTAGTAAGAAAACGATAATTTCCATGGTTTATGTAGACTAAGTGCATGTAAGCAAATTTACATAAAGTAATGAAACTAGATCATGCTGGAATAGCAAGTTCAGAAGTTCATGCACAGTCTTTGTAATTTTGTGATTAAAGTAATACGCTGAAATTTAACATTTGAAGTTATTATATCAGTTACATAATTTACAAGCTCGTCTTTTACTACCAAACTTGTGCAATTTTTGTAAATCGTACATCTGCATAAATACAATTTTATTCTAGCATATTTTCCTAAAATTTGAATTTCATAAGATCCTTAAGATATATGAATTTTAAAACCTTTAACGGAAAATTTTTTGTAGAGCAGGTAAACTAAACCTTTTTAAAAGTTAAAACATTTGTTCTAAAATGTTACATATTTGAAGTTAAAAACTTACAATAATATATATATTTGTGAAATTATGGTATTGTTTTACTTCCTTGAAATAAGTTATTTTGGTAAGTAAGTTGCGGTAGGTAAGTAAACTCTTATAAGTAAATTGCGGTAGGTAAGTTTAGTTTGTCGTTCTACGGTCATTTTGTGCTCACACTGGTCTAATTAGCGGTCTAATAACGTTTGCGGTAGGTAAGTAAATTTTAGTAAGTAAGCTCTCACAATTGGTGCAGCTACGAGGTTCTACCCGAACTTGTCAATGAATCAGGTTTGATCATTAATTAAAATCATTCCACTTTCCTTAGTTGATTTTTCAACTACTTCTTATTTACTTTAGAACTGAATTCAGGAAAAGTTGCAATATGAAATGAATTAAATAATTTCGCAAGTACACATTTGTTGAGTTATTTTCATTTCTGTTTTGAGAAGGTGAGAATAAAAGGAACTGAGGAAAAGAACCTCCTAATTTACCAATCACTTTCCTGAAATCAGTATGTACTCATTATCTATCCTCAGTTATATTAAAATAAAATCGTATTAACCTTGAGTTTATTTTCAATTTAAATGTATACGAGCAACTTAGTAATGTGCCTTCACTTTTCTTTATGATGTATATGATTGTCTTCTTCAATGCCGATTATATTTGTAGTATATTTGCTAACATACATATTTATCAAAATTAACATCAAACGTTATAAAATAATATAATTAAGAATGTTACATGAAATATACTGAATGCAAAACCAAAGTAAAATTGTTCACGGTATTACTGAATATGATCATCTGCCTGAAATAATATTTTCAGTTTCTTCTACAACATTACCGGGAGATATAACAATCTCCCGGTAATGTCGCATAAGAGGATTTTACAGTGTTGACAAAGTATATATCATTTGTCTATTTAAAATGATTGTTGTTTAAGTGCTTAACAGTAATACTGCTAAAAATGTTATGTAAACTGTTGCATCACACAACGCCGTGAACGTTTTTATTTATTTTTCGAAAGAAAGTATGAAACTTGGTTGTCATCATGGTAAATTTTGTTTCAAAGTCTGTAATGTTAAATGGAATCGGTACTATAAAAATAGCAAAACAGAAAAAGTGGAAACTATTCTTATAATTGTACTGGATATCGAAATAAACTATTATAATAGTGAAAAAAATAATAATTGAATTCTCAAGCTTCAAAGTCTTGGCTGTACTACTTTTGCTAGAACAAAGCTTTTCATTCCATGGCTCTAATTGTTCTGTAAGCAAGTCATTAAGAGTAAGATCTAATCATTTCCTTAATTTTAATTTTCAATTTAAAATTGTTAACTTTATTCACAGGATTTTTCCCCGTTTAAATATGTTTCATTATCAAGAAAACAGTGTAATCGGAAATATTATTTAAAAGTAAAGCATTTTTTTAATTTCTAGGACAATAAATTTTTTTAATGAATGCAATTTGTCACATTTCGAAATTACTCTAATTAGTTTAATTATTTTAATATGATGTTCAACGAATTATGGGCAATTTTTTTTTCTTTTACAAAAATTAAAAATTGTCCACTTATTTACATTAATCGTATTTTACTATACGATTGTTTTACTTTTTAAGAAAATTGAAAGAATTAAAATAAGGGATGTTTACATCTTTTCTTAAAGAACCTATTAATTTATAGTTAAAAGCCAAATTTATGCTGCGGAATTTTAGATCTTCAAATTTGTGAAACAAAGTTAAGGCGGGAGAGATTTGACTTCATATAATTAAAGGAAAATTAATTTGTACTTTTTTATTTGGATTTAAAAACTAAATAGTCAAAAATTGGAAACAAAGTATACGCTAAAGCAAGCAATCATTTCACTGCCTCTTTGTTTGCTTCGAACATTTTTTTCAAAAAGTCAAACATTTAAATTAGAAAATAGTAATTGTCTCAGTGTTGTGTCGTGCATATATGCTGGGATGTTACGGTGTTTAATTACTAAATATTTTATGGGTTTTGTTATTATTTTCTGCTTTGATTGTATAAATCGTGACAATCAAATAAAGCAGACTTGGTTGTTACGATTTATATGACCAAATTAGTCACTAGAAACAACTGACGAGAACAAATAAAATTGATGAATGATTGGCATTACTCATTGAGACAGAATCCCTGGAGTGTATAGAATAACTAATTTCCATTAAGCAGTATCTTGTTTTAAATAAAATCATGCTGTTTGTATCCTACTGTTCCAGTCTTGTTTTTATTAAGATATTCGCTGACGTAACCAACAATTGTTTCTTCGATATCATTCTTGTACTTACTTGGTATTAAATAAATCTGTCTGCTTCTTAACTAGTTTTACAACTGACGCATTTCACAATAAGTAAGACTGGAAATCCCGTGATTCTTCTGTTTATCCGTAGATGTCACTAAGCATAGAACATTTATAAATTGGTATGATTTTATTATATCAATAGTATTATCAAAATTAGAAAGTGCATTATAACAAGGGCGTGAAACATTTTCAAAATGAAAGATAGGGTTAACCTTTAGCGATGGATTTTTACCTTCAATTTCAAAAATAAATCAAATTTTTTTTTCAATATCTATAAGAAAGGCTTATTTATTTGCTTTAAGAAGATTGTCTACAGAAAATAGTTTGGAGTAAAGCATTAATAAGTTAGAAAATTCATTTTAAATATTTTATTCATATTTTTATGACGAAATTAAATTTTAAATAATATAAACATATAGTGGAGAAGTTTAAAGGAGGCAAGAGGTATGAGACAGTTACACCCTTTTTTAAAATTAAAGATTAATGAAAAGGTTGGTAGTAATTTGTTTTAACCACTAATGGAAACAATATGAAAACTGCCTGTTAAATTGTTATTGGAAAAATATCCAAATATAATAGCTTTCCAAACTTTGAGCATCTTTCCAAATCCAAATATAACAGCTACTTTCCTTTCAGCCAAATATAACAATTGTTCTGCACATAGAATGAACTTGATTCTAAATATTATAGGGCTTCCAATAATGGGAACCATATTTAAAAGGGCTAAAAGAGTAATAAATATATCAAAGTTATATACATTATCCCTTCTGAATTGAATAACAAAAATGAAAAACTGGGAACCAATAGAGCCAAATCTGCCTTGTAAAACAAGGCAGGCCGGAAAAGTTATGTTCGAAAGCCTAGAAAACAGAAAGAATCTCTTCAAGAAATTGCTATCATGAAAAATGTAAACATAGATAAAGTATATCGTCTTTTTTATTAGATAATGTTTTCTGGGAGCAGTTACAACACTATGTATAGATCTCTGTGCAATCTACGATCACTACAAATTGATCTTAGATTACATAGACAGTACACTATGTAAAGTCCATTGTTTCAGCTATAACAAAATCGGTATCAAATGAAACTCTGTTGTCCGTCGTGACTGAAATTAGGGATAGTGTATTAAATGTTTAAATGATGAAATAAATGATACCTTGTTTACTTCACTTTGAACTCTCTAGAATTAAAAAGGTTAGATAGTTTATTAAAAGAAAATTATTTTGCTTCCATCAATACAAGCAGCAGAAAATTTACATTGTTTATCAGCTACTGATATTTGCTATATATTTAATTATATAATAAACTCATCTGAGACTCAATGTTGGAAAGTGTATGTCTCATGTAGCAGAATATAGAAATTCTTCAAGTTTTTGGAGCAGAAAGATAGTTGGGGATTCCATAAAAATTCCAGTAATTTGGGAATTCTGTTCTTCTAACTTCTTAAAGGTCTGGTCTTTTCACAACGCAACCTTTGAATCCATTAGCTTCTCAATAAACAATTTCCTCTAACATGTGTATCTTACGATAGAAACTAATCAACTTTTAGCAACAACCACTCAAAATTTACTCAAGATACTAACTGTAACAACTGTTGAAAAATTAGTAGCTAATCGCGCAAAATATACATGAACTCTGTGCATCAATAGAACAATTTTCAAGCAGTGAAGAATCAGAGCATACAGAATCAAAATTAGAATCTTCAGATATCAAAGAACATAATCTAATTCTTCATAAAATATAATGTTCACAAAATTCAACTATTTTGCAAAATATATCGTATTAATTTTTGTACTTTGATAGCATTTCAGCTATTTAAGATTTCAATTTTAAAGTGAATTAATTTATTTTTATGAATCCAATTCTTTTTTAATGCTTGTCATATTCACAAAATTTGGGTCCTCAAATTGGATTTCATTATAGAATGTCTCGATATTTAATAATTGGTTATTTTATTCTATCAATATAGCTGCACCTATTGATAATGAAGTTTTTATAAATATTTATAAACATCGAACTAAAATTCATTAAAAAATTGAACTTAGGTAAAATTTTAAATATAACTATTTTTGTATTTCCATATTAAAATGAGACCCATTATTAAAAAATTTTGACACAGGATTAGAATTGTAGTATTGGCCGATCTATTTTATTTCAAGTTAGTTGGAGATAGTTTGCAATCTTATTATGCATTAGTTACCAATTTTTAATGGAAAAAAAATAAATACTTACTATTTTTAAATAAATAGTATTAGCCCAGAAAACTGCTGAATAATTGCATTAAATAAAATAATAAAATGATTCATTGGATCACAAAAATCTAAACCATGACATCTGTAATTAATATGTGTTAGAAAACAACACTATTTGTAAATATACAAACAGCAATGTCAAATAAAATCCTGAAAACGTTTTGTTTATCTTTTAAGAAATGACATAACACACACACAAAGAAGAAATGCAGGAATAATTTTCTCCTAACGTCAAGAGTTTTCTGTTTTTGTGACATATGCGACGAGATTTTTTTTTTTTTCGAAGTGTAGATTGTATAATGTCAGAAAAGCAAATAGTGGAGAATAAGCTCCTTTCAAGAGCAAGTTTCGTAGTTTTCTTATCTTCCTGTGGCAGGTGTGACACTTTATCGCGAGCATACAGCGTGAAGAGATAAATTAGTAGGGAAATGTTAAGAACTGGTCTGAAGATGATAAATTAGTAAAGGAACAAGTTCTCATGCTTTAATTGTCAATAAACGTGTTTTTCTTGGCTTCGTTTTCACAAAAAATGACTTAAATCTTTGATTTTATTTGTTGCTGTTAAATGAAATTCTCTTGCCGTGGATCTGCCTCCATTTTAAACGCGATTAGCCACATTATAGAAATAATTTATAACTTAATGCGATTCTTTGACATTCGTTATTTTTGAACTATATATTGTATATATTGTATTGTATAATTATTTTATTTCCAGTTCTGTCAATTTAGATACATGAATTGCAAATTTATTCTCAATACGATTTCTTTTAAATTTGTATTGTTGTACTGAATATTGTTTCGGCATATTGTTGAATTTTAAGTCGAGAGAAAGGTGTTACTTTAAAATGTCGTTAAAGATTTAAGGCATATTATAATATGACAATTATTTATTCATTCATAATTTTCAATTAACTTTATTTTTCTAATGTTGCAGCAGTTTGGCAAATCTGTCTTTTATTAAATTCTCTAATTTGTTAACATCTTCAAATCGCTGACATAAGGAATAACTTCGTTGTTTCAATGTTGGCCCATGGTAATATCATTATATATTCCCATTTCACGTGAGAAAATTCCACAAAACACTCCCATGGCCAACAAGATGTTAGTGAAATTTTTACTGAAGCATCGATCAATCCACATTCTTAAGACTAGTATGTTCATTAACATATAAATAAACATTTGACTGCCATGAAAAGCTAAATTGTACTTTACCAAATCTCCGATTCTTATGATTATCCTTCGCATCTAAACATAATTTAGTTGAGTTGAAACAGCAGTCAGTTCTCAAAATTATATTTTTCCTACATTAAGTTACAATTATAACACAACTCATAAATTGTAATTCATAAATGCTTAATTTAAAATCCAACTACAAACTATCTACGGTAGTTATGCTCATAATTAATAAATTTAACTTCTTGCCTGTTCTTGTAACTGTAAAATATATTCTTATATTTAAATACATTTATTTCTAAAATGTAATGGCATTAAAATTTTTTAAAGAATGTATTTTAACTCAAATCTTTCTTTTTTTTTCTTTACAGATTCTAAAGGGCCTTTCGACTTGAGTGTCAAACCTAAAGTGATTGAAGAGCCAGTAAAAAAAGATCTGAAACCAAAACCAGCTGAAAGGCCATCCTCTCCTGGTACAACAGCATTTCCAAATAAAAAGGTGAATACCTTTTCATCTATATGTGGCCCAATACACAAACCATATAGTCATTCAAATAACCTACTACAGAAACCAGTAGCTACTCCAAAAGACATAACTGATTCATGGACAAGACCATTATGTCCTCGGCCATACTTTCCTTCGGTTTTGTATCCACCACCTAATTTTTCCAATCCTCCATATTTAGGGGCTACAGCATTAGTTTCTCCAATTCCAATGCTGCATCCGGGAGTTCAGTTATCACCATATATTTCTCCCAGACCTAATTTGTTTTCAAATTTGAGTAATCTAGATCTCCCAGATTCTAATACTTATATGCCTACTTGGGTACAGAAAGAAGAGTGTGTTTCATTGGGTTCTAAATCGGACAGTGGCAAGTCGAGTCCAGAATCTACTAGCAAATATAGCTCAGTTGTCAGTAGTTCTACTGTAAGTCCAGTGGCCCAGCCACCTCGATACAAATGCTTTGACTGCAACAAAAGTTATTCAACTTTCAGTGGACTTTCCAGGCATCGCCAGTTTCATTGTAACACTCAGACGAAAAAGTCTTTTAGTTGCAAGCATTGCGAAAAGGTCTACGTGTCTCTGGGAGCTCTGAAGATGCATATAAGGACTCATACATTGCCATGTAAATGTAGGGTATGTGGCAAAGCTTTTTCTAGACCTTGGCTTCTGCAAGGACATATCAGAACACATACCGGAGAAAAACCATTTGCATGCACCCATTGCAGTCGTGCGTTTGCTGATCGATCAAATCTTAGGGCTCATTTACAGACTCATTCCGATGTGAAGAAATACTGTTGCAGGGTCTGCAGCAAGACATTTTCCCGAATGTCTTTGCTTTTAAAACACAATGATGGAGGTTGTGTAAGGGCACCAACAAGTTGTGCTGCTCAAGGAAGACAAAAAATTGCCTATAATCAAGTGCCACTTCAAAACTGCGAATTAGTTAATTTTTAAAAAAATCATATGTTTCAAATAAAAATTATTTGGTTTATTATAATAATTTATGATACTAGTTGTAACTAAGTAGACTGTATGTCTAATAACATAGGTGCTCACATTTTTAGAAATAGACGTTATATTCTTTAAAGAGTATAATTGTCTTTAACTTAAATGCTTATGTATTATTTTATTAATTAAAACGATTTCAGCGCAGATTTTACTATTTAATCCTATATTTAATTAAAAAGTTTGTTTCTGAGCAAAGGTTGTAGACCAGGCAATACTCCAGATTGTTACAAAAATAAAGGAATTTTTATTTAATTTCCTATTTTTAAGTTATTTTTATTGTGTTCCGAAGTAATATCTAAACCTATGAAACAAATTTAACGTAACACACACATTAACTTAAATTGTTGCTGTATCCATACATAGTCAGACTGCCCTCCCATACAAAAGTCTTGAATATTTGCATTCAAGTTAACAACATCAGTTGTATTCCCATGACCATAACTGAATCAACTTTTTATTTATTTGTAGCCAACAGAATGAGAAATGGCGCAACAGAGATTATCTATTATCATACTATGACTACTTGGGGAGCGAAACATCTTTCCACCATCGCTTTATTCCAACTACCTCCAGAACATTTTTCGGAAAGTTTCACTCATTTATACGAAAAAATCTTCAAACCTAATGGCCCTTTCTTTATTTTCATCAAAAATCGCACTGAAATATTTTTTAAAAAGAATGCAATGTTACAATGAGAGCGAAGGTAAAAAGGCAAAAACTACATATAAAGTTTAGCATTAAATGTCACTATATTCCATCATATTAATTTTCAGGATATCATCGCCCATGCAAATGTCAATTCGTTCTTTTCAACTCGATTTTTGCTTTGTTTTCTCCGTAAAAGGTTCAGGAGTAAACATTTATCATATATTTTAAAACAGTGGTTCTTAAACATTTTCGTTCGCGACCCTCTTTCAAATTAAAATTTCTAGGACCCCCTATCAAATTTTAAAAGAAATTCCGATGAACCCTAACGCCAATGTGAAAAAAAAAAGATAAACATCATTGCATGAAATCTATACTTTTAATATAAATCTAATAAACCATCTTTCAAAAAGTATGTAAATAATAATTATGTAAATAAAATGAATGTGTAAATATTAACTGAAAATGACTGTTGTACTTGTAACAGTGTAAATAAATAACAAATAAAAAATATTGATAATGTTAAAGTTTTTTTTTTTTTTTTTTTTACGCATAAGATTAAGAAGTAGTTTTCAGGGGGAGGGATTTCCCTATTTATATGTTGTTGTTCAGCAGCGCGGGACGGGCACCCCATGTCTACTCACGGATGGAAAGAAAGGGCGCAGCTTCTGTTGTGATGGAGCATCTTTAAGTAGAATTCTGACTTGGCTCCGTATTGCCGAAAATTGGTTTGATTTGTCACTCTATGGTCGTTTCGTACACATTAGGCTAATTTAATTAGACCGTATTGCTGAAGAAGGAGAGCAGTACCTTCCGGAAGGACTTTTGAGAACTACCCCGTATTTGAGTATCGTATAAGAGAAAATCCAGAAAACTCCTCGTTAGTCAGACTGCCTGGTAGAAGATGCTGAACATCAAAATGCCATTGAGTTTTCGTTCTTGAAACAGTGTCTACAACAATACTGTCAGCGGATTGTACCTCAGCTCTAATGCTCACCAGCGGCACCCGTTACCATTGAGCCACGAGTCAGGTCCTATTTATATAGTTTATGTGAATAAATATTCTTCGACCAATATATTTGGATACAACATACGACGCGATTGGGATATTCACTTTTATGAGCAGTCTCTGCTGATACGTGCGCTTTTGAATAGCTTAAAAATATTATATAGTTTATTATAACTAGCGATACAGCAATATTGAAGCAATTTTGTTTCCTTCGATTAGACATATTTAGAATGATGTATATTTGCACGGAATTTTATATAGTTGTTCATGAACAAATTCTTTATGATCCAGATTTCTTCTTATCTGTTTCGATAACAATAATAAGTAGCCTGTTTTAATTACAGTTATACTGTTGTGGAAGAGGGACTGTGAGGTTTTCGAAAATGTTCATTAATAGGAGCGATTTTTGGAAAGATGTGATAATTCGATTCCTCTATATTGATCTATTTTTTACATTTTGCCCAAAACAAAGCTGAGATTATTTATATAGTCTGTCAATAAATAAACACTCCAGATTTTATGAAGTTGACCAAAATTTGTATATACCTCTTTAAGAGGATAAATTCTTACCTCTCCTTCATAGCATAATTGTATAACATTTAAAGTGATAGTTATCAGAAAAAATTAT
The DNA here is from genome assembly GCA_021605075.1 of Caerostris darwini. Classification (NCBI taxonomy): domain Eukaryota; kingdom Metazoa; phylum Arthropoda; class Arachnida; order Araneae; family Araneidae; genus Caerostris; species Caerostris darwini. The sequence continues at coordinate 286,846 of BPLQ01011735.1, read as the reverse complement.
AAAATTGAGATATGAATTCTTTATTTTTTTAATTATCTTCAATTTATCTGTATATCAATGTTATAATTTTCTTTATTAGGCTTGAAACCTAATTCAAAAAGATTCAACAGTGTAGATATTCGTGAGTTTGACATTCATGGTATTTAACCTCTAAAACTACACACAGATTTTCAAAGGCAAAAAAAGAATGCGATACTCTCGCCAACATGGCATTGAGGAGGATGGTTTAAACAAGTAGTTCACGGTCGGAGAATTTGAGTAGAACCCTTTTGCAGTATATTCTACCCAGTTACAAGAGCTAAACGTATTGTGCCAAATTTTACAAAGTTTCCTGTCATACTAAAGTTATACACTGTTTCTGATCTTCTCATTCTGTTGCCACATGTGAGAAACAGTAATATAGTTATGCTCATGCTAATACTACTAATATAACATCAATGTTCAGGATTTGCATTGCAGGAGATATTTCATTTGAGTTATTTTATTCACTTTTCCCAAAATTTTTATGACCTACTAAGATAGCTGGCTCCTTTCTAGCCACTTCATGGAAACCAAGCAATAACTTTTAAATTATATCCCAAATTTTCTAACTTTTTGTAACGATAGGATTTATAATTTTTGCTGAATCTAATTTTTTCAGAAGAAAATCTGTAACTGGTTCCCCTGGTAATTGTTTGAATCTTGGCATAATAAATACTTTAAAGGTATTTTTAACCCAATACAATGAGAAATTCTTTATAGATCATTTTCTACCTCATAAGTTTAACTCGGACTACAACTAGCTACATTTGCCAACTTTGAAGCTTTCCTTGCGAAAATAATATTTTACATACGAAAATTTCTTTTCCTTAGGATCATATCAAGTTTTGGAAAACTATTATAACTATTACAATCAAAATTCATCTTACTATATTGTAGAGCTGTAGATAACAAACCATTAGATGCACCTCAGCTCTATTGCCCAATTCAGTTCTAACAGCAATATCGCACGTTCTAAAACGTCCAAGCTCTACCCTTTTGAATATATTCTTTTACATTAACCATCACCATCAAAACTCTTTCTCGTAGGCATGCAAATAAAGAACCAAAAGCCAATGTTGGTTCTATTTAAGCATTATTGTTAAATGCAGTTTTGATTGAACTCTTCGATAATAATTTCACTTTTTCCTTTTCACCAGCTGATGTCACGATTTGATTTATATAAGCTATTAATGCTTAACTGGTTTATTAATTAGTGTTACAATGCGAAATATACAATGCAATATTAGTTAGTCTCTTTTATAAACCCATGCTAGGAATAAAAACATGAGTTTAAGTACCACAATGGTATAAGTGTTAATAGTTAGAATCGAAATGTAAAATTAAAGAAATCGTGAAGGATGTGCCAAATGTTTTTATTTAATATTATGCCAGAACAAATTTTCGTGAACAATGGTCAATTTTTAGATAAATGTCATAAATATATTATTCTATTATAGTAAATATTATAAATTGTAATAGTAAGAAATCGTAAGAAAGATAGAACAATTATAGCTTATTGTTAACTATATATGTATATATATATGTACCTTTTATGATAGCTTTTATGGTGAATGTTCTGTCACTGCAATAACATGTAAAAAAATGCCAGAGTTTATTTCTTTAGAAAATGTTTGTGCACTTTATATCTTTATGCTCTGAATGTTATTTACTTGTGTATATATATCTGAACTTGTGCCGTGCAAAGTCATTTAAGTAGTGTAGTGCTTTTATTTTGTGAAAGATGTAAATAAGATAAACATCCTATCTGGCTCTGGTTGGGATGCATTTTTTATTAAATAGCCAGCGTATGTTTTGTGTTGCTTTAAAAGCATTTGTGTTTTCATTCATATCTAGTCTGTTTTAGTCTTAGAGTAAAAAGTATGCCATAATCGCATCGTATTGTATTGCGTATAATGTTATTTACAATTATTTCTTTGTTTTCTTAGATGAATTTTTAGATTAAGAACTTTATGTGATATAAAAATGCCAACATTTTAATCTATGCGATTAAAATCTATGTCAATGCGACTTAATCTATGCCAATATTTTAATGTAATGCCATTTTGCTATGCCTTTCTTCGATTATAGCTTTTAAATGTTAGATGTATTTTAGAGAATTGTGGTTTGTACTGTAACTAATTATGATATATTCTTTTTGCGTGTTTAAAACAATTGTAAGATAATGTCAACTTGGCTTCATCTTTAGCAAAAGTGAATTAGAAGATGACCTTGATTTAAAAAATGCCTACCCGGGCGTTAATTTTGTCCTGTCTAGTTTTTACCTGAGAGAATGATTGTAGAGTATATTTGGATGCTTTTAAGATGCAAGGGATTTTAAATAGTGACTATTCTAAAATAAGATCGATGAAATGATATTTTGAAAATAAGCATCATAAATGTTTAGTTGTGTTTAAAAAAAAGCTTTTATAACTTTTAACACAAGACTTATGAAACAAGCTATTTAGTGAAATGTTTAATTGACTGGTAAATGAACGAGTGAGATTTATTGGTGCATAAAATGTTGGTGCAAGAGCATTACAGCAGACTAATGAAATCAACTGCTAACTCACTCGATATTTCATAATTTATGTTGAACTTTGTTACAAAATTTAAAATCTATATTTTTATTTATCATTGATAAGTTTAGTGTGACTAAACATACACTAAATAGTATAGAGTATAGTAATAGTATATTATATATAGATAGATATATAATATCTATATATAGTTCACTTAATTTTTCTGAACGTTCGTCAAATTGATGATTGGTTTGATTGATTATTGACTTTTCAGGAAATTAAAGGAATAAAACATTTCAATATAAACTATTTGGATAATTTATTGGGGTTTTTTTAAACAGGATATTGCTTATAATTTAATGAAAAATATATTTACCTTTTTAAAATGTTTTTCAAACCATTCTTACTAGATACCTTAAATTTCTTAAATGGACCTTCTTTCCTCGTTAAATAGCTAAAAATAAATTTAAAGCTCACAAAATATAATATTTAATAATCAATAATTTATTGATTTGAATTTAAACGAAAGATTCGATTGAAAAGTTATAATTGAATGCCTTCGTCGATAGATTTCGGAAAAACTAAATTATTAACGCTAAAAATCTACTATTAGTATGTATTTTAATCACATTAACACTAGATTTTATCATAATGTCTGTATTTTATGTATATTAAAGTGATAGATCAATATATACATGTAAATAAGTAATTGATCGTGATTTGTTTGAATAGAACTGTTTGCACGGAAGTATCTCTAGTGTTTATTAAAAAATGTTACATTATGTTGCTTATTTTTTACTTGGATGAGTGGTTGTTTAACAGATCTATTATACTAGGATTTATTTAATCTATAGAGATGTATGTTGCTGTTTCAAAATATTGGCTGTATTATAAAACCTGTAGGATTATATGAAAATATGTGTTTCATTATAAATGAAATTGCAAGTTGTTGAATAAATATGCAGCTTAAAACTTTGTTGCCTTTTTTTGTATATGTCTGTGAGTTATTATAAAACTAACAAATAAATGATTATATCAGCAATCATTATCAACAACATCTTAAAAAATATGTATAATATTATTTAAATCTATTTTGATTTCAATGACAGCAATCAAGCGGCAATAACCATGTCCTTCAGGAGTATCTATGCAGAATTAAAGTCACTAAAACTCCATGTACTCTTCAGTACAAAGAAAAAAAATCGAAAGGTAAATACAACAATTAGTAGTTGAAGATTTCTAAAATCAATAAAATAAAAGTATTTAACTTGATTGAAAACAGAGCAAGCCCTTTGGAAATATTTTAAACTATCAAGTTGATTTCAATATTAAATTTTTTAACGGAATTTAAAGAACCCATATTTCACACACTGTACTGTGCAAATAATTTTTATCCCAAACAACTCTTTCCTTTAATATTAATAACCAAGTATAAATTTTTTTTATAAATATTTCTCATATTTACATAAATTTATCCAAAATAAAAACAACGGATTCGAATACCATCAATTACAGTGAATTGAGAAGAATCGAAAAATGTATTCTGAAATTAATAAACTATGCTAAACAAATACAGCAGAGATTGTTTATGCTATATATAGTATTGCTGTTATATTATAGTAAAGATACATATTTTCCAGCTAAATGTAATGGGCAAAAATGGAAAATTATAATTGCAGAAGAAATCATGCAAAAGTAAATTAAATTACTCATATATTTGATTAATTTTGAATATTTTGATGGAAACATAGAAAAAATCCAAATATACGTAAACTCTATAAGGAAAAAAAACTGTTTAGAGAAATAGTTGGTTTTATTTCCAGTAATGAATCTCAATAAGACGACGACCAGGAACTAAAACAATTCGATTGTGCAATATATTAACAGGAAATAAGTAGTTCAAATGATACAAATACAGAACTAAGTAGTTCAAAAACAATTTTTTTTTAATTTGCGAATCTTATTTCAGAATGGGACTTTCTTGTGTCCCATATCTGCATATTGTAATCGATTTGAATCCTCCCCCGCCCTTTTCCTGTATTAAGTAAGTGGAAGCAACAGGTTGTCAGGATCTTCACACCTTCGAATGTTCGCAACGTCGCCCGTGATTTAGTGATTAGATCACAAGTGCCCCCGCAGGGCCATCCCTCACCTCTGTCCCAACCACGCCCTGGGTCGCAAACACCCTACCCGCTGCAATCGACAGAACAAGTGGTAATCCGAAAGACAAAGACATACCACACCTTGCTGACTTTTAGGGTCAGCGATATCGCGTTCCACAAGGCTTCCAAAAATGTTTGTCGTGATACTCTGCTTGCAAGTTCCTTGCTCTTTTCCATTATTGTTGGAAACGACTGCCAACTATCTTATTTTTGGAGATTAACAGACGTATTCCGAGTGATATGATTGGTACCAAATGGTGCAAAATTAAAAATATATCTTTTAAAAAAGATTAATTATTACAACTTGATTAATTATTTAAAAAAATAAGGAATCATAATCAATTATGTCTTGAAATGCGATCAGAATTTATTTTAAAGTGAACTATCTCAAAAAAGTGTGATGTTTCTACTTTATATTCATTAAAATGATTTGACAGTCTTGTTGATAAATTTGGGAATGAGAGAATTTTTGAAGTTAAAAATTATTTACGTTTAATAATGTCAGAACATGATCAGGTAAATTTATTAGTATATTGGGAATAACGTAAAATACTCCATATGTTGATGAAATTATACTTTTCATTTCTGTAAATTGTTGGAAGTAAATTCATAATATTGTAGTAGTATTTTTTTTATGATCTTTGAAAAACGTCAAAATGCATGCAGCATACGCAGAATTTGTTTTATTTTCTTTAGAGGAGAGGACAAATCAATTTATCGTTTTGCATAAAGGCATTGGCAGCCTTTTCTCATCTGCATTTGATGAGAAAAATTTGTCAGTGTTTGTGGTCTCAGACACTGATACTGTTGTCATGCCATCATCTGCGTTTCTGCAGTGAAAACCTTTATAAAAGTTCGCTACTGTCTGAAATTCTCCATTTCCTTCACATTTCTCTTCATGCATATTTACAACTTTTATTTACAACCTATTTATTCACAACTTTTCAAAGGTTAGTTTTGTTAATTCTAACAATGAATAATAAGCTAAGCATTCCTAACTAAGTATAACAGAAGTATTACATCTCATTTGTATTGGATACAGAAACCTTCATAAAAAGTCGCCACATAATAATTCATCTGTAATTCTTTCATCTGTTTCGTATATTTATGACTTCATTCATTTATCTGAGAGAGTAGTTTCATCATATTTTAGTAATGTATAATAATTTAGTTATTTATATATATATTTTTAAATATTGGGTATACACTTTAAAAAATTATTAATTTTTCGTAAGCAATAAAGTTCTCGTAAACTGAGATAATAAAATAATAAACCCTTTAAGTAAAGAAATCAACAATTTTGATCATTTACTTTGTGATAATGTTTTAATAATTTTTAATAGTTTATAATAACAACAACAAAAAAACTAATTATTTCTATTCACAAATATTTCGAAATATTTTTCTATCAAGAAAACAAAATCCTCATATGCCGTTATATTGTATAGTTATATCATAAAACAAAATAATAAAAATACGTAACTAGATTTGGATAACTCTTAACATAATCAATGATAGGACATTTATTTTCTTACACGAGTTTTCAATATAAAAATTTATGTTTGCATAAAAAAATTACTGTAAAAAATAGACAATAGTTAGAAAGGATGAATAATGAAGTAAATCAAAATATTTGATGTTTTTTTTTTAAATCATCAGATCAACATTAAATTATAGTTAGTAGTTGTTGACATTTACACCTTCTGCATTTAAGTGCAGAAAAACATTATATGATTATATTTATTGTAAAGATCTTAATAACGGTGCCATCAGTAAGTAAAATATTTAAAAAATGTGAAAGATGGTCTTCAATTTAAATACAATTAACCATTAAACAACGAAAATGAAACTCGGCCCAATGGTAACATACGCAGCTAGAAGGCAAGAAAGTTCAAATCCGCTGACTGCGTCAATTACAGTAGCTCCTTTCTAAAAATCAAGAAACTCAATCACGATAGTGACAATGTGTGTAAAGTGTCCCACATCGGTCAGATCTTAATAATGGGGTCACCAGTAAGTAAAATATTTAAAAATGTAAAAGATAGTCTTCAATTTAAACGCAATTAACTATTAAACAATGAAAATGAAACTCGTGTCCCAATGGTAACATACTCAACTTGAGGGTAGGAAAGTTCAAGTCCGCTGGCTCATCAGTTACAGTCGCTCCTTTCTAAAAATCAAGAAACTCGAGCACGATCATGACACTGAGTGTAAAGTGTCTCACATCGACAGTTAAGTTTCTTGTGGCTATTTGGCCTTTCTTGTTATGTATCAGTAAAAACAAAACTCACCGATGTTCAAGAAAAAAAGGAATCTTCAGTTTGGTAACATAATTTTATTTATTGTTACATAGTAGATTTTTTTAACAATACTTATGAGAAATGAATCTTTCTGATAATATATTCATAGATAAAAATTAATTTAGTTATTAATATTTTTGTTTTACCTCATCTGATTAATTATGACATCAAGAGACAAATATAAAAAAAGACACTTTCTGCATGTCATAATCTATCATTTCATTTTATTCTTGTTTTTGTAATAAACGTGCACTGTTAATGTTAATTCTAGGGTATTACTGCATTATGAAATACCTCATTAGTAGCTATTCCTTTGAATATATTTTTAACGCGCTATGTAATTATTCTGCCTAACCTTTGATTACTAACCAGTCATTAATCCTGCAAAATATGGACTGCGAAACCTGTATTTCCTTACATACTCATTTTATTTCCTTAATTCATTGTGAACACGATATTAATTATAGTAGCCTTACCTTATGTCGCGCATGTAGGGAAGACAAACGGATTTACTGAAAACGCGATATAATGAGCAATTTTTTATAGAGAATATTATTTCCCCACCCCTGAAAACGCATACAAAATATCTAAAATTCTATATAACGAGGAGAGACATATCCTGTGGTTATTGTATTATCTTCTAAGTGGTTCTTTATTTGAAGTGAACGTCAAACATTTTCAAATGAAAACATTTTGTTTCCTTGCGTCCACGGTATATGACGCATGGACCAGATAAGTATTTAACATCTTTATGACGGTGGATAACACTTCGGTGTCAATGCCATTCCTAGCATCGCGTGGGGCAATGCTTTTTGGGAGGATCTTCAGTGGTAACTGTTTCCTACTTTCTAGTCGTATTGGAGAAAGGATTGAAAACTTCAATCGGGTAGCTGGACTGTTGATGTTTGACTCTTGGTCATAATCACCAACAAATTCACTTATTTCACAGTGACTTTATAGAGCGCTTACAATAGAATCACTTTCCTCTTGCTCGATGGCTTGCTCGCTATACCATTGGGCCATGATTGGGGCCATTAAAATTAAAATTAAACTATGGAAAACATATGATATTGAGTATTCAAGTGAGGATATATCATTTCCATAATTAACTAAAGTTTTTCAAATTCACAAAAATATGATGTTGGATATATATCATATTCCTATAATCTTAAAGCCGCTGTGAAAAATAAATTGTTATGATAATTTATGAATTTAAAATTTTTATTCCAAAAAATGTATTGTATTTTTCTTTTGATCTTTGAACATTAATGATGCTTTGCATTTTTTAGATTTAAATAGTTTTAAAGAAATGCATTATTCTTAAGTATCGTTACAATGATTCCATGGCTTTTGATTTATGTTTCGTGTTATTGATTTGCATATTTAATCATTTTTAACAATTTTTAATAAATTTTTTCCTCTTTGTCATAAGAGTGTGTGTCATAAGAGATTTTCATGTTTGTGCAGCAACCTGGAGTGGCTTCCGAATTAACGGACCTTGAGTCCATACTCCTCTAGCGTATGGAACCAAGGTCCGGGTATGGAAGCCACTCTACTGAATCAAAAGGTTCTGTGTCTATTCTAGGCATAAGCAAGAAAAATCCGTAGGAAGAAAATGAAACTCGAGGAGGATGCGAACATCGCAAATTCCATCCACCCTTCGTGATATTTGGTCCGAATTGTAGCAGCAAAATGTTGGTACTATGTAGAAGGTGTTCGTATTGAATCCTTGGGAAACCCGACATCCCTTCAGTTATGGTACCCAGCATTTACAAACGACAACATACGCACCCTACATAAAAAAATCATAATAAATACGAACGAGTGCTCAGAATAAACAACAATATTAAAATTCGTCTGTCCTAAAATGCTTTAATATTCCAGTTCCTCTTTGATCTTTAATAAATGTGCAAGTTCTTTTTCACTCTCTTGATTATTCATACGATATTTACTGAAATATTTCATTCTCATTATATTTTTATGCATGTAAAAATATTATCAGCGAAGCAAATATACTTTTCTATAAATTTTAACTCGTTTTTTATTGAAAATTTTTTATATACTTGCACTCATACTTTATTTTATTTATTAAGAACAAATACAAGAATTACGAAGGTGGTTAGAAACATAAAATCATAACTGTATTGGAAGGCTTTAGTTAATTCAGCAAAAGGGTTAATGAAATATGTTTGAATTACCAGTGAATTGAATAGAAGAATCTTCTATTCAATTCACTGGTAATCTTCATCTCGTTGATGAAGATCACAGAGTAAGTATTTATTCCATTTAGTCATTTGAATTAATATTCTTGATATCAATATTAAGCAACTAATACCAGTGAATTAAATAGAATCTTCATCTCGATGCTGAAGATCGCAGAATGAATATTTATTCCATTTACTCATTTAAATGAATATGCTTGATATCAATATTAAGTAACTACTGCTACTCATTTCAGTATTAAGAAAATATCCGATCGATAACTTATAAAAATTTTGTTTAGTGCCTTTACTTCTTTTCAATCAATCGTACAAAAAACAGATTCAATTAAACATGCTTTTATCATTGATTGACTTCCAGATTCTTTCTATCAGTTTATTTTTAAAAAATTCTTCCTTATATAATTCCGTACATTCATAATTATATTGAAAATTAATAAAGTACATTGTAAATTAATCAACTTGTTTTAATATATCCGAATTAAAAAGTTCAACATTTCCATTACGTATGTTAGCTTGGGATGTTTTTTAAATCCTCTAGTTCTTCCTTTTACGCAGCTTCCAAAAAAAGAAAGTTTAAAAGAAAAAAAAAATAATAACGAATTAAAGAATATTTATTTCGCCTCGTTTATCTTATTCAAAAAGCAAGGAGAATTTAATTTAAAGAACCAGTTGAAATACAACTGTATAAAGTCCTCGTAATGGGAGAAAGTTCAGGGATTAAACTTCGGAATATCTACAGTAATGAAAAAACGAGACAGAAGCCAAATACAGCAATAACACTTAATTTCTTGTCAAATAGCATGTGAATGACAGTAAATTTGGCGAGAGTTTTCTGCAGCCAAAATGGCTTATTTTGTAAGCCTACACGTTTTTACCTACGCTCAGGGGTGCCAAGTTTCCCCCTGCTGTGATTTCTCCACCTGCGATCAAAGTATGGAGGCTTGCCATGCATCACTATAGTCATAAAACAGCCGATTGAACCAATCCTTTGCAAATCTTCTACGTTATTTGTTATCTCCACGATTTTTTATTTTTATCCTATTGGAAAGGATCATACAACACATTGCTTAACCTTCGCGATAGGTTGCTTTTCATTTCAGTGCCTAGGTGTTTATTCTTTGCATTGGAAACTAGGTCACTCTGCCCTATAGATTAACAGAAATCGTTTGGAACAGGTGGTGATTAGGGGCACTATTTATTATTCTCTTTGAAAGGAAAAGGCAAGATTTCGATTGTAGAAAAATTGATCATCGCTGTCAAGAAATTCAATAAAAAGTCAATTTAAAGATAATATTAGTAATTACTTTTTAAGTAATTATAAATTTAGCTAAATTTAAATAAATCCCGAGAAAGAAAAATTTAATTTAAGCATTTTATGTTGTGACCAAAAGCCCATTTCGATGTATTTTTCTTTTGAAAAAAAAATGGGTAGTAAAAGTACTCTTCCTTCTATTTGGTATTCTTTTGTAAATAAATGTTTTATAGAAAAAATTTTTTTTTTTTGCAAAAAATCGGTGGGGAAAGAAATAGGAAGAAATGTTGGCTTTATCTTTTTCCCAACCTAATAGAAAAATACCTAATATGAAAAAATCGACAAAAAGTTCTAACAATTAAGAATGTTTGTTAAGTAAACTAAACTTTCAACAACGATTTTTCAAAAATTGACTCCAAAAATTTATCTGCAAATATTCAAAATGACAAAATATGGATACTTCATGTAAAATGTAGATACTTTAACAGAACTTCTTTAGAAAAAAATTTCGAAATGGGCTGATTAAAAAAATAATGGGTAAAAAAATACTTAATTTAAAAAATCGACTAGAGGTTCTAAAAATTAATAATGCTTTGTTCAGTAAACTTTAACTTTTAACAGTAATTTTTCAAAAATTGACTCCAGAATTTATCTGCAAATATTCAAAATGACAAAATCGATTTCAGAGCAACTAATGAAAAAAAATATCAAAACTAAAGTTTGAAATAGGATTTATTTTGGATGTATATTTGCATATCTTTTGGATATATATTTTTTATATTTTTGGATATATATATATATATATATATATATATATATATATATATTTATATATTTTGACAAAAAGACTGACTAAAAACGACGAAAAGAAACTATTATTATTATTATTATTATTTGCAAAAAAAGTTCTACACTTTACGTACTGAAGTCAAATGTATTAGATAAATACTTAAATACAAACTAAATTTTAAATGTTATAAATATTTTAATAACATAATTAAGAATATTAAAAACACAATTTAACTAAGACAAGCTTACGTTAAACAACAATCAAAGAAACATTATTAAAGACATATTTATAAAGATTTTAACTATATACTTTCTGTTATATTTATTATAACCACATGAAGTTTCTGGGAAGACCCTTTTTAGATTAAGACTGTAAACATCAACAAGATAAAATTCAATTTCTCGATAAAATATTTTTCAGTTTAAGACGCTGTCTATTCTAAGTCTGTCTAGTCGTAACTCCGGAAGTCCTAATTCTGTCTGGTTCAATTAAGACTCTTATTCCAACAGATGTCTTCGGCAACAGATTTCCACCGGTGTCAGCTTTTAGTTGCAGTGGATGATACTTTTATTACTTGTTTATGTTTGTATTGATTTAATTATAAATCAGTAGTTTATATTATAAAACTATCGGTTTATTGTAATCTTAAGATTATTGAAATAATTAATAATTATCATATGATTTATTGATTATTATATATTTAGTTATTCGATCGATTTAGTTGCATTTCATTAATCTCACTTTCAAGAACAAAAATTAAAATCATTGACGAAATCTTCCATATAAGCTGTATAAATTAACTAATTATTCAATGTCATTATGTCAACAGATTTCCGCTGGTGTCAACTTTTTGTTGCGGTGAATGATAGTTTTATTACTTGTTTATGTTTGTATTGATTTATAAACCAGTTGATTATATTATAAAACCATCGGTTTATTGAAATCTTAAGATTATTGAAATGATTAATAATTATAATATGACTTACTTATTATTATATATTTAACTAATCGATTTAGTTGTATTTCATTAATCTCACTTTCAAGGACAAAAACTAAAATCATTGACGAAATCTTCCATATAAGCTGTATAAATTAGCTAATTATTCAATGCCATTATATATGTTATTTGCTGGTGATAAATAATTAATAATTTTTATACTAGTTCATAAATAGATAACGACTTTTTTCATCTCTAATTCTGAATTATTTCATACCATTCTTCTATATTATTATTATTATATAATGATTCACAATTTTCTGAAGTGAAATTAATAATAAATTTAAATTATGAATTTCTTTACGTAAAATGAAGCTCAAATTCATAAGAAAAATTTTGTTTGGATAAAGACATTTTTTATCCATATAAAAAAATGGTGAGATAAAAAGTTATTAAATTAAATTTTTTTGCATGTATTTCATCTTATTGTTACTTAGAATCAAAAGGAAAGCTGCACAAATAATTATGGTTTTTTTTTCTAATTTAAAATATTAAAATCGTGATATATTAGATATCAATGTACATGTAATATAATATTAAATATTTCAATGATTTCAATTTCCGTAAGATAAAATACTCACCTTAATTCCAAAGTGATAGAAAAAATGTTACCTTTAAACAAAATATTTCATTTTTTATTACAGTTTTTTAGATTTATGATGAATATCACTTTAAAATTGGTAATTTATGTTCTTATTCTAGAGCTTCTTTAGTACTATGGAAAATATTGTATGTGTGAATGGAACTACTGTAACCTCTCATTTGTAAATGGTTGCAAAGGAACAAACAAAAGCGACTAAACTAACTATAAAGGACTATAAGGGTTTTCAAGTTGTAATTTCGAAAGTCATACAGAATACCAAGTTGAAGTACTATACTAGATCAAGATGAAAAAGAACACTGTGCTATATCTATACTGTACTAAATGAAGCTGTATACTGTACTGTACTAGATCTATACTGTATAAGATGAATTTGTGTATTGTTCAATACTATATTACATAAATTTTAATATTGCAATGTGCTATTCTAGATGAAGGTTTATATTGTATTGTATAAGATTAAACTGAATACTATATTGTGCTATATCAAGCTGAGTATCGTACTGTATCTAGATTAAGCTGAATATTGTACTGTACTAAAACAATATGAATTTTAAATATCTTGCAGAATAAAAAGACATCTGTAATGGTATTTACTGACAATTAAAAACTTAAATGACTTAAAAATAAAAAAAAATAGATTTTTAACTGAAATTTATTTTCATCCGAAAAGAAGTGTAAGGAAATAGTGAAAGGAAAGGAACATATTCTTTTTTTAGTATAAAAAACAGAAAACAGAATGTTGCTGAAAGCCGAAAAGACAAAATTCCAAGGAAAAAAAAATTGTTGTTGTTGGCAAATGCTAGTCTGTTGATCACTTAAACAGCATTAAGACAGCATTGTTTTCAATGTTACAAAAATGGTGACCTAAGATAATATGAACCTGAAATACAAAATTTTAATTTAAAATTCTAGTGACGTACAACTAAAAGGTACCTTTAAGGCATAGTCATATCAACGAAACTCAGTCATAATTAATTCGCTGTCACAAATTAGGATGTATGAAAATCGACGCTTATCTGAGAGAGACGTTTATATGAGTTTTGCTGTATTTAGCAGAACACAAATTGAATGAACCTCACATTTAATTCATTTTGCTTTCTTCTGAAATTTTAAACCTGCTTGATAAAGTTTGTATTTTATTATATCTCAAGATATTTAAAATATTCATGACATAAAACAATTGCCGACCAAAAAGGAAAAGTATAAGACTATTTTGGGAACGGACTATCAGTGTTACAGGTTAGAATACGTGATTGGAGAGCACAAATTATCATAAAGAAAGCATATTTTTCTTACGAATATTATTTGATTGTTATTCACTCCATACCCCAACAAAGTCAGTTTGATAGCAGGTCTACATTAATAAATACTTCAATTTTTTTATATTATTATTACTAAAAGCGTAGCAATAAATCGCTGAATGGAAACCTGACCTTTCACGTGGGTTTTCTTCAGAAAAGAAGATCCTCCACTGCGAGATGTTCTTAAACTACGCACGTTATGACATCTTTATCTAATATTTTACAAGACTCTGTCAAGTATCTAAAAGAAAATTTACGCACATACGGAATGAAGCACTCGCCCAAAAAACAAGTCTGAACACAGCCCATTTACCGTCACGTCTTCGGGAAAAAAAATCAATAGCGTGGGCGTGGCAAAAATTCAGGGATAACCAATAGGGAAAACGGAGTATAGCTGCTTATAAACACAATTTCAGATATTTCTGATTTGGAAGAAACTATGTTGCAAAGATCTTTGTGCAGGAGTTAGCATGAATCCGAATAAATTCAAATATGAGGCTTTTATTCTCTAAGTAACATTAGAATAACTTGCTCAATGAAATATTCAATAGGGAAAATGAAGTATAACTGCTTATAACAGAATTTCGGATATTTCTGATTTGGAAGAAACTATGTTGCAAAGACCTTTGTGCAGAAGTTGCAATACAAAATTTTCCTGAATTTTCTAACATGAATAAGAATGAAAGTCAAATATAAGGCTTTTATTCTCTAAGTAACATCAGAATAATGTGCTCAATGAAATAACCAATAGGGAAAATGGAGTATAGCTGATTATAACACAATTTCTGATTTGGAAGAAACAATGGTGCAAAGGCCTTTGTGTAGGAGTTAGCAATTTTTCAACACAAAAGTTTCTTGAATTTTCTAACATGAATCCAAATAAAATTCAAATATGAGGCTTTTATTCTCTAAGTAACATTAGAATAATGTGCTCGATGAAATATCAGTTACATAACAGAGTAACCATCTTTGCTATGCATAGTTAAAATAGTGATTTCAAATGCGAGTCCTACGGTGATATAGATGTTTGTTAGTGGTTCGGAATCCACGTTACACTGTAGGTCTCGGTCTAATTACCCTAAAGTGTGCACATAATTGCCGTAGAGCGACAAACCAAACCAAACCTCAAACTTTTGGTGATAATTGAAATTTCTTTTTCAATACTGTAGAGCGGTTCTTTTTCTGAAGGTTATGGAAGGATGCAAAAATATCTCTTTTTTTAAAAATATTTCGAGCAATAATTTCATTTATTTACTTAAGTTTAGCAAAACTGAATATGTACATGCATTGGAGTTTATAATGAAAACTGACTAATCAAAAGTAACTAAGACTGGGTGAGAATTCTCTATTTGTGTAATTCTGCCAGCATAGTCGTGAAAGTTCATAATTTTTTTCTAACAATTAGCTTTCTTTACAAAATACTTTTTTATTAATTGTTTTCCTTTTTCTGAACATTTTCTAACAGGAGTTTGAAATACAATACCAAAATTAACTTTTTACCATTGAATAAAGATGACTAAAGCATATCTAACCTTAAGAGATAAAGTCAACCCCTCATATATACATGGTGATTAATTCTTCTGGATTGCTTCCATAAAGATTTGTAATATAAAAGGATGTGAAAATGGGTTAATATGATCATAAGGTAGGATTTAGTAGTTTAAGCGTATATATAACTGCCCACATGCATAGATATGGGTGGAGTCTGTAACTTTGTTCTTATTTATGTATTATATATATATCAAACATATTTCTACCATTAGTACACATAAATACTGTATTTATTCAATATATTACGCTTTGTAAATGTTCAAAAGTATAGAATAAAAGTTTCAGGATGGTTTAATACAATCATAAGGAAGGGTTAAGTAATTTAAACGTAAATATAACTGTCCCCATGCATATATATGGGTGGTGTCTGTAACGTTGATCTTATATTTGATCTATTTATTATACATTGATATTTTAGAGTGTTTTTTCGAAAAATACATCATTTATTTAGTATTCGTTTTATTATTACCTGAAACACACTAACCACTTGGATGGTAAAGAGGCGCATGTGTCTAATGCGAAGAACTGGCTTGTCTGGGCTTTTCGAAGTTTTTCTATCTCGCTGAATTACTATCAATATAAAATGGTAAACTGAATGAAACTCTTTCTTTCATTCAAAAAAATTTGGCCCTGAATAGATTAACAATAAACAAGTTTTTTTATCATTTTATCAATAATTTTTGCTTTTACAATATACCATCATACAGTTTCATTGTACACATTTTCAGAGAATGCTATCAACTAAGTAGCGATCAATTATAATTTAATTTCTACAAACATCATTGCAAAAAACATTTTTGCATTTTTTTTCTCGATTGACATTAAAAGTCAATTTCGGGAAACTTACAACTATGCAGTAAAATCGGTGAGATCTTATCCTTATTTTTAATACCATACACTGTAGTTCATAATCGATACACTCTCTTTGAAAGCGAATAACATGAGAGGTAAATGTCCATGTTATCATTTAAGGTATGCGCATAACATTCGAAAGTACTCTCACAGCCATATTTTGATTAATTGACTAAACTTATCAAATGTGGTTTGTAAATGCATTTTTATTTTTAGCTACTTATCATGTATTAATTATCATTTAATTGATAATGAATGAATAATTAAAGGAAAAGATTTGCTAGAAAACATCGTTTTGATCTTATAGGTCAGCAATGGCTTCTATTTTAGAAGTGTTGACTTCTAGAATAGAACTTCATGACTATGCCTCCTAATGGCCAATTGGCTAGCGCTCTGGCCGTTGGTACCGCAGGCTTCAGGTTCGAATCCTGTCGCTGGCATGGATGTTTGACAGTCGTTCTTAAAACACGTTAATCAGTAGGTCTCGGTCTAATTAGCCCAATGTGTATTAAAAAAATGACTGTAGAGCGTCAAATCACGATCATATTTTGATTAATTGACTAAACTTATCAAATGTGGTTTGTAAATGTATTTTAATTTTTAGCTGATCACCATGTATTCATTATCATTTTATTGGTAATGGATGAATAATTAAAAGAAAAGATTTGCTAGAAAACATCGTCTTGATCTGGTAGGTCAGCAATGGCTTCTATTCTAGAAGTGTAGACTTTTAGAATAGAACTTCACATTCACGCTTCATGCGATCTAATGGCCAATTGGCTAGCCGTTGGTACCGCAGGTTAACTAACGATCACACAAAATGCATTGCATTAGTTTATTTGATCTATATGACATTCAATCTATACTGTATTGGGCCCGAATGGCCGAGTGGCTAGCGCTCTGACGCTCGGTACCACAGGTTTCGGGTTCGATTCCCGGCGGCGCCATGGATGTTTGTAGTGGTTCGAAATCCAATTTAAACCGTAGGTCCCGGTCTAACACAATCGTAGAGCGTTGTGGAGAGTGACATATTAAAAATAAGGAAAACTAACTGTTAATATATATATTAGGGGATTATAGTCCTTGTTGCTTCACATCACTATATACCACTTCATTCATCATCATCATCATCTGTACAGTATTGGAAATAGGTAGAAAGTATAGGAAATTTAGTATTGGTAAGTATTTGGGGTCAACCTTACGGGAAATAACAATCTCGAAAAAGTGAGTACTCCTCTATGATATGTCTTTTTTTTTAATCCAAGGCGATTAAAAATTAAATTTGCAAACTGAAATATCAATACTCGTTCGGGGAACAAAACACCCACTTATTTTAATAAACGAAGTATTTTTTTTTTTTTTAATATTAAAAGAACATTTTAAAAAATGGGCTCTTCGGCATAAAATCACACATTTTACAGAAATCTAATTAAAATTCACAAGTATATTATAGAATTTTCTTACTTGAAATCTTAAAGACTCAAACATTATTATCACTAATGTATATGATTTAAAAGCAAATTCAATACGAATTGGTAAATCAAATTTGATGTAGTACAGCAATGGTTACTAAATTTTTTCGATTGTCGAGGATATTGTTTGATACAAATTTTCACATGGTCCCCGATCTCAAATTTTAACATGCACATTATGCGAAATCGCAAATGATTTTTTAATTGCTAGGTTAGATAATATATATATATATATATATAATGAATAAAATTTTATTTTAGGACGTACAAAATTGAGTTGAAAGAATTTAGTTTTTAGTTTACTTTATTAAAAAAAAAAGTTTGGACCTTTCACACTGAATTGAACAAGAAAACTAATTGTGAAAATTGTACAACATAAAAATGCGATTTAACCAAGGACATTATTCAGGATCCCATATCAGTTAAATATTTAACAGTGCTTGTTCAGAATTATAAAACCAGGGAATTAAAAATAAAATATCTAGTTTTACTAACAGAATAAGAAGTAGATAATTGCTTTTTGTAAATTAATTGTGTTCGTAATTATTTTTAAGTCAGCTTTTTTTATAAATCATTATTGTTTTATAATTGTTTTTACGTTTTTAAGTCAATTGTAATTGTTTTTAAGTCAACATTGTTTATAAATCATCATTGTTTTGTAACTGTTTTTAAGCTTTTAAGTCAATTGTAATTGTTTTTAAGCCAACCTTGTTTGTAAATCATCATTGTTAATTGCTTTTGTTTTTTTAAGTTAATTGTAATTTTTTTTAAGTCAATATTGAGACAAATTCTTTAGAAATAAATTTTTATTTCTGAAAAAAAAAAAAAAAAAAAATTATAAATATTCGTTCCTCGTTATAAAGAAAATTTGCCACATTTTAGATCCCCTAAAATTTATTATTATATTTTACAGCAGCTGAAATCAGAATTAAGTAAATTCTACTGCTTCAAATTCCAGCTAGTGAAACTTCCCAGCTGATCCACGGATAAATCGCTTTTCCTTTTAAATATCCGCATCCAGCAATCCATAGTTGCGCGCGTGGCATCTGTCACCAATTAACCACGTGGAAAACAGTATATTTGCCACAACTTCCGGGGACACACAGGTAACTTCCGTCAAGAGGGGGGGGCTTAGCTCCGTATCGCCAATTAGGCCAATATTTTGAACCTGCCTGCCCATGCCTAATGCCCCTTTCATCTATTCACTGTCGAAATAATAGGGGTTACGCAGCCTGCTGTAGACCCTACCGGAAATGACGGAAGCCAGCCACGTGCTGCTATGTTACAGCAAAATGCACAGTGAGACAAAACAGAGCAGATGGTCAAGTGTGACGAAATTCATGGAGCGTAGAATTTACTCACATGTTTAGTCTTTCTCGTACGAGAGGAGAGTCATTCATCAAACTTTCACTACACCCCACTCCCTGGAGTAGTGTTTTTTTTTCATTCATTCATTCATTAATTTTAAACTACAACAATATTTTCTTTTTACAGAATTACAATTTTTTTGTTTTGTTGTCGCTGCTGATTATACACTGATATTATAATAAAATTCTCAGAAATCATTACAAATAACTTGAATTACTTATTGCAATACGAATTATAGTATAATGATGACGATTCCAAAATATAATTTGAACTAATAAAGAACAATATAAAAGTGTAATTTATATTACGTGTATAGTTATATATCAGTGTATAATAAAAATCAGATTTGCACGTATTAAAGAATGCAAGACATTTTTAGATAGTAAATATAATATCGTTTAAAAAGTGATACAATTAATTAAAAACTCTAAAATCAGTTTTTTTCCCTCATTGTGATGGCTTTTACACTCCTGTAGCGAATCAAGAACCCACTAAACTTGTTTCATATTTTTACAATAAGAGCACAGCTTTAGGGGTAATTATTGATTATATAATATGTTAATATTGGTTTATTATCTCACAACAACTTGGAAAAAAAAAAACTAGGAGCAGGATCTGGAAAAAGGGGAAGAGGTCTACTTCTTCAAACGAAATGGAAACACTTTTTATACACACAGATTTGCCAACCCATATGCTCTGCTCGATTCTCTGGTTTTTTGAGCTGAATTCCTTCTGATCAGATATTCCAAGAGTTAATCAACACACCCCTTTTTGCTCAATTCAGTAGTAATAATAATAAATAATAATAATAATAAAAATTAAATAAAATAACCACATTAATTTGGTGTGAATGACAGTTCATCATTTAAAAAGTTATTATAGATTGCAATCCACCGAAAATTTTATGAAAAAAATATGTTTGGGAGAAAAGGAAAATGACCAATAAATTAAATCTTTAATATCTGATCTGCCCCGTTCTGAAAAAGTAAGAGAATTTCCTTATTTTATCGATTTTGCAAAAAAATACTGGACGAAAGGTAAGATCAATACTTCCAAACAAAGAAAAACATCTTTATTGTCTCATGTGCAAGAATATACTTGCATTTGGGTGTGGTTACATAATGAAGAACAGGCTTTAAATGTGTATATTGCAATTTCCGCCATTCTTTCACTCGCACATTCCGCTAAATTTTCTTGGGACTTTTTTATTTGCAATATTCTGCGAAATTCAAAAATAAACGGTCAAATTGAGTAAACCATCAAAATTTGGGTAATGGAAGGAACTGGCGAATCGGAAGAAGGCTAGAAACAAGGCAGTCTCAAGTGCAGATAGCTAGAAACTTATATGCAACGCCCACCGTCATGTCCAACGTATGGAAACAGTTTAGGGATACGGGAATTGTTGAGAGAAAGCCTAATCAATGTCATCCAAGAACCACACCGACCAATGACGATCGATATTTGTCCATTACAGCAAGGAGTAGCAGGAGTGCTGCAGCTTCCCAACTCTCTCGTAACCTTCAGGCGGCCATCCGAACGAAGGTTTCAATGGTTGCTGTTTTCAGAAGACAACAAGAGAGAGAGAGGAGGTCTGCTTACAAAAAGTCCTGCTTTTTGCGACTTATTCCCTTGTGTATACAAAAAGCCCATTTAGCATTCTACAGAGAAAATCGATTTTGAACCAGAATTCAGTACGGGACAGTTCTATTCACTGATGACTCCAGGTTAAATCTAATTTATTTCAGACGTAAGTGCTTCTGGACAGAACTACTACCTGTCCGCCAATATCTGAAAACAAGATCACCAAGGCAATGGAGGTTTGATTGTTTGGGTCAACATCATGTTGGATGAACACGCAGAGCTGCATGTCTTTATCAGAGGCTGAAGGATTGCTGTGAAGTTAACAAATGAAATTTTAGAGACTTATGCTCGTCTTATCACTACTGCTGTTGGCCTTGATTTTATTTTAATGGACAACACATACAAGGCGCCTCAGGTAAATGAAATTAGGGAAAGTGAGGATATTCACTGGATGGATTGGCCCGGAAGATCTCCAAAACTGAACCTTATAGAACATGACCGGGATGTTCTTGGAAGGGCAATCACAACTTATCTTAGCAATTTCAACTTAGATGGGGCCTAAAATCAGCATTGTTGGATGAATATGATTGACTTTGCCAGAAATTTATAAACTGCTTAATTTTTTTGAATGAATTCCTGTTGTGAATACTATAGAGGAGACCACAAGGCCTACTAACCCATTTTTGTTTTTGATATTGTAAACTCTGTCTTAGATCTCCTGGCGCTGAGGTATCTTCTGTCTAATATTGATAGTGTACCATAACAATTATAGTTGTAACGGTTTTTTTTTTTTTTTTTTTTTTTTTGTGTGTGTGTATGTGTGTGTGCGTGTGTGTGCGTATGTGTGTGCTATATCAACCTTTATTTATACCTAAATAAAATTTATTTAATAGTTCTGGAGATAAGCAATAAAAGTGAAAATTATCTTAATCTTAATCACCAAGAGTATTAGTGCACTTTTTACATCCACTACTAATTAAAATGCATCTAAATTTGTGGAGGGCAAAGAGTTCATAGTTGGTCCAGCTTCAGTCCAGGTAAAAAATTTGAGCAGAAATAAATTTTAAAGAAATCTGCAAAGTTTATAAAATTATTTTATACAATCATTACCTCATCTACAGCTTTTTGGTTACGAATTTTAAACAGCCGAATTGGTCAATTCCTTTTTTGGCATTATTTTTCTATTAATAAAATCATTCTATATAATAATTTTAACTCATCACCATTCACGAACAAACTAGCTAGCTCATTACCATTCACAAACAAAGCTAGTGCGCATGGCACTAGTTTTTTTAAACAATTTCATTTTGCGGGCACTTTTAATTACAATTCCTTCTGACGAGATTAGCTCATAGAGGAAGAAAAACACCAACCGCAGCCTCATTATCCACCACAACCGCACTAGCCACTACCATGAGTTTATCTAGGGTTAAAATACAATTGTAAAAATTATTCTGATTAATTTATTAAGTAGATTTTAGCCTTAAATTGTTAAATATTGAAAAAAAGCTTGATATCTTAAATGTATAGTTGTAGTAAAACCTAATTTATATTACTTCATTTAGCATCTTTATTACCCAAATTAAGTCTAATTTTCTGTATATAGTTTTATTTGTATATATTTTTACATATAATACTATTTTCCACACTTGAAAAAATTTCTGTCTCTAATAAAATATACAAAGTGAATTCAATAATAAGCTTTCTTTTTTAAGAACTTTCTCGTTAATTTTTGAGTTGTATTTATTTATTTTAAACATTAAACGTTTTATAATTAGAGTATCGACTTAATTTAATTTACATTAGAAAATTCAGAAATGAAAAGATGTGCTTAACACTTTTTTTTTCAGTAAATAAATAAAAAAATTTTTTTTTAAATAAATCAGAAATTTCAATATAAAAAATTAATGATTAAACAAATATTTCATTTGTTTACACAATTAAATTTTTCCTAATGAAATAAATAAATAAATTCAAAATAATAAATCCAATATTCTAAAAATAAATCTCATAATAAATCCTAAAATGATAAATCCATTAATAAGTCCTAAAATAGTAAATCCCAAATCATTTCTGATTAATCAAAAAAAAAAAAAAAAAAAGTTGAAGAATATTACAGAATTTGTTACAGAAAAAAAAATCAATCAAAATCTCAAGATAATCATATTGATGTAACTAAATTACTTCATGGCTTCACAGTAGAAAAATTAATGAAACTTAAAAACACCGCAAAAGAAGCGCATCATCGGAACAATGAGATAAAAGGTTTCCAACAATTGCAGGTGAGAAACCGAAAACTGTTTTCCGATTCTCTCCAGGATATTAAGCTACCGGCCCAGTGCCATAGATCATGAACCGAACTTTGACCCTTCTGTTGACGAGCTCGCCACCTGTTCAGCGGCAGTGCATGTCTTGGCGCTTTGGCGTCAGGGTTGCTTCACCAGTAAAAGTAAAAGTTTCATTTTAAATTATTATTTTTGTGTGTGTCTGAGTCTTATTTCGTTATTAAGTTAACGAGAATGTTTAAAAGATTTTGCTTTAGAAGATTATAGATTAAATTTCGTGTTGAGATTCAAAGAGAATTTTTGTCAATAAAATATAAATTGTCTGTTAATGAATTATTATTGAAATGTGAATATAAAACGTTGTTAAGCTTACAAGAAAATTTATCAAATTAAAGCTTAGTGAGTTATTGATTAATTTTTGATTCAACATAATAAAAATTGCTCTGTAACGGAAACATGTTCATTTTAAATTATTATTATTATTATTATTATATTTCGTGTGTATGTGTGTGGGACTCAATCTTATTTCGTTATCAAGTTAATAAGAATGTTTAAAAGATTCTGTTTTAGGACAATATAGATTAAATTTCTTGTTGGGTTTCAAAAATGATTTTTTTCAATAAAATGAAAATTGTTTGCTAATGAATTATTATTAAAATGTGAATGTAAAAAGTTGTTTAGCTTACAAGAAAAATTTATCAAATTCAAGATTAGTGAGTTAATGATTAATTTTAGATTTAATATAATAAAAATTGCTCTGTAACGATATATTATTAATAAAATGTCATTATAATAATTTTTGTCAGTCATTAATTAATTTTAGATTCAATAAAATAAATATTGCCAGTTAAGAAATTATTATTAAAATATTAATAGAGAATCTTTATTAAAGTAACGAGATTGCTATCAAAATCTCCTTTAAAAGATATTAATAATTAATAATTAATTGTTAATTAATTTTAGATTTAACGTAATAAAAATTGCTCTGTAAATGAAATATTAATAATTAACAAGTCATTATAAAACTAATAAGAGTTTTTGTCAGATTCAGCTTTGAAGATTCATTAATTAATTTTAGGTTCAACAAAATAAATATTGCCAGCTAATAAATTAATATTATTAAAATATTAATGAAGAATCTTTATTAAAGTAACGAGATTGCTATCAAAATCTTATTTAAAAGATGTTAATAATTAATAATTAATTGATAATTAATTTAAGATTTAATATAATAACAATTGCTTCGTAAATGAAATATTATTAATATATTAACAAGTCATTATAAAACTAATAAGAGTTTTTCTCAGATTCAGCTTTGAAGATTCATTAATTAATTTTAGATTCAACAAAATAAACATTGTTAAGAAATTATTATTAAAATATTAATAGAGAATCTTTGAGATTGCTATCAGAATCTTTAAAAAAAATTTGATTAGAAAATTATAAAAAAAAAAAAATTGGTTCAATAAAATAATAATTGCCTGCTAAATTAATGAATTATTATTTCTAAAATATTAACTTAGAAGTTATTAAATTTTTTAAAATTTTCATTTGTGTGATTTTAAAATTTTAATATTTTTTTATTACTACTTAAAAATGAAAATGAAATAAACAATAAATGTTAAATTAGAGTTTTTCCATTTTAATTTTTTTTCTTTTCTTAGATATTTAAAGATGTATTTTTTTTTTTTAAGTTGTAACATCTTTAATAACAGATTAACATCTTTATTAAGACTAATACCTTTATTTGAAATTTCCATGTGTTATAGTTTTAAAATATAGATCACTAAGTGTATTTATTTTCATTGTGTATGACAACAATAGTGAAATTTTTAAAAACAAATAAAAATAGAGTTAAATAGATTTTCAATTTTTTTATTTATATTCAAAATACAGTTAAATAAATAAAATAAATGTAATTGAGTAATTCATTTTCATAAAATTTTTATAAACAAATTTAATTTAAAATGACGCTGATATTTCAAACAATCTATTAACAACTATTTACTCCACTTTTATATAGCAATATGAAATGCCATTTTTATTAATTCTATTTATTCAGTACCTTGTTCACTCAAAATAATAAAATATAAAGTGCTTAACTAGATTTAAAAAAAAGTATACTTAAAAATTGGTTTGATAACCAAAAAAAGTACACATTATTAAGATACTGCATTTATTATTAATATTTCAATTTTAATACATTAAAAAAAATTATTTCATGAATTAAAATAACTGTGTACTATAATAAGTAAGATAAATAAAACTTTTCCAATAAAATTATTATTATACTTTAAAAAGCGATAAATATGCCACAATGGCAACCTTTCTGCCACTGTTTGTATTTATGCGTTTATCTGGTATCTGTTCCCCCTTTTCGCCGAAGAGGCAGATGTTGATCTGCGAGGTCATTTAAAGAGCATCAAAATCACGAATTACTTAGTCTTCAATTCTGGTGCATCCGGTACAGATATTTCACGTTCGGAAAAGTCATAGCGCTCGAGACTTACGGAATTTTGTGGCTGAAAATTACGAATCGCACGATCCTTATGTACCGATTATTTTTATTGCACTTTTTTTTTCTTCATGCTGATTACTTGATAGAAGTCATATCATTTCCCGGAAATAGCTATGTATTTCGTTGTTTGGAAATAATTAGTTTTCACCATTAATCAGCGCTGATTCAGTAATAGTAGTTCTTAGGGAAAATGGGGGAATATTTAATTATTATTAATATAATTTAGGGAATTTTAGTCCCCTTTATATTATTCAATTGGAATTAATTCATAAGTACTTGAATGTATAGGTGGGATATTGACTTAATTTTCTTCTTTTGTTTAATTTTTTTGGAAATTTATCGTACTGCACAGACAAATTTCGAGAAAGGAGTTAACTAAATTGTTTTTGCATTTACTGAAGGGTGGTTTCCATTTATATTGTATTCGGTGACAAACTCCCAAATTGCTAGATGTAGCCAACCTTCTGTGTATGTGGTTCAACTGCTGTATCGTATATAGACATGTAAAATTTCCGGAAGTTTTCAATTGGCTGAAAAAAATTTTAAATTAAATAAAATTAATTAATTTAATAAAATTAAAATATTTTTTTCATGAATTTAGAAATTTGAGAAAAAATTGATTTTAAATATTTTTTATTTTATTATGAGGAAATTAATTTTTAATTAATATAAATATATAGTGATGGAGTTTAGAGGGTGCCAGAGGTGAGGGGATAGTTGCCTCTCTCTTTTTTGAAAAAATTAAGTTTATTTATGACCAAAATGGTAAATTATTTGACCAAATGTTTTGTATATTTCCTTAAGGGGACAAAATTTTTGCTCCCCCCCCACCTATTCTGCATTAAAAATACTTGTGCTTTAAGCACACATTTAACATAAATATATAGCTTTTTAAAGTGGTGATTATCACGAAAAATTATAAAATATATGAATTTGTCATTTTATAAATTATCAGTTGCAATTCAACCATATATGCATGTTATTAAAGTGAGCCCTATGTTAGGGCTTGAATGGCCGAGTGTCTTGCGCTCTGGCCACAGGTTTCGGGTTTGAGTCTCGGCAGTGCCATGGATGTTTGTAATGGTTCGGAATCTCCTTTAAGCAGTAGGTCCCGGTCTCATATGATTATAGAGCGTCACCGAGCCAAGTCAGATTTCTACCTACGTCACAACAGAAGCTGCCCCTTTTCTCTTCAACCATGAGTCCATAGGAATTCGTGTTCTTGATCCTAGATGTCTACCAAGTGGGATAAGAAACTACAACAACACTATATTAAAACTCATAATAAATAGCCTAAACCTTAAGTTATAATAAAAAACGTGTAAAATTTCATTTCTTAATTAATAGTTAAATGCATGCAACTGTTACAACATAGTTATAATTATAAATTTTTGTTTATGTTATGTCATAAGAGGGAGAAAAAATGTCAAAATTTCTTATGTCATCATAAAATACTGTTTATATTACATATCTTCTATTTACATGGTATGAAAACGATAAAAATATAGCACAATAAGATTAGTTAGGAATGGTGAAACCATCACAAAAAGAATAATATTAGAACAAAGAAATCATAATGTCAAAAAAAATATATATATATATTTTTTTTAATTTTAAATGCTGCTATATTTTTAAAAATTTCCAATTTTCTTTATGGTGAAAAAAAAAACATTTCTGAAAAGAACTGTTTCTTCCCAAAAATTCATTAGGTTTTTTTTCCCCCAATTTTTCCCCTATAATCCTATACACTCTAAACTGAAATTGATCTGCAAAACATATGCTACATAGATATGCTTATAGACTTTCTAAATAATCAGAAAATATCCGAAGCTATTATTACCGTAGCAACAAAGAACCCGAGTTATTAATAAAACGAAGCTAAATATGGGGAGAAATCAATAATTTTAATGACTATCAAGAAATTTGAGTTGTGAGACAAAAACATTGCATAGAGCTAATCATTTTTCTAAGAAAAAGTAAATATTATTAAGAATATTGAATTGAATGGGTAAATAATAAATTATTAATCTGTAATTGATATATTTTATCAATTATTTTTTGAAGTGGATTCATAAACATCCCATCTATAATTAGAACATTCTATTTTGATCTTAATGGCAGTTCTTATGATTATTAACGATAATTGCAATCTGGGTCTCTGTATATTAAATTTTGTTATCGAAATTGATCTAATGAAGTATTTTCCAGAGCTTTTTGAGGGATAACTGCTTTTCTTGTTTTTCTGATAATACCGAAATAGGAGGCAGGCTCAGTTTCTTTAATGAAGATTTGTTTGTTGTTAAATCTTACTAATCTTAACTAACTCAGCCAAAGACTAGAGCACATCCATGAGTCAAAAATAAATCAGAGATCAATATAGAACTTGCGAAAAAAGCTTCTTTCCTTTGCTATCACATCCAAGAGCTTTAGAGGCTTAGTAAATAACGTTGTAGCTTTTTTTTTTCTTCTTTTTTCTCAAGAGAAAGCGTTTTGGCATTTCATTCCCGGGAGAGAGGAATGTATGTTATTTGACAAATATGTAATAAACCCATCACTCAAATTTGACAGCAGACGAGCTTTATTGTGGGTAGTTACATTATATGTAATTAGAGTTTTTACTAATGAGAACAACCTGTCATTCCAATCTCATAGCAGATATTCGGTATCATGTAAAATGAGGAAATTAGTGAATGCCTGTGCGAACTTCACAGATCGAAACAACTACAGATTCAATTTGAAATATACTATGAGTTGTTCCATCGTGATTAGGGATAGACTACGACTTGAGAAATGTCTACTCCAACGAGAAGTGAGGGAAGCTGACTAACCCCTTGGCGGATTTTCTAAAAAGGAGTTTTTTTGTGAAGAGGAGAGAAAGTTCTGCGACGAATCGACCAGAAGTGTTGTTTTTCTTTTTCTCTGAAGTAACTGAATAGGCCGGATTTTCCGTCTGTTTACAAAGTGAGCTGTTTGTGGTTTCATGTATCACAACGTGTGATTGTTAAGATCTCCTGCAGACCAGTGCATTAGATTCGTCGTAGACTAGAGAACTCTGAAAATCTACGTCCTTGGAGTGAACTGCACTTGTGAATCAAATTATCTTTATTTACAAACACTATTTACAAAAAATGAAAATTAGAGTTCTGTATATATGTATATAATGCTTGAAAATAAAAATTAAAATAATCCCATGAACTTGAAAATGGCCTTCTTCTTGAAGTCGTTATGCGTCTAGTATAGGCCGACACGTTACAGCGGATAGGGATTTCGAGCCGAGGATGCTTGGTTTGAATCTCTACAAGGGTTACGAAATAGAACCGAAAGCTTCCAAGGTTTTGGTTTCTTGTTGTATTGGAAATTTTTTAATTCTTTACACTTGATGAAAGACTACTGTGTTATAAAGGATTTTCTTCGCTTCTCGAAACTTAATTGAATTAAGAATAAAGTTGTGTTGTAGGATTATTGTGTCATATGGCTATCATGTAACTGCCAGCATTTGTAATTGCAAGTTTAAATTTTCTCTATTGTATCACTTTGGAGCACTGGAATAAGGTATGAATATAATTAATAATATTTAGTGAAGTAATCAAGGATTGTCGTGTTATAGGGCTATCATATAACTGCCAGCATTTGAAATTGCAAATTTAAATTTAGCTATTTTTCTCTCCGTTATATCATTTTGGAGCACTTAAATAAGGTATGAATATAATTAATAATAGAGAGTTTTTGCATATCGTACTTCAAAAATACGGTATTTTTTTTCTCCCTAGCGCGCATGCTCATAGGAAAAATTATTACAGATACGCATGCGCAATTTGCTATGAGCATGCGCGCTAGGGAGAAAAAAATACCGTATTTTTAAAGTACGGTATGCAAAAACTCTCTAATATCTAATTATGTAATCGAAGATTGTCGTGTTATATGGCTATCATATAAGTGACACCATTTGTAATTGCCAGTTTAAATTTAGTTAATTTTCGCTCCATTGTATCACTTTAGGGCCCTGAGATAAGGTATGAATATAATTAATAATATCTAATTATGTAATTAAAGATTGTCGTGTTATATGGCTATCATATAAATGACACCATTTATAATTGCCAGTTTAAATTTAGTTAATTTTCGCTCCATTGTATCACTTTAAGATCCTGAAATAAGGTATGAATATAATTAATAATCTAATTATGTAATCAAGAATCTTGAAAATTAATTAAATTAAGAAGAAGATATACTTCGTGCTATATGGGTGTTGTATGTATTTCATATAACTGCCAACAGTTCTAAACGGCGGTTTAGGTATATAAAGTTATTTTTCTCTCAATTGTCTCACATCTTAGGAGCATTGAAGTAAGGTGTGAATATCATTTTTAATCTAGTCACGGAGTAGAGAAAAAAAAGTTTTATTTGGCAGCGATTCACTTCAAACGCATTTGTGCCAATGGATAATTTTAATTTTGCACGATAAGCTTATGACATTGAAAGGAATATTTGTAACACTTGTCACTATAAAAACGCTGAGCAGGAATTTGGACGACTCAAGTCAATTAAAAATTTAGTTTAAAAAATTTTTTAATTAAAAAAAAAATAACAAGTATAAATAATATAACATCATTATATAAACGATACACTTAATAAGTAGAAGTGTAAAATCATTAAAAATTCAATTTAAAAGAGCTAATTTCTTTACATATAAACACCAGACTTCAATGTTAATATTTAGAGTATTTTTTATTCAGTCACTTTCAATTTATAAGTGTTGTGTTTGTTGCTTAAGGGTAACTAATAATAATCAATCCGATTTCTTGAAATGTTAAATCATCGCAAAAGGAATTCTGTAAGAATTAAAAGTATAAACTATTTATAATCTACTCATACAAGACCAGCTAACTAAAAAATAGAAAATTTTGTCGAATCTTTTCAGCAAGTAGTATACTAAAGGAATGCCTCATTCCTATTCATTAACGTAGTGTCTTATTTATTTTAATACATAATAAATTAGCTAACTCCTCGGCACTATAGTCCATATTGGGCCATGCCTGTTTACCAACTGCTAGATTCAAAAACAGGTGTTTTCTTTTTGCGGGGTAGAGTTGTCAGTCATACGCCTTACAGTCTCATTAGACCGGGACCTACCGTTTGAAGTGGATTCCGAATCACTACAAACATCCATGGCACCGCCGGAACTCGAAACCTGTGGCGCCGAGTGCTTGAGTGCTAGTCACTCGGCCATCAGATCCCTATTCTAATATATAAAATTACAAAAAGTTTTTTCCTGACTTTTTGTTAATAAATTTTGTATTTTAATTTAATATTGTGTTAGCAAAGTAGTTTCTTTCTCTTCTGAAATATATATTTAACCCCACAAAGTACATATTTATCCTCAAGCTGTGTGTATCATATGTATTTTATGTATATATTTATGGTCTTTTATGCATACAATATATTTTATGTATGAATGATATTTATACACAAATATATATATAATTACAAAAATACTGAAGACAAAACTTAGTGAAGTTATACATATGGAAGAAAAAAAATCTTCTTCCGTAATATTTTTTTTGTTTTTGTTCCAATGCAGCTGGCAAACACTTAGACACTTGTCTTGGATGCCTTAAGGCAAGCGCTGCACAGATGTTACTCACTTTGCATTACCCAGGGTGCGCGTGTAACTTGAAGATAAGCCACGGTCGTATAATGACGTATACGACGTAATACGAGTAATAATGCCCCCGCATCGCTATACGATCATGACCTAAGGTTTTAAAGTGGATTCCGAACCACTACAAACATCCATGGCACCGCCGGGAGTCGAACCAGAAACCTCTGGTACCGAGCGCCAGAGCGCTAGCTACTCAGCCATTCAGGCCCCTCTTCCGTAATATTGAATATTAGAAAAATAAATTCAGAACGTACAACTAAATTAAGAAAAACCATTAAAACATTAATTTAAAAAAAATCAAAGATTTCTTTTTCCACTTCTATGCTTATTAAATTTTATCTTGAAAGGTTTTAATCTTATTATATATGAGTACACAAGCACACCTTATCTTAGTAATCAATATTTTAGTAATCTCAGTAATCAATTAACTCTGGCGCTCGGTGCTATGGATGTCTGTACGGATTCGGAATCCACTTTAAAATGTAGGTCCCGGTCTAATATGACCGTAGAGCGTTGGGCGTAAGGCTGACAACCCTACGAAGTAAAAAGATAACATCTCCTGTTTCGAAATCTGCCAGTAGTCTGATGGCCTTGGATCACCATGGGGCTGTTGCGCCATTAATAATGATGATGAGTAATGATTTAAAGTACTTATCAACTTTTTTCGATTACTTTATAACCATATTTTAATAAATAAATTGCAGATTTCTTTTCTTTTGATATAAGAGATATTTTTCATTACCGTTGAAAAAATATTTAAAATTTATCATCATTATCGCATTAAGTATTAAAACAAAAACTCTGTTAGTTTCAATTAATACATAAAGATCCATTTCAAAATTTTTAAAATTATATAACATTTTGTTGACATTAAATTTGAATCCTTTTAATTTAAATTAGGCTCAAATTTCCTATTAAAACAAGTAATATAAAAAAAAAAAATTTAAGTCAATTCCTACTTTTTTTTTCACTCTATTGCAGAAAGTCCTTTATAAATAATTTTCATTCATTTTTTCAAGTTTATCTGTCTCCATCTATTGGTAGATATATGCAACTTAAATCTAAAAAAAAACTAAAATTAATTAATTAAATTTAATTAATGAATTAACATTTGAAAAAACTGTATTAACATCTAGTGTCATCCACTACAAGTTTAAAAAAAATGTATTTGAACTTGAGTGGATGAATAAGAAGTATTTTATTAACGATTGAAAATTTGAACAAGATATATATAGGGAGAGTCTGAGCTAATAGAAGGAATTGAAAAACCGTACTAATTACAAATGAAAACCCATATTAACTTTTTTTGTACCGGATCAAATAAGGCGGCTCAAATTAGGCAGATAGACTCAAATTTCCGACTCAAAAAAATATACTAATTACAAACGAAAGCTGATATTAACTTGTTTTGTACCGGATCAAATAAGGCGTTTAACCAAGCGTGTGACAGAAAATGTGTTCCTGTTATATTATTGGATCGCGCGTGGCAGAACTACCGGCCACACGACACTTGTCACCTGTTGCCATGCTATCTGTCACGCTCGTACGCTTGCCACGTGAATGATTAGGCTGACAATAACGGATCCGCTTAGCAGGACCTTTTAATAAATGATGTTAAAGCACGGGGGCTTTCCCAATCAGAGCACGGGTGGAGTTTCCGTGGTGGAACGGCTGTCTGCGGTTTTGCTGTTTCACTTATTATTCAAGATCCTGTGTTACCATAGGGGGTTATTTATGTAATACTGTGATTTCCTTAGAAAAAGAAAATTTACTCGGAACTAATTATAACTGAACAATTGCAAAGATTTAGTAAATGTAACTTGGTGGTACTATTGCAGACGCTCTCAAATCCGACACTCGCCAACTCGACACCCCTACTAGTCACACGCACCTGCTGGAACATGTAACTTAGGGGTGAATCATTCTCTCCTATTAAAAGTTGAATCCTGCCTCCCACTTTGCACCCTAGGCCAGTTATTTTTTTGATCTTCAGTACATGAATTGTTTCTTTAGCATGCTATAATTCAACGCTATTTTATTGTATTTTTGAGTTAGCTTTCATTAAAATTGAGAAGTAGTTCAGTGCATTATATATTTTTCTATTGACCCTCTGTAATCAAGCCACTCTCTGTAATAAGACACATGTCCGGACATATACATATCAGACTACAGAAAGTCCACTGTAGTGTTATATTATTAAGTGTTATACTTTTAACTTTTAAGCTTTCATTAAAATTGAGAAGTAGTTCAGTGCAGTATATATTTTTCTATCAGCCCTCTGTATTCCGGACACTCTCTGTAATAAGACCAGTGTCCGGTTCTATACATATCGGACTAGAGGAAGTCTACTGTAAAGTTATATTATTAAGTGTTATACTTTTAACCAGTAAACATAAGCATAGGTCAGAGGGAAAAAAAGGGTTTTTCCAATCTTTTTTTTTTTACTTTATTTGAAAATTCTAGGTATTTAAAAAAAAAATATATCCATAAATTGAATTTACAATATAATTAATTAAAATATTTTTTTATTTACCTGGACAATCCAGTAATAGTGAAGAAGATTATTGGTTACTTTACTATAGGACGGACATTTCGGTGGACCAGTGGTGGTCCCCGATGTCACTGTGACTTGGAATGAGCATCCCCAAGGATGGTATCGGAAGAATTCCCGCTGTTCTCATATCTAATGGAAGGACATTCAAACTATAGATTTGTGACCTCTCCGGTATTAACACAGGAACTTTAGGTTAGGCTCGCTTATTGGGTTTTAAACTGATTGTTTGACTTCCATCGACTTTGGAAGCCCAACACTCTTACTACACTGCTCTAGTCCTCAAATAAAGAATATATATATATATATTATAGTTTTAATATTCTCCTAAATTAAATGAAAAGAGGGATGTATTTTAAGATCCTATGGGATGATAAATATTTGTAAATTCCCAACTCATGGCTTTGTGGTAACGTGAGCTAGAAGGCCCTGGTTCGAATACTGTTTCGAATTCGCTGGCGGCGTCAGTTGCTGTCATTGTATTAAAAAACGAGGAACATCGCTAATGATTGTGATAGGACATGTAAGCTCACACAAAAACGATCTGGCTGCCTGGTGAGTGTTTTCCAGCTTTACTATCGTGCATTGAGTTATTAACAAATTCCACCAACAAGAGATTTTTCCTTTTTCAATGAAGCAACAAACCAGCAATATAAGCAGTTTAAAAAATAAAACACCTTATTTCCATAAAACGAATAACTCATTTCATTAAAACTTTTTTTTCATAAACTTAAAAAATATGAACCAAAGAAATAAGAGCGTGCTATATTTAGCGATATGTGGCTTTATATCGCTTTCTTCTGGCTGACGGAAAAGTACTAACGTCTTTTGCGGGATTAGTGAATCCGTATATAAGTAAACACCCTTAATTTAGGAAAAGTTCTAAAAATTATCGGTTTATTCACAGAAATATATTGTAATTCTTTTTAACTGACCTTTTCCTTAATTGAATTCATAATTTTTTTGGGACATCATTTCGTATACACTAAATAATATAAATTTTAAATTATATTCTCCTTAAAAAATAAATGCCTATTTTAGAATTAATTTAACTTTATTTATATTGCATATAGAATTTTAAAATGTCTATGACAATTCTAATGAACAAAAAAGGAATAGGTTTGTTATCATTCTTGCGATAAGTTTTAATTACACTTTTATAAATCATAGGAAAAAAGATATCACATTGTGGTCCATTCTATACTAATGTTAATCAGTTTGAAACTTTTACCTATAAATGACAGACGTGGCCTCCGTGGCGCAATCGGCTAGCGCGTTCGGCTGTTAACCGAAAGGTTGGTGGTTCGAGCCCACCCGGGAGCGTTTCGTTTTACTATTGGCAGATATACCCCGATATGGATCAGCAACAGAAAGTAAAACATTTTTAGTTTCCAGAAAAGTGAAAAATAAAACTTTTAAATATTAATTTTTTTTAAATAAAAAACATTGATAAAATTCATGATGATAATTCAGAAAATATATATATTATAGTTTTAATATTCTCCTAAATGAAATAAAAAGAGGGATGTATTTTAAGAGCCTATGGAATGATGAATATTTGGAAATTCTCAACTCGGGGCTCTCTGGTAACGTAAGCTAGAAGGCCCTGGATCGAATCCTGTTCCGAATTCGCTGGTGGTGTCAGTTGCAGTCATTGTATTAAAAAACGAAGAGCATCGATAATGTCTGGCTGCCTGGTGTATGTTTTCCAGGTTTACTGCCGTGCACTGAATTATTAGCATGCATCCTTTTCTGAATTATCATCATGATTTTTACCCATTTATTTTTTTAGGTTTTAAAAAATTAATATTTAAAATTTTTATTTTTCACTTTTTTGGAAACTAAAAATATCTTATTTTCTGTTACTGATGAATATAATGGTATATCTGCTAAAAGTAAAATAACCGCCCCCGGGTGGACTCGAACCACCAACCTTTCGGTTAACAGCCGAACGCGCTAACCGATTGCGCCACGGAGGCTGCGTCTATCCCTCTCTAGGTAAAAGTTTCAAACTGATTAACATTAGTATCGAATGCAACACAATGCGATATGGTTTTCTCTGTAATTTATAAACGTGTTATCAAAACTTATGACAAGAATGATAGCAAATCTATTCTTTTTTTTTTCTTTAGAAACGGCATGAAGGTTTTAAAATTCTGTATACAGTATAAATAAAGTTAAATTAATTCTGAAATAGACATTTATGCTTATAAGGACAGTATATTTTAAAATATATATTAGTTAGTAAATACAAAATGATTTCCCGAAAAAAATTATGAAATTAATCAATGAAAAGATCAATAAAAATGAATTACTCTATATTTCTGTGTATAAGCCGAGAATTTTCAGAACTATAGAACATTTCCTAAATTAAGGGAGTTGACTTAAATACGGATCCAGTAATTCCGCAAAAAACGTTATTATTTTTCCGTTAGCCGGAAGAAAGCGATATAAAGCCACATATCGCTAAATATAGCACATTGTTATTTCTTTGGTTCATATTTTTTAAGTTTATGAAAAAAAGTTGTAATGAAATGAGCTATCCGTTTTATGGAAATGAGGTGTTTTATTTTTTAAACTGTTTATATTGCTGGTTTGTTGCTCCGTTGAAAAATCAAAAATCTCATGTTGGTTGTATTTGCTCCCGGTTAACGGCATGCAGTTCCACATAACATGTGTACTTCTGCAAACCTAGGTAAATGCTCTCACAGTCGGATGGAAGGTGCCGACAGACAGCGGCGTCAATTCATTTATTGCCGCTTTCCCCCCCCCTTTTTTCCAACAGTCATTCTTGAGAGTTGAATCTGATAGAAGGGAGAAAAGAGAAGCTAGAAAAGGCACTAGCTGTTGGGAGAAACGCTAGCTGCATACTAACTCACCAATATGTCTGCAGTTCAATATGATTTATGTACTTCTGTAAATAAAAAGTATTCATGAATTCGTAATGAGGATACTCAAAAATTTCAATTATTTTATTACCCTTCTTAAGAGTAAAAAAAACAAAAAAAAGGAGGGGGGATAAAATCCTCTTTTATAGAAACGTTTCTGGGCGTGTATATTAATTATTAAATATTTTTATTAATAAAATAAATATCATAATATAATTAACTATTATGTTTATATTGATTACTAAAATGGTCTGTTATAGCCATATAAACTGAAGATAAATTGAAAGAATAAAATTATTAAATATTTTTATTAATTATTAAATATTTTTATTAATAAAATAAATATTTTAATATTAACCATTATCTGTATATTGAATTTTAAAATTGTCAGTTACATCCATATAAATTGAAAAAGTAAAATAGCTGTCGACACTCCCTTCCAAACTGGACTTGTTTATTTTTTTTGTTAGTGAAGCACTGTCTCTGCACGTAACTCAAATATTATGTGTACTTCTGCAAATGTAGATAAATACTCTCACAGTCGGATGGAAGGCGTCGAAAAACAGAGGTATCAATTCATTTGTTCATCATTTTTCTCATTCCCTCATCCTTTTTAAAAGTTGAATATGGTAGAAATTTGGACGGGGGAGAAAAGAGAAACTAGGAAAGGCACTAGGTCTTGGGATAAACTCTAGCTTTACACCAACTCACCAACATTTCTGCAGCTCAATATGATCTATGTACTTCTGAAAATAAAAAAATATTCATGCATTTATAATGAGGATTGTAATGAGGTTCTTAAGAGTAGAAAAATAAAAAAAAAGTAGTTGAAAAGCTCCTTTATGGAAACGTTTCTAGGCGTGTATATTAATTATCAAATATTTTTATTAATAAAATAAATATTATAATATAATTAACTATTAACTTTAAATTGATTATTAAAATGGTCTGTAACAGACCATTTATATGGGTCTAATAGACCTTTGTTAGACCCATATAAATTAAAGATAAATTGAAAGAGTAAAATAGCTGTCGACACTCCCTTCCAAACTGGACTTGTTTATTTATTTTGTTAGTGAAGCACTGGCCCTACACCTGACTCAGTAGTAGCACTGCAGTTCCCCATAATATGTGTACTTCTGCAAATCTAGGTAAATACTCTCACAGTCGGGTGGAAGGCGCCGATAGACATCGGCGTCAATTCATTTGTTGACGCTTTTTTTCCCCCAATAATCATTCTTGAAAGTTCAATAGGGTAGAAATTTGAACGAGGGAGAATAGAGAAGCTAGAAAAGGCACTAGCTCTTGGGAGAAACACTGGATTCACACCAACTCACCAATATTTATGCAGTTCAGTATGCTTTATGTGCTTCTGGAAATAAAAAATATTCATGCATTTGTAATGAGGACAACCAAAAATGTAAATTATTTTATTATCATTCTAAAGAAAAAAAAGAACAAATAAAAAAAAAGTGGTTAAAACGATCTTTTATAGAAACGTTTCTAGACGTGTATATTAATTATCAAATATTTTTATTAATAAAATAAATATTATAATATAATTAACTAATATGTTTATATTGATTATTAAAATGGTCTGCTATGCCCTTATAAAGTGAAGATAAATTGAAAGAATCAAATAGCTGTCGCCACTCCCTTCAAAACTGGACTTGTTTATTTATTTATTTTGTTAGTGAAGCATTGGCCCTACACCTGACTCGGTAGTCGCACTGCATTTCCACATAATATGTGTACTTCTGCAAATCTAGGTAAATACTCTCCGAGTCGGGTGGAAAAACAG
Source organism: Caerostris darwini (assembly GCA_021605075.1). Lineage (NCBI taxonomy): Eukaryota > Metazoa > Arthropoda > Arachnida > Araneae > Araneidae > Caerostris > Caerostris darwini. The sequence goes on along the minus strand of BPLQ01011735.1, from coordinate 248,149 downwards.
CGGCGTCAATTTTTTTGTTGTCATTCTCGAGAGTCGGAGATGGCAGAAATTCGGACGAGGGAGAAAAGCGAACTGCTTTGGAAAGGAGAAGAATGGGAGAAGCGCGGGGAAAGGGGAAGTGGGAAAATGCTCCTTTATGTGAAGTGTTTCCAAGCGTGAAAGGCAAAAAAGGAGTATGCAAGTGGGATGATATATTAAAAAAAAAAAAAGAAAAAAAGGTTGGTAAGACCTATATACACATAAAATCTTTTTTCTTCTTCTTTTTCTTTCTTAAGCTTTTTCGTAAGCATGCCCCCTCCCCCCTTCAAACAAGCTTTGTGAGGTTACTCGCATCCGCAACAATCTGATAGCAGCAGCAGCAGAGTTTTCAAAAGACACCGTATTACAGGATGGGGGAGTTTGCAGGTTCAGGAAAAATAAGGGGCACACATGAATATGGTAGCACTGAGGGGGAGGGACAAAAGAATGCAAGCACAGGTTGAACCCCCCTCGGAAAAAGATAAGGGGATTGATAATGGGTGCTGGTGGGGATGGGACGGTGGTGGCAGTGGCAAGAAAGCTGAACGATAAAGAAAAGTCGAAAACCAAGATGTGTAGAAGACAAGTTATTGCTCATGAACTCGGCGGTTCTTTAGTTTGTAGGGGGATCGAGATACCAACCAAATAACTCTGACTCAAATCAGAAATGTCGAAAAAATAATCCTCCATTCATGGCAGTATCAACTAAGGAACAATGCTTTTTGTCGCCTCCGTTTCACTCCCATCCCGATTTGTGGACATATTTACGTAACACTGAGGGTACTTGTATGCCAAGAAGAACCTCTTCTCGATGAAGTTTGAAATACAAGTATTCAATAATATTTTCACTTCTATAGTTTGATATGATCTGGGCGATTTTTTATTGCACGCAAGAGCGTATAATAATGTATAATATGGAAAATATATCACAGTGATAATCGCTAATATACACGGGCAAGAAGTTTAAAAGAATGAATTAAGAAAAAAAAAAAAAAAACTCCGTCTTGACGATGTGTTATTTCTCCATAAATCTATATATGGTAATAATATAGGTTGATCCCATATAAATAGTATATAATAGGGTCCCATATAACAGTATATGACAATATGGTCCCAAATAACAGTATATAATAATATGGTCCCAAATAACAGTATATAATAATATGGTCCCATATAAAGAGAAGTACGTGGTTGTAAAGAATCCACGTACTGCTACTGCATGATACTGTAGGAAACCACGTACTGCTATTTATTTAAATCCAGTGCTCCCTTCGTGCCAGTATGACAGTACATGCATGAGAATGGAGGAGAATTTAATTTCCGCTAGTGGCATGGGCTATAGTCACTATGCTGAAAAGCGAATAGACATATCAACAGTTACCCTTGGAAGGTATTACTCCCTTTTGCTCCTTTTGAATATCGTGCGATAGGGTTCCCGTGATGCATCCATGATTGTCACCCCATCCTAGATACAGCTAAATTTGCTACAAAAATATGTAGTATTAGTGGAAAATGACTTCGGACCAAATGTCCAGTATTGGAAAAAAGTGAATAAAAAACTTCTTTAATTTAAAATGAATTTATTCTTAAAAATAGATTTTTTATGCCTTAATTCTTTTAAATGAGAAAATATATCTCTAATACAATCAACATAAATAAGTTCCCAGTATATAAAAGTAATTTAAAACAGAAAAGTCTCACTAAAAGTACGTTAAAAATATTTCATGGATGAGGAGAATTTTATTTTTTTGTTGTATGGATATATTATTATATCCATTGCAAATAAAAAGAAACACCAAATAATTCAAAGATTAAAAAGGGATTTTAGTGGTTCTCCATATTTTATATTTGCTAATTAAATGTAATTTAAGAAATCAGTTTTGTTTTCATAATTTATATATCTTGCCATAATTTACTTATAAAAATAACAATCAAATATCAATAACAATAATACTAATAATAACTCACATAGTGAATTTTTTTTATAGAAAAATATTAATAAGTAATTAAAATTATTAATACCGCTACTGTGAATATCTACTTCATAAGAATTTGAAGTATCCGACATTTTTAATTGAACAGTAAAATAACATCTTGAATAAAGCAACCCATATTAAAAACTAAGCATAACTTTAACTGTAATTTTAAAAATTATAACCAGAGATAGATGTGACATTATTCTTCCTTCGTTCCATGCATTGGACACACATGTAAGTTATTTGTTCCCCAGTTTTTGATAGTATTCCTCCAATTCATTATAAAGTCATCCATAGAAAGAAGCTATAGACATCTTAGTAATCTTTGCAAATTTCCATGATATCTTTTGCTTTCATTTTTACACTAATTCAAGTATCCCGTTACCTTTGTTGGGTGACTACTACTTGAATAAAGTTTTAATGTATTAAAACTAACCCATATTAAAAAATTATCATAATTTTAACTGTAATTTAAAAAAATTATAGACAATGATAGATGTGATTAAATTCTTCCTTTGTTCCATGCATTTGGACACCCAAGTTATTTTTTCCCCAGATTTTGATAATCTTTCTCCAATTCATTAAAAGCCATCCATAGAGTGCAGCTACAGACATCTTAGTAATCTTTACAAATTTCTATGATATTTTTTGCTTTCCTTTTTACACCATTTCAAGTATGCCGCTATCTTTGTTGTTGAGTGACTACTACTTGAATAAAGTTTTAATGGGACCCATATTAAAAACTAATCAGAACTTTAAAGTGATAGATGTGACGCTATTCTTTCTTCGTCCCGTGCATTTGGACACCCAAGTTGTTTCCCAGTTTTTGATAACGTTCCTCCGATTCATTACAAAGCCATCCATAGAAAGAAGCTATAGACATCTTAGTAATCTTCACAAATTTCCATGATATTTTTTGCTTTCATTTTTACACCAATTCAAGTATCCTTTTACCTTTGTTGGGCGACAAAGTTTTCCATTTTTTATCTGACGAACAAGTAATAAGAAATCCATTTAAATCCTATTGATACCATCCATCCAGATCCAAACGTAAAAACATGTCTAAAATTGGTATTCTCCGCTTATGAAGGGGGAGGAAGGGCAACTTTATTATGCTTATGAAGGGGGAGGGAGGGCAACTTTATTATGCTTACAAAAATGTAACGCACCATCCCAGTCCCTATATTGTTCTTCCATCCATTTTGGCAAAGTTGGTGCCTTTATTGTTGAGGGGAGGCTGGATGAAAAGGCCCACCGATGGATCACAAAGGCAGGGGTGCTGCAGGTTGCTTGTAAAAAAGTCGGCCACTTGCAGGAAAGTTTAGAAAGATTACATTCACCTTACTTTTTTCTTTTTCTTTTTTTTTTCTTTTTGGATGCTCTTTGTCAAAGAGAATTGGAGACATTCCGAAAATTCTTCCTCGGATCAAGTACACAAATACCTGCAGCATAAAGCACGGGGGATGAATTCTGTGGTAAAGTTGCTATGAACCGTAACGCACCCCACCCCTTGAATTAAACATGGAACGTTGTTAAGTAAGTGCATCGAGTACTGTTAATCTGAACTCAGGCACTGTTTGCAAAAAAATAAAGAAAGAGCAGCCCCTTGCTTAACTCCTTGACAAGCCCTTAAACTATGCTTTTGAAGAAAGGAAAATATCTTGCAATGACGTATACCATTAATTCCCTTGGTGTATGAATCATACAATCTTCACTAAATCATACCAATTATTTCAAACACATACATATACGTGCAAATTTAGTTATTGCATATCACTTTTTTTACAGCTGTTATTTTTTTACAGCTAAAATGTCATAAAATTAAAAGATAACATATGATTCTATCGTTCCAGTATTGTATCTTTTGTGCAAAAGCACCGATATTTCTATATAAACTTCTCTCTATCTCTTGCTATTTCAGATATTTTTTACGTGAATTATAATGCTACATCTTTTTTTTTTTTTTTTTTTTTTTTTTTTTTTTTTTTAACTTAAGAATGATAAATTGAGACTACAGGAAATTTCCTTAAAAATAGTTAATTCATAAGTGCAAATAATTCATGAATATAGTAAAACAACACATGATGACACTTATATTTTAATCAAAAGAATAAAATTTAAAAATTGAGAAGTCATGTTAAACCTAAAAGATAAAATGTATGGAAAATTTACGTAATGATGTATGCTGTATTATAAACATACAGTGAAATATTTATTTTTTAATTATTTTTACTATTTTTAACTGCGAACCATTAAGTGTTTATAAAACTTTATATATGAAGCTTTGTTCGTTAAAATTTAAACAGTAATAATTTTTTAAAAGCAATCATTCAGAAAGTAAGTATAATTTATGTAACAGGAAGCTAAATCTATTCATAGCTACAAATTTTGTAAAATTTTCTTTGAATAAATTTAAAACTTATTTACAAGATTTTTTTTTTCATTCTAAAAAAAGTTATTTTATATGTATATTATATATAACAGGAACAAATTGAAAACAAAAAGTGAAGGAATTATCAAACATTGAAAATCCTTTGTAACGTTTCTTTCCCCTGTATAACTTGTTCCCCAATGTCAATTTTTTTTTAATTTTTTTTTTTAAACAATGTAATAAAATATTTCCGATCAGCTAATAATTCTAATTCGCTTTATTTGGAAGTACACTACAAATGTAAAACGTATAGCAGAAAACATATAGGCATGAATTTTGAGTATTACAGGAAAGACATGAAGTAATTATTGGCATCATGATCTGTTATTCTCCATTTATTTCTAATTTAATTAAATTATTAAAAATCATCAATGATAATAAGGATGAGAGTAAGTAATCATCAATGATAAGAAGTACACTGAAAATGAAAAATGTATAGAAGAAAGCATATAGAAAAGAAAACAAATATAAAGTAAAATATTGAAGAAAACATGTAGGAAAGAAAGCATAATCATCAATGAATCAATCAAAGTAAGTAATTATCAACGATAGGAAGTACACTGAAAATGTAAAACGTATATAATAAAACATATAGCCCTGAATTCTGAGTATTACAGAATGGACATGAAGTAATTATTGTCTTCATGGTCTGTTCTTCCCCGTTTATTTCTTATTTAATTGCTTTAGATTAAATTATTAAAAATCATCAATGGTAATAATTTAAAGCAAAATAAGTTTCATAGCTTTTGATCTTTCAAAAAATACACATAATGAAGCAAATAAAAATAGTATAATCTTGATGACTTCAGTAAAAAAACTTATTATAAAAATCAAAAACCAAATGTGTAAATTTTTTTTCATAATTTATTTTTTAGATTTATCTATATATCTATATATGTGAATGGAACAGAATATGCAATATATACACATGCAAAATTAAATTGATTGAATGGCATTTCTATAAGCATATAGTTTGGAGTATTTCTATACACACACACACATATATATATATATATATACAGGTTGGAATTTTTAATAATATCATCATGAAATTTATTGACTGGATGATGTAGTTGTGCAAAAAATAAAAAAATTATCCCCTGTCATAATTTTTTGATTCAAACACAGGTATAAACTTTTAGTTACATCTTTTTTCATTTTAAACTGTCTGCAAAATGATGAATTTTTTTCATAGTTAAAAAGATTAATTCATCAAATGTTTGTAACTTAAATACCACAAACTATTGAATAAATTAGCTATTCCTAATGTGGTTCCATTTTTAATATTAATATAGCTTCAGTATGGAAACATTAAAGTAAAAAAGTTTTCCAAAGTAAATAACGCTGAACTGAACGATACGCGTAGGTGATAGTTCTCAATTTTTTGAACTTTCAAACTTGCAGAGTTTTGATACCATTTTCAATGATGGACTGCAGAGGTCCACTTCAACAAAGCACAGCCAATCACCAGATGTACATTGGTCATTACATGTCTAGTGGCACGTCAGGACGAATTCTTTGTTGAAAAGAAGTCCATACAGGAGTGCCACTGGATTTGAGATCTTTGGCGTCGTGAGGGTAAACAGTTTCTGACACATTGTTGACACAATGTCTCGAGAGAGAGGAGATTTTCTTACGGTTTGCTAGGCCTCGGGTGTGTTTTGATTCGCTCTACAACTTTCTCTTCTTACCTTCGGCTCAAGGAAAAGCTTGAAATCTTTATTGCTCAGAATCAAGCTAATCTGGGTTTCTGTGTTCGCGGTGGTTGGAAGCTATGTTTGTAATCGAAAGATTTATTATATCGAAGGAGAAGGTGTCAACGTCGTTTCTTTAATAGAAAAGGTTATTTTGGGAAAGGATATACTATAGAGCAGTGGTTCTTACGCTATTTTTGTTCAAGATACGATTTCAAATTAAAAAATTTCTAACGATCTTCACTATGCATATACAAAAAAAATTTGAAGATAATATTGTAGAATCAATATCTTATTATACAAATGTATCAAACCATTTTTAAAAAAACATGTGTAAATAACCATATGAATAAACGACACTCATGACACTGAAAAAGAAATTTGAAATGAAAAAAGGAAACATAAATAATAAGGTAAAATAAATAATATAAAGAACAAAATGTTACATTTTTATCTTTAAAAAAAAAAAATTAAAAGAAGAACAATTTTCGAAGTTCTTTGATGACCCTTGGAAATCTTTCCGTGACCCCTCTGGGTTGTCGGGACCCCAATTTAATATTCCTTACTATAGGGTGATTTTTTTTTTTTGATAGAAAATTTTATATTAGGAAATGATGTAATATAAAGTGGCCAGGTTATAAATTTCACTTTAGATATGTTTAACAACAAATTTCATATTTTGAAGAAGTCTGCTATTTTTTCTTTTTTTTTTTTTTTTTTTTTTTAACTTCATTTCTGAAATGAAATTTGAGATTACATGAACAGAATTAAATTTAACTGCACATTTGCGGAAAATTTCTGTGTTGTTAGTGTTTCTATGCTACATCTTAAAAGAAGATGTCAACGTCGTTTTTTTAATAGAAAATATTATTTTGCAAAAGAATATACTATAGGGCAGTAGTTCTTACACTTTTTTTTTGGTTCACGATACGATTTCAAATTAAATAAATTCCAACGATCCTCACTATGGATGTACAAAAAAAATGTGAAAACAACATTGTATGAAGTCAATATCTTATTATACAAATGTATCAAACCATCTTTAAAAAAAACATATGTAAATAACCACATAAATAAACGACGCTTAGGACATTGAAAATGAAATTTTAAGTGAAAAAAATGAGAAAATAAATAATACAAAGAACAAAATGTTAAACTTTTTTCATATAATTAAAAAAAAAATAAAAATAAAAATTTCTATATTTTGGTCGACTTTTCGAAATCTTTTTGTGACCCCGCCTGAATATCTGTTACTGTAGGGTGATTTTTTGACAGAAAATGTTATTTTAAGAAAAGATTTAATATAGGAAGACCAGGTATTAAATTTTTCTTTAGATATAACAAGAAGTTCAATACTAGTATTTTGAAGAAATCTGATATTTTCCTTTTTTTCCCCCTCGTTTCTCAAATGAAATTTGAGATTATATAAACAGAATTAAATTTAACTGCAGATATTCGGAAAGTTTCTGTGTTGTATAACGTACTTTATATAATAAATACATTATATGTGCTATATAGCATGAACATTAACATGTTAACAACACATTATATGTGTTGTATAACATTAAACGTACGCATATTTTGATATGAACTTTTGTCGTAAGACATTGTAATTAACCATACATCTAAGATTGAAATAATTTTAAAACTTAATCTGGTTTTAAATGGAAAGAAGCATTTAAACCTTTTTGAGAAAAATTACTAATAATGTCAACATTTAAAGACAATAGGGTTTTCTATGAGAATACTTGTTAATACTTCAACAGACAGGATATTTTACTTGATAAATATTGGGAAGTAGTGAAACTTATCTGAAAATGATAAAAAAAATGAAATCAATAAAAAAAAATGAAATCAATAATACAGACAAAATATTGTTTAAATATATTTTATCAAATTTCTGTAACAATTAAAAACAATTTAATTACTAAAAATGCATAAATATGAAAATATAGTTTTTAGTTATGACTCTGTTATTTCCATTATAATATTAATATTATAAAAACAGACGTTGTTGAATGTTTTTTTTTTTATCTTAAATAATTGTTTTAAATATACTACAAAAAAAAATTGTCTTCATTATGTACCTGCTTATTTTTCTTTACCGTAAGTAAAACATTTATATCTAATGTATAGTTTACCTTTTAGTTTTCTGCCTTAAAAGATTTAAGTAATAAAAGACGATTAGTCAGGGCCTTACCTTTAATTCATACAATTATTTCAAACAGATACTATTTTGTTGACAAAACATTTAATAATAAGTTATTATTGAGATAAATGTTATGCATATGAAAAAATTAAAAGATTTTATTTGTGCCTACAATTTAAATTTTTATTATCAATTTTAATTTTTTTTTTTTTTTTTTTTTTTGTCCTTTAAATATAAATTTAAATAAAAAAAAGGTCGGGTAGTAAAATAAGAATCTTTTGTAATAAAATATACGGCCTATGTCAAAAGATCATATAGAAAAAAATTCATATTTTTAAGGCATCTTAAAAATACTAATAATAATAAAATAAAAAAAACTCTGGCAACATGTGGAGTGCGGGATCGAGATCTTTCCTGAAGTTTTTAAGCCGAGGAGAAAGAAACAGTTGCCGTCTCCGCTTCCCTTAGCAATAATTATTGGTCCAGAGCACTGACCTTGTAATTACATGTTAAGAGTTCAAGTTTCGGTGGAAAGGAAAAAAAATGCACTAATAATATTTGTTTCTACTTTAAAGAAGGATGAGAATATGCATGAAACAATTAAGTTTTAAAATTGTACATCCAATGAGAATATTTTCGCACAAATTATGTAAAAAACAAACATTTAATATTTTTTTCTAATGATTATGCAGCAATCTTTTCAAAGATATTCTTACACTATAGAAATGTAGGGCAGACAATGTCTTATCCTTAAAGAGTCTTTATTCCGTCGATGAGTTTCATAAGGCAATCATTGCAGCTAGCACATTTGCATAGCAGTATCTATTACGATGCAACTGCAATGGCAATGTACGCATCAATTACGGAGTACTTATGCTAAATCAAATGCAAAATTTCATATGAATTAATCAATATTAGTAGAATTAATGTGGCTGCATAATTTAAGCTAGTAGTCTATCTTAAATTTAAAATTAACTTAAAGTGAGGAGTAGTAGTTACTGTGGAAGAATAAAAAAGATTGAACGAACATTATACAGAGGAAAAAATATCCTACCAAACTTATTGATAACAATTCATTTCGCCTACTGGTTGGCTCGAACCATCGACCTTTCAGTTTACAGTCGAAAGCGCTACTGCTACAAAAAGTGCTACAGCTGCGATTCTGCTACAGATTATACAGTCATTTACCTTTAATATAACCAGGCGAACTGTATAATCCAAGCGCTCGATAAGACCAACCTACTTCCCGTACCTCAACTATACGCCCACATTTGAAATCATACAATTGGCTATAAAGCCTTCGATAGCGTAGTAACACCATTATTCTTAAAGGCAAATTGATTGTATCTCCAGAATCCTTGATTGTGAATTAAGTTTTTCTCTACAATTAAAAAACCACAATTAAATTTCTCCGACAATTAAAAATGGTAAAACATCCATAATTTTTATTTGTATCATATACAATACTAGTTGCAATATGTTAACAGCGCATATATATAATAACACAAGATTGGGTGGTTTGATTATTAATCATATAATGTACAATAGACAATATTATATAATTTTTATAATATATGTACGATATACGATACTAATTGATCGTATTATGTATACGATATACCATATGATACTAATTGATCGTATTATGTATACGATATACCATATGATACTAATTGACAATGCGATATGTAATATATATGAAAACAACATTGTATGAAATCTATATTTTATTTTATGAATGTAATGAACCGTCTTTGAAAATATGTGTGAATAACGACAAGAATTATAAATTGAGTAAAAGTGATTATATTACTTAAACATCGTAAAAACATTTTTTAAAGGAAAATTTAACAAAATTACTAACAAAATTTTAAAAAACTATCAATATGAAAATGTTAACAAAATTTAAAAGAGGGAAATTTTTCAAATCTTTTATGGTGAACTCACAAATTTTTTCATGGTCCACCTGTGAATCTGTTAAGAAACGCAGCGATATATTACATTTACTACTATACTATTTGCGCAATAGAAACGCGAGTTATGACCGAAGTTAACACTCATTAGTCTCGAAAATTTGATTATTTTCATACTTGGTATAAAGGAATCTGCACGCAAAACTTTGAGGTGATCGGATATTTTTACGTGTACTTCGTTCACTTACAAAAGAATGTATAAAAATTGCTAAATTATTGTATTTTCTTAATATCAGTTTTTAAGTATAATATCAGTTTTTTTCTTAATGCCAGTTTTTTTCATGCGTATTAGATAGAATGGCATAAAGTTATTTAATATTTTGTATTGAAGAACTCGTATCAAATTTTATATTGAAATTATAGAATAAAAGTAGTAATAAAATAAGTCATTTCATGTCCAAATTGCAGCTATATGACATGATATATTGACTGCGAATTTCTTAATTGCCTTTTCGTGATTTTGATTCCAAATAAAAAATATCTCTTCTTTCAATGCTACTTAAAATTCTTTTTAATCAAGTTTAAAAAATATAAATATATAATTAATAGTATATCAATTTAATAAAATAAGCCATTTCATGTCCAAAATGCATCTATTTGAGGTAGTATATTGATTGCGAATTTCTTAATTGTATTTTCTTAATTTTGATTCCAAATAAAAAAATATCTCTTCATTCAATGCTAATTAAATTTCTTTTCAATCAAGTTAAAAAAAATAAATATATAATATATCAGTTTAATAAAATAAGCCATTTCATGTCCAAAATTGCATCTATTTGAGGTATATACTGATTGCGAATTTCTTAATTGCATTTTCTTAATTCTGATTCCAAATAAAAATATCTTTTCAATTAAATGCTACTTAAAACTCTTTTCAATCAAGTTCCACCTGATAACTTTCAGAAAAAAAAAATGAATGAAATTTACATGATAATGGTAACTTCACCAAGAGAATGGTAACTTCACCAAGAGAATGGTAACTTTACCAAGATAATGGTAACTTTACCAAGATAATGGTAACTTTATCAAGATAATGGTAACTTTATCAAGATAATGGTAACTTTACATGTGTCCTTTCTTGCTTTCTTACAATTAATTACTTTCATGCAATAATACAATATAACGTAACATTTTCATACATTTCCTATAATATTACGTAAGCATTACATATTACATAACATTTTCCGATAATATTACGATACACCAAGGGTATCATGAACAAAATGATGCACATTAAATGTTAATTTTACTAAACTTGACCATAATAAAATAAAATAAAATAATAATTATATAATATATCAAATAATATAATAGATATAATCATATAATAAATATATAATATATCAATTTAATAAAATAAGCCATTTCATGTCCAAACTGCAGCTATTTGACGTGATATATTGATTGCGAATTTCTTAATTGCATTTTCTTAATTTTGATTTCAAATAAAAAATATCTCATCATTCAATGCTACTTAAAATTCTTTTCAATCAAGTTCAATCTGGTAACTTTCAGAAAAAATCAAGGAAATTTACATTACACAAAATGGTAAATCGGGAAAAAATGAAATAATCAAATCAATGAAAAAATTCAAGGAATTTTTTTAATTACACAAAATGGTAACTTTATCTGTGTCCTGTGTGCTTTTTGCTTTCTTGCTTTCTTACAATTACTTACTTTCATGCAATATTACAATGTATTAAACCTAATATACGATTCCTATAACATTGCGATACATCAAGGGTATCATGAACAAAATGATGCACATTAAATGTTAATTCTATTCAACTTAATTAGCATATTTCCTTCTTGTAATTGCAGTCCGACACTAATTCCGAGTCTGAACGGTACACCTGAGGTTATTTGAGTCCTTGATGGCATGTACCTGCTGACTCGTGAGCAGAGCAAAATCCTGTCGTGCGCGTGCTTTTTCGGATGCACCTGGTGGCTCTTCCGTTATGAAGGACAGGAAGAAGAAATCAGGATGTGCAATAGGGGGAGGGAAGATGATACAAAAGCGAATGGGAGGACCTTCTTAAAGGTGTTCTTCGAGTGCAATGAAAACGAAGGATGTGGCCCTTAAACGAAAACCACACAAGATTTACTCTTCAAAAGCTCTCTAATAGCGCTCCGACTGAAAAGTTTGAAAGGAAATAAATTGTGCTCGCACTTTTCCCAGAACAGACATCTTGTTCACAAATGTGTTTCACAGAATATTTGCATTTGCATCGATATGAACTATTAAGTATTTTGCAATCGTTAAAAAAATTGTGTTCTCGGCATAAAGTACTCCATACTTTTTTCATTTTTGCAATGCGTTGAGTAAAAAGTAAAAAAAAAAGTAATGTGGGGTTTGAATTTTAATAAGTTCTATAAAGTTTCATTATGTTTTTTTTTTATATAGGGTGGAGATAGATTGGAGGGAAAAAATGTCTGTATTTTAGTCCTTGTCATTTGAATACTAACTGTATATTTTCATGGTAAAAAAATTATTATTTTTTTTAAATTTAAGAGTGTATAAGGGTTGGGATAGTGCTAGTTGGGATATTATAAGTTGCATCATATTTCCTATAAAAATTATAAATAGTACATCAATCAGAAAAATAAAAACTAATAAAATTTATAAGAACTTTTTTGATGATCACAAGTTTTCATTATTACCAATTTCAAAATTATTAATAAAATTAGCAGTTTAATTACGGATATACAAAATATTATTATTAAATTTATTATAATCCATAAATCTCATTACGGATATAAAAAAATATATGCCAAAAACAACATTGAGTATTATTTGCCCAATTCCAAAGTTGTGAATGCGAGTTGTTAAAGAATTCAGAGTTTTAAAGCTTTAAAGGCATATTTCCCTCACAAAAATTTACTTATTTGAGGGTGGCATTTCTGATTTGACTTCTATGATGTCAAAGATAAAAACTAAATATCTCTCAAAATAGGCTAATCATGATATTACATCAAGTTTTGAAAGTTTTTTTGTTCTTAAAAACAAGACCATTCATTGTGAATTTGATCTTTATTTTTCTTTGCTTATGGAAAGATATTATCAAAAATCATCGTTAGTTAGTTATTATAATAATTTTAATCCACATAATGATTAGTTGACAGTAATGGGGATTGATTAATTGACAATAAATATTCAAAATGTTTAATTTTCAGTTTCAAAAAGTGATATTCGTATATTGAAAATGTCAAAGCAACTATGATATTTAATTAAGAAAAAATAGAAAGAGGTGGCGAGATCATTAAGTATAACATGTTGACTTCATTAAATATAGCATGTTGTTAAAAATATATATAGGGCCCAAAAAGGATCAGAAAATTTGCTGACTGAAGTTGAGAAGTTAATTCTCATAATCCGATGACAGCCAAACAGTTAGAAGAAGGCACATTCTTGGATGAATTTTTTAAGACAAATTGGCCTATATTTGCGAAACACGAAAAGGTAAGCATTCCGAAAACGTTGCTACGGTTACTATGGCACACATCAATAATGTTCATTATAACGCTAAAGAATTCAGGACCCCGTCGTATCAAATCCCCGCCTAATCAATTAGGGAACAGCCCCAAAGACACTTAATTAAACAAGAATTAGAGGAGTGAAAGTATTAAGTAAATACCTGTTTGACACGTATCAGATTTTATTAACTGAAAGATCGTTCAAACAGTTCCCTGAAACTGTATCAATCTACTTAAAATTCCTTTTCCCGGTATGGGATTCTTTTTATGGATGTACATACACTTAGTCACAAAAGTAAGTATGTAACTCATAGCTTAAGTGAAAAGCTCTAGTTCTCAAATAAATATAAGAAAAATATTATTTTGGAGAGTGTTGGTTATAGCTTCTGATTCAAGTCATAAAGTAATGAAAAATAAACCAAATCATTATATTTTAAAAAACTTTAAGAGTAATTTTGTTAACTACCAGTAGAAATTTAAATCACAAAAGTATATATGCACTCTGAATTTTTGACTTTTAAATAGGCTGAATGAAACTTCTCGAGTGATTTTTCGTATTTCAGTGATAATTTTAGAAGTTCTGCTACAAAGCTTGTAAGTTTGAGCTTTATGTACATCAACAATTTACCAATGGTTCCACGTGGAAAAGAATTATCAAAAGATCTAAAAGATGCAATAATAAAGCTCTATAAGGAAAGCAAGTCCCAAAGACAAATCGCTAAAATCATAGGCAAAAGTCCTGCAACAGTGCAAAAAATCACAGAAAAGTTCCAGGCTGAGGGAATTACTCTAAACAAACCAAGAACAGGACGACCGCCCATTTTGACGGATCGAGAAAGGCGAATTATTGTTGGAAATGCGAAAAAAAATCCGACGATTAACGCACCAAAATTGACAACTGATGTGAAAAACAATTTTGCGAAGTCATGCAATCCTGGAACAATTCGCCGTGTGTTACGGAAGGCAGGATACCATGGTCGAAATATGCGAAGAAAACCATTTGTTAGCAAAGTGAATCGCAAAAAGAGAATAGATTTTGCAAAAGAAAATGTAAAGCAGGACACAAATTTTTGGAATTCCGTGATTTTTTCGGATGAAAGTAAATTCAACATCCACGGGTCAGATGGACACCAAAAAGTTTGGAGGAAAGCAAATGCAGCTCTAGAACCAAAGAACATGAGAGGAACTGTAACACACGGTGGTGGTTCGATTATGGTTTGGGGTTGCATGGCAGCAACTGGAGTAGGAAATTTAGTTATAATCGACGGAATAGTGAATCAATATAGCTATTTGAATATTTTAAAGAATAATCTAAGCCAAAGTGCTTCTAAATTGGGACTCGATAGATCCTTCACTTTCCAACAAGATAATGATCCCAAACATACTGCTCAGGTTGTTCGTTAATGGCTGCTATATCACGTGAGAAAACAGCTAAAAACCCCACCGCAGTCACCTGATCTTAATCCCATTGAACACTTGTGGGATTATCTCGATCGCCAAATTAGAAAGCAAGAGATCAAAACTAAGAATGATCTAAAAAAAGCCCTTTTGGAGGAGTGGCAGAAAATACCATCTTCTGTCACTCAAAATTTAGTAAAATCAGTGCCATCTAGATTGAGAGCTGTTATAAAGGCCAAAAGGCTATCCAACAAATTACTAATTTTTTTGAAAAATTGTAAAATTTGCAATATTAATGCCTTTGTTTTTGTTTGCATACTTACTTTTATGATGTAAATTACATCCTATTTTAAGTTAAGCTCATCTTGCTAATTAAATATTTGTATTTTTTAATTACTTTTCATTTTGTTATTAAGCTCGATTTTGCTGTAATCGAAATAAATCTTTAATTTGAAAACTCTAATATTGTAGGTCTGTGTTTTTTTCATAGGACATCATCACATACACTCTGCATACTTACTTTTGTGACTAAGTGTATTTGAATACTTCGAAACAGTACTTTTAGATTATTTTTAATTCCGTTGTCTGTTACTTTAAAACTGGACTGTGTAAAACACATTTCTATAAAATAGTATGAACGAAATACAGTAAACTAAAGTAATCAAAACCAAAGTTATTTAATTTCTATAAAAGGATCTGTTCATTTCACAAAATATCAGTATGTTAAGTATAGCTGCAATCATAGCTGATACTTTTGCGATAATTGAGCATTTAAGTACTCGTTGTACAATTATTAATTACTGAAAAAAATATATTGGATTGAAGAAATAAATTTATCATTATTATATTAAGAAGTTTAATTATAATTAAAAAAATATTAGAGAAGTGAAAGTATTAAAATAAATACCTGTTTGACACGTATCAGAATTTATCAACTGAAAGATCACTCAAACAGTTCTCTGAAACTGTATCAAGCTACTTAAAATTCCTTTACCCGGTATGGGATTCTTTTTATGGATGTACACATTTAAATACTTCGAAACAGTACTTTTAGATTTTTTTAATTATGCTTGTTACTTTAAGAGTTGAACTATGTAAATTATATTTCTATAAATAAGAAATTTAATCGTATCATTTTTGTAAAATTTTTCTCAATGCCAATTCAAAACTCAACCTAAATATTAACTAGATGACTTCTTATTTTCTATCTCCAATTTTTTTTAAAGATTTATTGTACTCCTAATTATTATATTTGCGACGAATATTAAGGGGAATTATTATGTTTGTTTCTTCTTAATTAAGTAGTTTGTTTGTAAGTTTCATGTTTTTTTATGTTTTATGTTTAGTTCTATGTTTTTTATATCATTCTGCATTAATATACTAGAAAGAAAAGCAGATAATTAAATCTAGGCCAAGAAAAAAAAAAGAAAACTAAAAGCATCATTTAAAAGAGTTATTCGAATGGGATGAAAATCAAAAGATGGGATGTATATATGAGAAATAAAACCATTGCAATTTAAAAGTAGTTAGATGCATTATTTAGAAATATAACTACATATAGTGAATCAAGGGGCTTTATGACCGAGTAACCAGCGCTTTGGCGCTCGGTGCCACAGGTTTCGGGTTCGAGTTCCGGCGGTGCCATGAATGTTTGTAGAGTTTCGGAATCCACTTTAAACCGTAGATCTCAGTCTAATATGACTGTAGAGCTTCAGGAGTAGGACTAGCATCCTTACCCCGTAAAAAGAAAACATCTTCTGTCTCAAAATCTGCCAGTAGGCAGACGATCCTGGCCCATTATGGAGCTGTTGTGCCACATGATCATGATGATGATGATAGTGAATCAATCAATAAAGCTTTAACCCAACTCTGGCAAATGGACATTAGTTAACTGATGTCTTCCTACTGTTTGTGCGATTGTTCTAGCGGTTTTTGAACAGTGTCGATAGTAACAATCTGATTAGCATACCACAGTTATCCTGCATGTCTTCACACATTTTCGGTTGATTCTATACTCAACTCTGAAAAGAATTCTGCTAAAGTCGGGGATATTTTAGGTTTAACGAACCCTACACTGCTGCATTGCCAGTGTTCACAGATGACGAACCGCTAGTTCAGACACTTTTATCTGAGTGACTCAGCAGGGTTACTTGAAATCACGAATGTCCCCTTTACAAATGAAATAAGTAATAACGACGAATTAGTGGTGTGACAGTCATTGTGACTTCACATTCTCTCGTCTCTTCATGTCAACTGATCCCTTCTTTTTGTTCAACTACGGTTCAACCCTTCCCATCTCATTGTCTAATAGCAGCATTGCTCCGAGTCAAATGTCAAACATTCCTTTAATTTGATCATCCTGCTCCCTTTATCTTAATTGCACGTTTTCTCTTAAATGGTGAAAAATGCCAGCTATGCAATGTATTGATGCAGTCGAAGTAATTAAAGGAAAGCAATTTGTAACGGGGACTGCTTATAACGGAATTTGCATCGTTTAATGGTGGCATCATTCCGATACAAATATCAAACTATCTTTCAATATGACCATCTTTTTTCCTTCACCTTAATTGCATATCCTGTCAATGGTAACAAATATGCGATGCATTGATAAACGGAAAAATCAAAGAGATTCGATGGAAACAAATTCAAATGGAAGTTACGACCAAAAATTGGAAGTTATACATTCTTTACATACCATCCGAATGTTTAGTTGTATAATGCTCCAGAATTCCTGATGTTCATTCATTAGCTATCAAAATTTATCATTAGCATTTTAGATTCAAAATTATTTGGATGCGAAATTTCGTTACTCTCAACTGGCACCTTGTTCCATCTTTTTTTTTCTGGCCATGTATTTAAACTTTACACGATATTATAACCAATGCACAGTGGCCAAACCAAATGATCTTGCGGGCCACTTTGGAAATGGATCATAACTTCGCGGTCCGCATATAAAATTATATATCCCTAGATTAGATTTAGACCCACTATAGACATTTTTTGGAGTGAAAAATTGAAACCTAATGAGTCATTATTTTTGTGTTTACTATTATTCTTATATGTAAGCATAGATAATATAATAATAATAATACTAAACGCACATTGTAAAGAAATATATAACACTAAAAAAATATGTATATAAATATGAGCGAAGTAAAAAAAAATATGAAATCATTAAAAAATATTTATTTTACTAGTGCGATATTTGTATCTCCACTCTTTCACTTAGCTTTTGCAGATCGATCTCAAATTGGGTATTTGCACATCGGAATGGGTGTTGTAAGTTAGCATCCGTAATGTTTGAGCGTGTTTTGTGTTTGGTGAATTTCATTTTAGAAAAAAACGATTGGCTTGTGTAAGTTGAACCAAAAGCGCTAACAACTTCAACTAAGAGTCTGGTTTGCTCTGCTATCAACAATCAACTGGGCATATCAAAGGAGGGTTACTGCGTCACTGAGGTCACTTAAAGTGAAACGTAGAACCTGTTATATTAGATGGCCCAAGATGCGCGCGAATCATGAGTTCGCAGAATATAATTTAATTATTTTGCGAACTCAGAACTGTAAACTCATAAATAAAACAAGCAATATCTGTCATATATTCGCAAGAATATTATTTTAAAATCAAATTTAATTTTTTTTCATAATTTCAACAGTTAATTTTTGAATATATGGCATGCATGTATTTATCCATGCATGTAGATGCACACATGCACATGCCTTTTTTTAATACATTGGTTTCCATTACTTTGGCCATTATAAAATAAATACATTTTGTAAACGTGTGATAAATCTCACGGACCAGAAAAATAATCAAGACGGGCCGCGCGTTGGCCACCCATGTATTAGATGTTAGTTAAAAATATTTCATGTTAGAAGAAACTTGATGTTGGATATACAAAATGGGTAAAACAAAGTTGTAATGTTTTCTCAGCACAGAAAAGAAACCCTGGAAAGAATAATGTACTGATTTTAGCTTATTTTTAGTTTTTACGGGGGATTTCCAAACATAACCTATCTACTTAGGCGGACTAAGAGCGAAGAAATAAGCCTCGTAAAGAAGAAGATCAGGTCTTTTTTTAGCTTAACGTTAAGCTTCGGAAAAGTAGTAGCTCTTCCTTATCCATTTCGACATAAGCTTCATTACCTTCAACAGATCGTTACTTTGTGACAGAACGGAGTCGTATCTGGCTCGGAGCAGCGAAACAGAATGTTTAAAAATATTTAGACTCGCACTTTGACTGTGACGATAAGGTTCTCGATTTTCCTTTTCGTGTAAGACTAGTTTAATGGAAGTGTAAAGACTGCTTTTAGAGAACAGGAGATAACATTTCTAGAGATTGTCAATAAATATTCTGCAATTACACTGGATCCACGAATCCACTATCCTTCATCTTTTGAAAATATAAATATTTCTTTTTGATAGGGAATTTTTTATGGATTATACATATTTATTTTCAGGTTAAAGTTTTGCTCAGGTTGTTAACTAAAAATGGCCACACGTTTATTTTAAATAAGGAAAAAAAATTTATGTGTGGTTATTTTTAAAATTATGTTAGTTTCAAGTATCAAATTAACATGATTTCAAACTTCAGTTTTTCTGAAAAGAAAAATCAAGAATGAATCGGTTGCATTGTTTATAATTTCAAACATTGACTATGAGGCGATAAGTTTCTCAATTTTCGTCTGCGTGTAAAACTAGTTTAATTTTTATTCAACAAAATTAAACTAGTTTTACATGGCTTTTAGAGAAGGGAGATAGCATTTCTAGAGGTTGTCAATAAATATTCTGCAATTTCACTGGGTTCACGAATCCACTATTCTTCATCTTTTAAAAATATAAATATTTCTTTTTGATAGGGATTTTTTTTATGGACTATGCATATTTATTTTCAGGTTAAAGTTTTGCTTAGTTTGTTAAATAAAAGTGGCCATATGTTTATTTTAAATAAGAAAAAAAATTTGAAGTGTGGTTATTTTTAAAATTATATTCGTTTCAAATATCAAATTAACCTGATTTCAAGCTTCAGTCTTCCCAAAAGGAAAATCAAAAATCAATCGGCTACATTGATTACAATTTCAAACATTGACTATAAGAGGGCAAATGGATCAATTTTTGTTTTCGGAATTATAAGGACAGCTTTCAAGCAGCCTGATGATCAATTTTCTAGATCTCCGGCCCTTGGTACCACAGGCTTTAGGTTCAAATCTATCGATTTCCTGTGCTCCATCAGGGACATAGTTATCGCTTGTTGAATTTTGATCCCAGCTTCTTAGTTCGAAAAATCCATTTCTCTAATCACGTGGCTGCCTGATGGCCAAGTGGTTAGCGCTCTGGCCTTTGGTGCTTTAGATTAGTATCCTGGGGGTGGTATGGATGTTTGTTAGTGGTTCGGAATCCCCGTTAAACTGTAGGTCCCGGTCTATTTAGCCCAAAGTGTGCGAAAAAGGACCGTAACATACTAAACAGCATTCAAAGAACGGGAGAAAAAATTTCTACATGTTTTTAATAAATGTTTTTTTTGATAGGGAATTTTTTTTTATGTACATATTTATGTTTATTATATTATGTACAATTTTTGTTTATCCATATTTATTTTCAGTTAAAGCTTTGCGCATGTTGTAAACTAAAAGTAGCCACACGTTTATTTTAAATAAGAAAAAAAAAATTCTGTTGTTTAGATAGGTGTGGATATTTTTAAAATTAAGTCAGCTTCAAATATCAAATTAACCTGATTACAAACTTAGTTTTCGAAAAAGAAATCCGAAAGGGAAATCAAGTATGAATCGGCTGTATTGATTGTAATTTCAAAATTGACTCGCGATCAAGTTATCCTATTAACTGTTTGCTTTAAATTTTTTAATTCCTGCTAATTCTGTGATACTTCGTTTTTATTATATTTGAATTCTGAGCAGATGTGCACTACGTGCACAGGTACTCGACTCTCCTATCCAATCTAGTAGTCGCGATCAAGTGCTCAATTTTTGTTTTCGGAACTATAAGAACAGCTTTCAAAGAACGGGAGGTAAAATTTCTACATATTTTTAATAAATATTTCTCTTCGATAGGGAATTTTTTTATGGATTATACATATTTATTTTCAGTTAAAATTTTGCTTTGGTTGTTAACTAAAAGTGGTCGCACGTTTATTTTAAATAAGAAAAAAAATTTTTCGTTGTTTAAATAGATGTGTTTTTTTTAAAATTATATTAGCTTCAAATGTCAACTTAACCTTATTTCAAACGAAAAAAGAAATCCGAAAGAAAAATATAATAATAATAATATTTCTACATATAATAATATTTCTACATATTATTATGTACATAGTATTATGGGGGGGATAATATTTCTACATATTTTGAATAAATATTCTACAACTACGCTGTTAAAAAGGTGACGGTGGTAAAAAAAAATAATATAAAAGTTTTTGAATGAAAATGAAATACATTTTTCTAATTATGAAATTACTGGAATACATCTAATTTAATAGATATAATATTATACTATATATGTATATACACCATTGAAGTCCATTACATATTCTTCTATAAAATCTTATAAACTGATCATTTTCCATCTGGTCTTAAGTTGTAAATAATAAAAATTTCCTGTAGAATTCATCGATTTCTGCAACAAGAATACTTCCCATAATTGTTCGCACCGCGCTATTGAAGCCCATTACACACTTCCCATTACCCTACTTGGCATGTTGCTAAAGGGGCCTACACGCAAAGTTGCATTAATTTACTATACGAATAAATATATATAGATACCATTGGAGTCCATTATATTTTATTTTATAAACTGATAATTTCCCGTCTGGTCTTAAGTTGCAAATAAAAAAAATTTACTGTAAAATACATCGATTTCTGCAGCGAGACTACTCTCTATAATCGTTCGCAGCGCGAAGCCCATTACACACCTGCCATTACCCTACTTGGCACCTTGCTAAAGGGGCCCACACGCAAAGTTGCGTTAATAAAAGAAAACAAGATGCACCGGATACCAGAGAGGAGCACTGATTCACGGGGAAGCTCCTCCGGCCTGACGTACGGCGCTGTCAGGGGTGCTGAAAAACGGCTGCGACTGGTATCGCCGGAGATGTGTCTTTACGTCCTGGAGGTAAAAACTACGTTATTCTCGGATTGCACAACTGTTACCAATAAGTCACCGAATAAATCTTTCTCCAACAGGCGTTCCATTTCAAGGCTCTCGGGTAGCTGGGGTTGAGACTCAAGTGCTACAAAAAGATCGACGCGGTGTTACAGAGTTGCTGCTTCAAGGATAGTTAAAATGGTTAGGGTATAATTCGTGGCTTTCGCGATGACGGAGAAGCCCGATGTTTATTAACGCGCGTCTATCGCCAAGGCGCAGTCAAGCCAGAAAATCTTTGAATCTTATAAGTAGCCGACAAGAAAGTAGAATTTAATGAAAAAGGTCTCAAAATTTCGCGATTTTTTTTCTTTTCTTAAAATTCATCTGTTAATTTATATTATTACGAGGAGCTCTTTTTCATATTCAAAAATTTGCTGCACATATAAGTACTTTGTACTTTTAAATGAAGTCTATCAATATTTCTAGAAAAAATAGATATACTTACTTCATCATCATCAGTAGCATGACAGCCCAGAGTGGGTCAAAGCATTCCTCTGGGTGACAAGGGTTCTCCAATTCTTAACTTTTAGTACGGCAAAATCTTTTTCAATTGGGCCTATCCATCTCAACTTGGATCGTCCTCTTCCTCTTTGTCCCTGTGAAGTTGCCAAAATGAGCCTTTTTACAGGGTTTAAATCATTCATTCTAAATACATGCCCAGTTTAATCTATTGATCTTAATAAATTTTATAATATCTGGGTCTTTATAGCATTTGTAAATTTCTGCGTTGTACCGTCTTCTACAACAATCACTTTCCCTAACACCTCCAAGAGTAGTCCTTAAAATCTTCCGCTCAAATATACCGAAATAACCTCATCAGATCTTGCCAAAGTCCAAATTTCAGAGCCATAGACCAAAACAGGTCTAATAAGGGTTTTATATAACAAGAATTTAGTTTTTATGCTTATGAACCGTGATTTAAACAGATTTCATTACCCAAAAAGGGCCTTATTGGCAGACACAGTTCTGTTTTTTATTTCAGGTAAGATATCATTTTGACAATATATACTTACTTAGATAGTTATTTTTATAACAAGCGGTCCCAATTGCACACCAGTCTAATTTCGCTAATAGCATGCGTTACAGTCACTACCTTGAAAAGAATAGACTCGAAATAATTGTGTCAGCGAGCTTCGCATGGATAGTTTAACCACTTGGCAGAAATTTCTCGAGTTTCTCTCCAAACATAGACGCAAATACTAAGCAATTACTTCTGAAAGTCCTCCTGGAATGCATTACTTCCTCCCATATCATTTTAGGAAGCTATGCTGACACGCTAAAATGGTGCCCATGATCATAAAGATGTCAACAACTTAACTGATTTATGAATTATGTGCTGAGAATATAAGTGTCATAATGGAAAAAAATTATTATAAATAAATATCACAAAGATCTTTAACGAAATCTGGAAAGATGTATTCGATAATTAATTTTAATTGTATTATAAATTCATTTAAATATAAAAGAATCAGTATTTTTCTCCTGGAAAAGAAGAAATTAATAAAAATAAATG
The DNA here is from genome assembly GCA_021605075.1 of Caerostris darwini. NCBI lineage: Eukaryota > Metazoa > Arthropoda > Arachnida > Araneae > Araneidae > Caerostris > Caerostris darwini. The sequence continues at coordinate 224,368 of BPLQ01011735.1, read as the reverse complement.
TCCTCCTTGAATTTTCATTTTCAAAACAGATTTAATTCTCCTGGCACGGATTCAAGTAGCAAGTTAAATTTATTAAAACAAGTAATATTTTTATTCTATTTGCATTTAAAATGACAAATAAATCGTCGAGATTTGTACAGTTAAGCATTCTGATTTTTTTTTTATTATTTAATATCCACAAATATGCGACTGAGTTAAATAATGTGTTTAGTCACGACTATTTTAAACAGCTTGTTTTTTCCAAACCAAATGTATTTACATATGGTAGTTAAAATTTGTAGAACTTAAAAATCCTCATCCTCATCATAATCATTGGCGCAACAGCCCCATTATGGGTCAAGGCCGTCTGCCTACTGGCAGATTACGAGACGAGGGATTTTTTTTTTTACGGGGCAGGGTTGTCAGCCCTACTCCCAACGCTCAACAGTTATATTAGATCGGGAGTTACGGTTTAAAGTGGATTTCGAACCACTACAAACATCCGTGGCACCGAGCGCCAAAGTGCTCGTCACTCAGCCATCAGGCCCTTAAAAATCCTATAGAGAAATAATAATAATTATTTTTATTTATTATCAAATGAAAAATTAAAAAAAAAATATTTGTAGAGAAATATGTTGATCAACTTATTCTTTTCTGGATTAAAATGATCAAATATATATATATATTTCCAATTAAAGCAGATATTTAAGCATACATTGATGTACTTGGAATTACTCAAGATTTATAGCGTGCAATTTTAGTGCTAAATTAATTCGTCATTGAATTTAGTTTTTAGAATAGCATATTTTTTAGATAAAAAGAAATTTTTAAACATATTTTTAATGAACTTTTTAATTAATTTAGGCAAATATTTATAAAATTAGATAAATTTATTCAATTATATTAAATACGGTCAAATATTTACGAATTATGTGTCACGTATTTTTCATGAACTTTTTAATTAATTTAGGCAAATATTTATAAAATTAGATAAATTTATTCAATTATATAAAATACGGTCAAATATTTGCGAATCAGTGAAACAAAACATCACTTCTTGTACAACTAATGCATAAAAATAATAAATAACAAATAGCTATTATCAATTTATAATCTTAGATAAGGATGATAAGAAAATTTTTAATGAATGATATGTAACACTATCTTTTATAAAAAAGATTCATAAGGTAACTAAACACGATAAACTGAGAAATATTTTTGTTTATCAGAAAAAATCCGGTTCATTATTGAATTATTCACAACGATTCTCAGAAGATAAAACAACAAAAAATTATTTCCAGGCGGATAATGAATAATTTAACAAGAAACATCGTTAAGCTATTCAGGAATTTAATCACTGTTTATTTTAAGTTTTATTATCGTTATTAAATTATAATTAATATTATATTAAGCGTCTAATTTTGACACATTAGAACACGCATCACAAGTATTTGATTACAGATAAGCCTCGACAAGTTTTTAAAATGTTAATTAGGAAGATAGTGGATATCAATAAATGTCTAATAAGTTTATTTTATTTTTTATTTTAATCTTTTGCTTTTTGCATATCAATATTCAATATCAATAAATCCTAAAAAAGAAAACTTAACCACAATTTAATTAAATATAATATTTTACATTTTCTTTCATAAGTCATATCATCAAACGCCCTTTTTTCTTCTTTTTTATTAATAACTATTCATTAATAACTATCTTTTTTTTCTTTAATAACTAACATCTTTTCTTTTTCACGAATAACTAATCTTTCATTTATAACTATTTATTTTAGCGCCCGATTTATGCGCAGATAGATCAGAACTATCACTGAAAAAGAAATAAATCCGAATGTTCTGCAAAGGTTTGCGGTTGTCTAGTTTCTCAACTGATAACTGTTCTAGTGCCGATCGATAGATCAAGGTTCTCTTCGCTTTTTGCAGTATCTAATAAATGCTTTTTGCTGTATCTAATAAATAAATCTAAAAAAGAAAAGTGGAACCACAATGTAATTAAATCATTTCCCATTTTCTTCCATAAGCCATATCATTAAACTTCCAATTTTTTCTTTTTATTAACAGCTATTCATTAATAGCTATCTTTTTTTACCATTTCTTTAATAGCTAACATTTTTTTTCTTTTTCACGAAAAACTAATCTATTTTTCATTAATAACTATTTATTTTATATCACGATTAATTGTGCAAATAGATCAGAACTATCACTGAAAAAGAAATGAGTCCGAATGCCCTACAAAGATTTGCGGTTGACTAGTTTCTCAACTGACAATTGTTTTAGAGTCGATCAACATTTAATAATAATTACTTTACATTTAAAAATAATTAATTTACGAATAATTAATCTACTTTTCATTAATAACTATTTATTTTAGAGAATGATTTATGTGCAAATAGAATCAGAACTATCACTGAAAAAGAAATAAAGCCGAATGTTCAACAACGGTTTATGGTTGAATAGTTTCTCAAGTGACAATTGTTCTAGAGTCGATCAACATTTAATTATAATTACTTTACATTTAATAATAATTAATTTACGAATAAATAATCTGTTTTTCATTAATAACTATTTATTTTAGAGCACGATTTATGTGCAAATAGAATTAGAACTATCACTGAAAAAGAAATGAGTCCGAATGCTCTGCAAAGCTTTGTGGTTGACGGGTTTCTCAACTGACAGTTATTTTAGAGTCGATCAACATTTAATAATAATTACTTTACATTTAATAATAATTATTTTATATTTAATAATAATTAATTTACGAATAACTAATCTATTTTTCATTAATAACTATTTATTCTAGTTCACGATTAATGAGCAAATAGATCAAAACTATCACTGAAAAAGAAATGAGTCCGAATGCTCTGTAAAGGTTTGCGGTTGACTAGTTTCTCAATTGACAATTGTTCTAGAGTCGATCAACATTTAGCTGTGCACTATCAGATTACGCCCTACTTCGATTTTCTTTTGTCCCTTACCTTGATCTATCAAGTATAGCTCAAGAAAAGATTAAGAAACAGAAAAGAAAAAAAAATTGTTAAGACAGGTATGCTGACGTCAGGGTTGATGGCTAAGCCAAGGGTACTCCCGTGAGAACAACCCAGGGTCTAACAGGTGTGATAGGGTGTTCTACCACTTAACATTGGGTTCAAAGGTGACCAGGTTCCGGTGGGAGTACTGTTAAGCGCATTGATGGATGAACATCCTGGCATAGCCCCAATTAGTTGCAGACTTAGCGCACCAACACTTTTTGCATCTTCCCCACACCGCAAACGAGATATTTATTATCGAAGAAAAAAGGAAGATTGATTAATCGGGAAGAAAATGTCGCAAATGAAGGGTCCTCTGATAGAAACATTTGTTAATTGAAATGGGAAAAGAGAGAACAAAGATTGCTGATAACGGGGGGATGATGAACCTTTTGAGAATCGGTGGCTGGTTTCCCAAGGGGTGTGGCAGAAATGATTCGTGTGAAACATTTGTTAAAAGAAGACTTCTGCTGTTGTTGCAATAATCCGTGTTTTTGTTAATAAGCATTGGGAAACTTTTACCGTTAAATAGTTTTTTAATACGATTAGATAGCGTAAGCTTTTTTTTTTCACTTTTCGTCCATAACCTTAACCCTTACCTTTAATCTTATCCCCTTATTACATTACTTGATATTTATCCTTTCCTTCATAATCGTATTATATATTCGTTATATTATATTTGTATTTTATTTTATACTTGTACATTAATTCATATTCGTATTCTTTTATATTCGTATTATATTCGTATTCTTTTATATTCGTATTCTTTCATATTCGTATTATATTCGTATTCTTTCATATTCGTATTATATTCGTATTCTTTCATATTAGTATTATATTCGTATGCCTTCATATTCACATTATATTCGTATGCCTTCATATTCGCATTCGTATTATTCATATTTTCATTTCATTCATGTTCTTTCGTTTTCCATCTTTCCACCTTTTCTTTATAATCATCTTTTACTCCTCTTTTAATAAGTGAGGAATTTCTTCGTGTATAAAAAGCACTTATTTTTTAAGCAATTTTTTACAGATGTGCATTTTATATTCCTTTGTATTTAATTCAACTATTCATTATCACGCTGATGCGATGACAATACCAATATTCTTCATCATTCTTCATTCGCTTCCTTTTCAATCGTTGGAAATTCCTATGAATAAATTTTTAGTGTTGGACAAATTAAATGGAAACTATTAGGATAACGCTCTTGTGCCAAAGCGTGTTTTGCATGGGTTTACTGAATAAGTTTATTCACATTTTTTGGATAATGCTTGTTTAAAAAAACCAGGCTCTGAAACAGCAGATATCTTTCCTCAGAAAAACATTTAATGTTTTAAAAATATTACTTTAACAATCTTACTTCCATTATCTATTAATTATAAGCCTCTCGCATCAATTGTGAAGCTGTCCCAGAAGAAAAAAAAATTTCTTTACGACATGCAGCTACAGGGTAGTTATCCTTAAAAGTCTTCCATTTATCGATTGTCGATGAGCTAGCTGTTCGTGGCATACATAAGTGGAACACAGTGCCACCGTTGTTCAGCGAGGAAAAATAGTCTTACTAATACTTAATAGCACAGTATTACAAATTTCTATAAGACTGTCTATCTTAACTCCGAATAGAATCTTTCCCAAATAGTTTCTGAATACATAAACAAAAGTGTTTTTGTTTGAATATTTCAACGTTCAATTTATTTTTATCTATTTTAGACTTAAGTTCGTTTATTGCATAACATTTGAATTTTTTCAAGGTTACAAAGGGGAGGATATTTTTTAAGTGGTTTGTAGGTGGCACATTTGGCTCCCTTCACAATATTATGCAAACGTTCAGATTTGCAACTTTTAAGTTACATTGAGCAACATTAGTGACAGTAATGATGCATGCTTTTTCACCCATAAACTCAGAAATAAATGGTATTTAAGAGGCACTTCAAAGAATAAAATTCTAAACTGTACGTCCTTGCTATAAAACAAGATGATGTAAATTTTCTTTTCCAAAAAACCTCGACTAACAATCAAGATTTTAGTATGTTTAATACTAAATCTTAACAGAGCATTTCTATAAGACACCTATTTTAACTCTTACAAAAATCTTTTCCGAATCCATAACAAGACAAAGTAATATTTTATCTAAATACTTGAAAGTTTAATTTATTTTATCTATTTTAGACTTAAGTTCGTTTATTGCATCACATTTGAATTTTTTCAAGGCTACAAAGGGGAGGATATTTTTTAAGTGGTTTGTAGGTGGGCCATTTGGCGCCCTTCACAATATTGTGCAAAGGTTCAGATTTACAACTTTTACGTTACAGTGAGAAACATTAGTGACAGCCATGATGCATGCTTTTTATCGCTTAAACACAGAAATTAATGTTATTGAAAAGACAGTTCAAAGAACAAGATTCTAAACCGCACATCCTTGCTATAAAACAAGATGGGGTAAATTTTTATTTTTCAAAAACATTGACTTACGTAAATCAAGTTTTTAGTAGGTTTAATACTGATTCTTATCAGAGGACTGATATAAATTTCTATAAGACACCTATTTTAATTCCTATGAAGATCTCATCCAAATAGTTTCCGAATTCATAAACAAGGCAAAGTAATATTTTATCTAAATACTTGAAAGTTTAATTTATTTTATCTATTTTAGACTTAAGTTCGTTTATTACATCACATTTGAATTTTTTCAATGCTACAAAGGGGAGTATATTTTTTTAAGTGGTATGTAGGTGGCATATTTGCCTCCCTTCACAATATTATGCAAAGGTTCAGATTTACAACTTTTACGTTACATTGAGAAACATCAGTGACAGCAAGGACGCATGCTTTTTTGCGCATAAACTCAGAGTGAGATGGGATGAATTTTTATTTTTCCAGAAATATCGAATAACGTAAATTAAGCTTTTAGTATGTTTAATACTGAATCTTAATAAAGCATTTCTATAAGACACCTATTTTAATTCTTATGAAGATCTTTTTCAAATAGTTTCCGAATCCAAAGTAACATTTTATCTAAATACTTGAAAGTTCAATTTATTTTATCTATTTTAGACCTACGCTCTTCTATTACATCACATTTTAATTTCTTCTCGTCTTCAAAAGAGAGGTTGTTTTTTTGTAGGTGGCCCATTTGGCTCCCTTCACAATATTACGCAAAGGTTCAGATTTACAACTCTTACGCTACATCGAGATACTTCAGCGACAGCAATGATGCGCGCGTTTAAAATAGCGATTTGGATGACTTTGTAAAACGGAGAGGAATAAACGACAACTCTGAGTCAGCGAGAACAGATTGAATAAGACATCATTCTCTTCTTTTCGTAATTTTTTTTTTCACATCGAGTAAGAGTGAGTGATTTTTATGAGCAGGTTTCTTGCTTTCTTTTCAAGTTCTATGTATTACGGCATTCCAAGATAATATGAAGTCATCAAGATTTAAAGCGGAAAAGTTCAAAAGGGATGGAAGGAACTTTAATTGCTGAAAACAAGTGATGATAGCTCTCCCTATTCTACTTTCTATTTTTCTTTTTAGAATTCGCTAACAAATTTTGCTGGACGTTAAAATAAATATTAAAAAAAATTTAAAGAATGTCAAATGTAAATATCGTTATTTTTAATAAATTTATTTATTTCATGTAAAAATAATTTATTATAAATAGTCCAAAAAAGATCAACGGGAATACGTTTTCGGGGTATTTGTTGTTGTTTTTTAATGTGAATAATTTTAGTTATTTACAAAATAGTAATTGTTCAAAATGTGGATAATTTTAGATATTCACAAAATCCTTATTGTTCAAAACGTGGATAATTTTTGTTATTCACAAAATCCTTATTGTTCAAAATGTGGATAATTTTAGCTATCCACAAAATCCTTATTGTTCAATTTGTGGATAATTTTAGTTATCCACAAAATTCTTATTGTTCAAAATGAGGATAATTTTAGTTATTCACAAAATCCTTATTATTAAAAATATGGATAACTTTCATTAATATATTAAAAATTTGATTTATTAATTAAATTTATTAGTCAACTAATTAAATTTATTTATATTTTTACGCTAATGGATATATATTTTAGCAAACAAATATTTTTGTGTAATGGTAAATTTATTTTTATGTTTTGCTTTAAAAGGTACCATTTTTAAATCATATCTTACTCAGACATTTTTGTAACTATGCACAAATATTTAAAAAACACATTTTAGTATCATATCATGTTTTCATCCTTGTCATTATTATTTTTTTTTATATGATTTAAAAATATTTAAATAGCTTCACATTTAGCGAATATCAATTTTAAAACTCATACTAATTACTTTAAAATTATCATTTTCCATAGTTGTTTTGCTCAACGAATGCGTTACGGAAAGTTTATGGATCGTAATATTTTCAAAAGTAGTACTGAACGTAATATTTACTTTATTAAATCCCATGACCAAATGGCCTACTCTTTCCGGTAACCCATTTTCTTCAAAAGCAATTTAAACTATTCCTATATGGTTATTGTAACTATAAATATGAAGGACATCTTTTCACTCTCACAACTGCATACCCTCATAAAATTCTCATGGCCAAACAAATCTCTTAAGAATAGGATACACTATGTATATATATGCAGCGCTTACCACAGCGGGAGATAACTGAACTCCATCTATTGTACTCTGGACACACCTAAGCGACCGATACTGGCATTGTATACCATTTGAAACTCAGATAAAAATCCTCTTAGGCTTACACTCATACTAAACTAAAACTAGAAGCCCTTGATCAGTTTTCTATGCGAAATTTATGCGATATGCTGGTGATTTACGCAGTATCTTAGTAATGCAAATTAGTCATTCCTTAAAAGATGCTCCACTATAAGTTAGTTTCTCCACCCCCTGTCATCAGACACAGTGCCTTGGGCAGATTGCTACTAGAACTGGGAGGTATTGGTTATCACTCTTTTTTGAAGCTTAACTTTTTGACTACCATGGTGGTTCCATTCTTTTTCGGTCACATCTCCCGTGCTTTACTACGAGGGGTAATTTTTTATTTCATATATCATTTTTTTTTATATCCCCCTTGGCCCTAACTCATTTTGGCACCATCTTTTCTCAATTTTTGTGCCACAGCATTACCGCAGCACGGGCGAAGTTTTTATTTTATTTATTATTATTATTATTTATTATGAGTCTTCAAGTCTTTTGCTTCGGAAGGATTTATGTGGAAAAACTAAAAATTAAAAAACGTACATAAAAGAGAGAGAGAGAGAGAGAGAGCAACATCTTGTGACGTATCTTCTTCGACAGTGACCCTTGGTTTATAGCTTCCTGTACATTACAAACATCTCAAAAGACTTTCAGTCTTTCATTGTTATCCCATTTCCATCGTCCCATTAAAAAGTCCTGTCTTTGTGCACCACGCGACATTGTCAAGAATCTCGGAGCGGAGAAAAATGTTCAATTGTCGAGGGGGTCTCTGTATCATCCTTTCCTTACCTTTTAATTCTTTTCCCCGCTTTACGATTGGCTTATGCCATGTTTCGATATTCCACGCTTTCGCCACAAAGGAACTACAGGATTTGGAGAACTTCGGAGGGGGTAGGAATTTGTATATACCACTAACGGCTTTTGCTACTCCAAGCGATAAAAGCAATTGTTACCATCGCGTCTTTTATCTGCTTTGCTACTACTAACTGCCGTAATTCAATGGCGCCATTCTTTTGCAAACCATAGAAAAATCTAAGGGTGCAAAAAAATCGACCATAATGAAAATAAGCTTCGGATCGTAATTCTTCCTAGTTGATATTTAGTTAGATTTCATCGGACCCTGTGTTGGCTTCAGTGGGAAGAGAATGTTTCTGTCACCCTTAAATGGGGAGCGGAGACTAAAATTTTATGGCCTGACCTCGTCAGTGTGAATTGTAGAATTCGATATGGCAGGGTTTGGGCTTTCGGAACTGCGTATCGTAGGTTTCGCTTATTTGGTATTTTGTTCTGGGTGCAACTGGTTGTATCAAAGTACCAAATATATCATAAAACTGTAGGCTTTAAGTGAGTTTTGGGTCATAACACACAATACAAAGCACAATGCCTTACGATCGATAATGAACAATGCTTCACTTGGCTCTGTATTCGGCACAAGATAATGTAGAGAAAGTGTCAAAACTGCACCACATAAAAATTCTCGATGTAAAAATATCACACGATACTTTTTTAATATACGACTATTCATAAAATATTGATTTTTTGCGTGTATTTGATAAAGGAGACATTTTTTTTAAAGATTAAAAAGAAATAATTTTATGAAATCAGCTGCATGCCTTAAAAAATAATAGTAATTTAATTTGTATTCTTTTTAATATTAAGATTTAAATTCAAAATTTTCACAATGTTTTAATCGGTGTTTTTTTTATCTTAAATTAATAAGTCTTATTCTTTTTCACAAATTTTAAACAATATCATAACAATATCAAAGTATAACAACTATTAAACAATATCAAAGTATAACAACAATTAAACAATATAATAGTATTACTGAAGTCAACAAAAAATCAATTCATATACAATACGCACAGTATATTTACTTGTTTTTATTTATTTATTTATTTTTTATAAAAGTGCTGAAGGAAAGGGATTTAATCAATTTTTATAAAGAAAAATATTTCCTTTCCTCTTTTTTTGTGAATTGAAATGCTTTATACGTCTCACTTTTGCCCCCAAGACCTCTCGATCTTTTATTAGTTATATGAGTGAAGGTTTGAAAAAAGTAGGACTTAACACAATTTTAATGATTTTTTTTAATTTCAATAATTTTGTGGAAATTTAAAATTATTCTGGGGAATTTGATTACAATACAAGGCAAATATTATTTATAAGTAAATTAAATGTATTTTTTAATTATGAAAATAAGTAATGTAGTTTTCTTAATGATGCTTTAAATTATTTGATTATTCCTAAACTTTTGCAATTTAGCAATTCCGTTATGAATAGCTTGCTGTTGTATGCCTCATACCACATATTCATATAAGTCCCATTTTCAACCAGCAATTTTAATTGATTTATTTTAATAACCAGTGAAAACGAATTGATTAAAATGCGAGATATTCCAGCAGAACAATTTACAACAAGCATTTAAAATAGTTCCCAGCAATTTAAGAGTAATCAGAAAATAATCTGATTAAGTTATAATTAACTAAGTCATTAATTTAAGTCACAGTTATTCTGATGTTAAACACTCATTCATTTGATTAAGTTATTAAAATACAACAAATCCGTTAAAAATCCGTTGAAACTATATCTTTTCCTTCTTGTTGATGTTCTCATTCTCAACCAGCTTACAGCCAGAACTCAGCTCGCATACAGTAACTATCACCCTCTCTTTTGTGTTGAACTTTCCTTGACCGCATAACTCTTCCTTTCCCTCTTCTTCTTTCCCTGGTCCCCCCCCTTCGAAACAAAAGCGAACAAAGCGAAGAATGAAACTCTTTTTACGACCCCTTCCAAAGAGCCGTTCATCAAGTCTGCCGAATAATGACATTTGTGGGAGACTGCATGGCCAACAAAGAGCTACCTGTTACGCCACTACTGAAAGGGTTGGTGGAGGCGAGATGTATTAGTGCTACCTCCTCTAAAAGGCGGGGCTTGCGCAGAAAAGGGCTTTGTCCAAATGAATGTAGTGGAGCATCGCGAGAAGGCTATATGAAGCGATTGAAATATGAATGCTGTGATTCGTAGAGGTTAAATGCAACAGCTAACTGGAGGAAATCAACCCTGTCCTTACTCATAGTCCTTGTGATGGAGAGGGCAGGTCAAGGATAGCAAAACTGTATGGGCATAAAAAATATGACCTTATGTTATATATGGATTGTATGAGGACTAGGGCAAGTGCATTATTCATAATGTATGGGCATCTCGACAAGATATTTCTAATTGTGCATGTGCTTGCCTGTATTCCACTTGTGGATTCCACTAGCTTGAACCAGTCAGCCAGACATTAGTGAATATTTCTACACTAAAATATTGAAGAGAATGTTAGAAACGAAATTCAAGATAATTTTAGTATCTAATTTTGTTTTAGCGAACAACAATTCTTTATTCTTCTAAATTGCCGTAACATATCGTCAATGTTTTTTTTTTTTTAAATGCCGAGATAAGGTTGTTAAAACAAACACAAGAAACATAATTTGTTTGCAAATCTACGTTTTATTACATTTTCTATATTTCCTTTAAAATATATGGTATTTTTTGTATATTTATATCAGAATAGTTACTTTTTTTTTGTAATATTTTTATATCTATCACAATTTTGAAATATTTAATTATGCTGTCGATGTGTCAAAATAGATGTATTGCAATATGAAAAAAAAAAAAAAAAAAAAAAAAAAATTCGGGCTGAAAAAATTCAGATTATTTTTAATATCCTCATCATTATCATCAATAGCACGACAGCCCAGGGTGGGCCAAGGCTTTCCTTTAAAGAGATTTCCATGCATTCCTCTGGGTGGCAATTGTCCTCCAATACTTAACCTATTTTTAATATCAAAATGTAAAATTTTAGGGTACAGTTTATTTGTTTATCGTGAAAATCAAAATTGAAATATATTTTCTGTCAAAATTACTGCTGAATGAAATTACTATTACTACTAAAGAAATTCTTAATTAAAATTATAAAAAAAATTGAAGATTTTCCTCTTTATGAAAACTTTTCGTAGTGGGAAAGCAACTATATTGTTTAACAACAAAAATTATGTTTGAACAGCTATCAAATTCTGTAGCTGTGATAATTTTCTTCTTTTCATGAAATTTTTTTTATCAGATAACTACATTTATAGTTCTTTAGTTTCTTTAAGTTAAATATCTCCCTTGTAGAAAAAGGTGATTGTGGTTGAAATATATAGAAAAAATTGTTTTCTTCTTTTTCCATCTATTTATTATTTAACAAGCAGAATTTCATTAATAATTTATATAAAAGTTTCAAATTTTTTTACCATAAATCATCCAACACTACTATAACTAACCTTTTTTCAAAAATAATTATAAAATATTCAGTTCTCTCAAATACAAATATTTCATACTTAATAATGCGAAAAAATTACAAAACAAAATATTTAGAAAATTTTTTATTTTTACACTGCTGTTTATGGGATTAAAGATATTTAACTACATGTATTTAATTAAAAACTCCACCCAAAACTTTTTTATGATAATCCCTACACAAATATTATTATTTTAATTTAGAAGAAATAATTTGATTCACATAATAGATTAATATTTCATTTACATGAAATTGTTTTCCGTAATGAAAATACCCAACTGATGCATTGCTCCGCAGATTTAATAAAAGCAGAATTATTTTCTGTGCCACTTTTAGGTCACATTATTTGCATCACTGAACCAACTTGCTATAAAAATTACTGACATAAAAAAACAACAAAAAAAACACCTCATGTGCAACTTTCAAGTGAGAACAAAACCAAATAAAAAAAGAAAAAAAAGAAAAGAAAAAGAAACCCGTAAAAATTTACTACTTTTCTTGCATGTTGCACCATTTGTAACCAATCACAAATACTTTCTGATTTCTTGCTGAACCAATCCCACTGGACAAGAAAACAGTTCCTTGCCCAATGAACCACAATAGTTGACCTAACTCGTTCTTCAAAGGAGAAATTGTGAGATAGCTCTTTTTGGCACCACTAGTAGACTTGCTCATAGTTTTTAATAAGAGTCATAAAACCAACTATCCGTTCAACCCTTCCCTCATGTGACCTGGATCCTCTATTATCTATCAGTCTATCAAAGGATTCAACAAGAAAACTATTCAAACCACTGCTTCATACGGGTCATCAAGTTGGAAAGGAAGGGTTCTTTTTATCCGGTTCTCAACGCCATTGTAAAGCTCCGCCCTACTAAAGTACAAGGGATTCCCCCTCCCCGTCATATTGTACTGGGTATTTGTCACCCGTTGTCTAAACTCTTACCTGGCTTGCGACAAAGAACTTCAAAGGCAGTCGGCAACTTGCCGATTCTTTCTCACTTTTGAATCTACAGATATTTATTCCTTACAAGTCCATTGTGAATGTTTTTCTGTTTGCTTATATTAGCCTCCTTTCTGTCGAGACCTTTCTTTGTGAATTGGCACTCCATTGGATTGATATTATTAATGGTGAATGATGGCATACATTCCAACAGGGGTTCGTCAATGCCATTTCTTTTTCCGTCGAAAAACTTATTATTCAAAGCTTTATCAATATAGCGGTTCGGGTGAATACATAAATATTAGTGCATTTTTTTTTTTTAAATATTTTATTAGCCAAAGCTATGGCATTTGATTTCTTAACACGATTGAGCTTTTTGGAAATTCCCCGATGTTTTTTATATGCATATATAAATATTTATAGAATGCCACCCTTCAAGTTAGTACCTTGAGAACTGAATGTCCTACTTGTTAAAAAACAATGTATGTAAATCACTGTTATTTAAAATCTCTTTATATATTATATATGATTCAGTATCTATTAAACAAAAAAATTAATTAGACGTTGATTTCGATTATATTTATCATATGAAATTATTTTCTTTAAAAAATAAATTAAAATTTGTAAATTTACTCAGGTGTTCAAATGCAAATTAATGCAAAATTATTTATAATGTGTTTAAACTGCACACAAAAGCAGTCTGCTTAATCATGTTTAACATTTTATTTCTCATATAAATATAAATTCAAACTGTATTCATGTTATTGATAGCTCTCAAAGTATTTTTTTTTTTTCAATGCAATGGTATCCTGGTCGGGGAATGGATGTTTATTAGTGGTTCGCAATCCACGTTAAACTGTAGATACCGGTCTAATTAACCCAAAGTGTGCACAAAATGACCGTAGAGTGACAAACAAAACAAAATACAATCCAATGGCGAATTATAGTAAAATAAAAAATAAAAGGATTTTGATTACCGTTTAAGTGACGCTAACTCCTTTCATTTAATCTGTTTAGCGTGCTCAGCTAAATAAATGTATGTGCAATGTGTAATAAGATTTAAAATGTAACATTAGCGCCATTCTACAGTATGCAATGCCTAAAATCAACATAAAGTATATCCTGGCTACAATTTATAACAAGTACAAGATTTGAAAAAAATATATAATAATTTTGTATGCTACATTTAGCATGTATTTATAAACTGACATACCAGGTATTGAATTAATATATGCAGCAAAAATCTTACAGAAAACGAATTCAATAGCTGTCATTTTTGTACAATTCATTCTTCAGTGTATTTCGAAAATCTGCATTTATTGCACAAAAAGTGATTTATGTTTCAAACAGCTTCGGGACTGAATAAAAAAAATTTAATAAAGGTAAGAATTAAGGTAATTTGTTACAATTTTTTTTTTCTTTCTTTTGATCACATCAATAAGAACTCCAAACTTCTCAGGCCATTTAACTTATTAGCTTTTGAAAGACATTCTTTGTGAATGAGCTCTTATTGGCTCTGAAATTTCCCACACAATCTATCAAGAGGTCAGAAGCGAAAGGGCTTGAGGGGACTTGAACTGAAGATCCAGAACATTTACCTGCTACGCTTCGAATGCTTCGGGCGTTTTAACAAGAGGCCTTGGGGGTTGAAATCACCCCACTTGCTCGTAAGATTCCATCTTCTACCGACGATGCAAGACAAAGATGGGGTACAAAAGAAAAACGATTCAAAAAAATCGGATCGACTCGACATTTCTCAGGGAAAAATCCGATGGATAAATTGGGTAATGTCAGAGGTCATGATCATGGATGAGAGTTGATGAGATATTTAACTTTGTTTTAAAAATCCAGACAGGGGAAGGGATGCATTATAGGTGAAAAAACCTTATGAAAAACTTTTCATTCCAATCTCAGGTTATGATAGAGTTTTTTTTTTGGATAGGTAAGGAGTAAAATATTTTAACGACTGGTTCTACCCCTCCCTCCCTTCTAAAGTATTGCAATCGTATGTACAATCGTTCTACTAATCTTGTTGATTATTTATTTTCGAATGATTTCAAATTGTTTTAAAATATTTATCTTTCATTGGGAATATCTCATGTAGATGTGTTGTTTTTAGTATTGGAAATCTTGATTATGGGACAAATTAAAGTGTTCCAAAAGGTAAAATAGAAAATGGTATTATTAGATATCTGATAATTGGAAAATTTGAATAAATCTTTCTGGTATATCTTGAAAGTATATAAGTTATTAAAGTTTTAACTGTTAGTTTACGAGATAATTATTAAAAGGCTTACAAAGATGATTATATCCAAAAAATGTGTACAAAGATAATGCAAAAATGGGTAAGTTTGCCAACTTTTAAGAATTCCATATTGCCAAGTTTAGATTTATTTTTTCCAGGAATGTAATTTTTTTTAATGGGAAATCCATGTGATTTAGAATTGAAATATATTGAACATCTCAATGTAAACACTTTATATAAATATGAATAAACATTGCTTGATTACTAATAGTGCTTAAAATATTTCGAATTGAAATATTACAAGAAAATTTTATTGTATAAAAAGTTCAAATGAGTTACGAAGTTTTGCAGTCTTTGTCATTCGCTACTATTCTTTAAATGTTTGAAAAATAAAGCAAAAAAAAAGTATTTTAATTCATTATAAATTAAAAATGTTTTAAATAAAAAGTTTAAATGTTTGAAATTGAATAAATATCATAGTGTGGATTTACAACATTCATTTTACAGATTGATTTACAAAATTGATTTTACTGATTGATTTAAAAAATTCATTTTACTGATTGATTAACAAAATTAATTTTATTGATTGATTTACAAAATTTATTTTACTGATTGATTTAAAAAATTCCTTTTACTGATTGATTTACAAAATTCATTTCACTGATTGATTTACAAAATTCATTTTACAGATTGATTTAGAAAATTCATTTCATTGATTGATTTAAAAATTCCTTTTGCAGATGGGTTTAGAAAATTCATTTCACAGATTGATTTACAAAATTCATTTTAATGGCTGATTTACAAAATTCATCCTACTGATGGATTTACAAAATTCATTTTACAGATTGAGTTACAAAATTCATTTTACTGATCGATTTACAAAATTAATTTGACGTCAATTCAGAGTGGTACAAGCAGTTTGATTGGATGAAACGCCAGTGGTGCACAACCCAACTAGACAAACACGTGTAAGTCATTGTTATTACACATCACCTAGATGGGTATCAGGCGCCAACCAGTGGTAATATACATCGCTCTATGAGGCATGCACGTGCCATCCAGTGGTAACGCATACGCTTCAATGAGGCATACACGTGCTAACCGTAGGAGATCTCCACTATTTGATTTAGTACGTGAATGTGGACTTACAGTTGTACACCCTGGCATCAAAATATTAAAATTATAGTTTAAAAGAAGTTTAATTGAAAGTAGAAAAATTGCAATTAAAGTTTCGCAAGGTTCCTATCGGTTTTAAGCTTAATCGAAATTAATTTTGGTCTAAATTGTTTTTGATCAATCATATTCAAAGTTAAAACAGCATCTTTACTGTGTTTCTTACATTCTCTGTCATGATGAAAAAGTTAATAAACTGATTCAAAAATTGAAGTAGTAGATAAAATAAGAATTAAAATCACATGAAACTGTATAAGTTAATAATAAGCTAATAAAACAGTAAACATTTAAGCAAAACCATTTAACAGTTTAAGTCAATTTTTGTTAAATATATTGTGTAGTTAAAAAAATAAAACACTAGTAGTTAGTAGATGCTTTTTAATCTTTTTTTCCCCTTCTGCACCTATTGCATTGGCGTCAAAACAATGCTACTACTAGTGAAATTAAATAAAGTACAATAAATACAAATACCATTAACCTATTTTCAACATTAGTATATATGTGCATTGCATTTATTATCGAAAAATGCCATCATTTTCAATATTAACACATTTATTACTCTGATATATGTGAACATAAGTATCACATGCATAGATTTATCTATTATAATTTTAAAGTAATACTCCCCATTCCATTAAAACATAAATCTTTTTGATGAAAATGGATTAATCATAATTTTTTAAAAATTATCTTTTAAAATATCTTAAAAACATGAAAATAAAAGGAAATATTTCGCTATTATTTTTGAATGCTTTGTTTTAATCTTCTAAGCAAAGTGGTCGGTTTATACATGGTTGGCACAAACTACTAATCATAAGTTGCCGAGTTCTATCATAGGTTATTAAACGAAATAAAATCAATTATATATGTAACTCAGATTTTAATATATCGGAATATATCAAATCCATATCCTCAAATTGAACGAACAAAAAGAGCTATATTCAATATAAACTACATAACCTTTTCAAGATTTGAAATATAATCCACCCACTTATCATCATTAGCACTTAACGCTATAGTTGTCTTCGTCATTTTTTTTAAAGCACTACTATCTAAATGCCAATTTCTAATCTCCTACAATGAACACAACCGACTTTAAATCGATTGCTAACGATATCCCCCAGCATTTGAATGAAATAATTCTCTTCCCAAAAAAATCTTTTAATGTATCCAGATAAATAATAGTCATGCTCTCAATTACGTAAAATTGTCACAGCCTCAGTTGAGAGATATTTGTCTGTAGGATAATCTGTCTATTTATGATTTCCTCCCTTTAAAAGGGGCTGGAGGTTTAAGACCATTCTATCTCACAACCTAGTTGATTCTAGTGACCTTTTCCTTTTTATACCAGAACTGCGTGAGGTTGAATGGTAAAAGCAGCTTAAAAGTGTAATCACATGACATTAAATAGAACGGTATGATTCACTAGTTTGCTTCCAAAATTTGCTTCACCTTTAAGTACTGATCATTGAAAAAGGAAGTCGTATTTAATTCAGAACACAGCTATCTTTCTTGCACACACACACATTTTTTTTTTTTACGAGCTTAAGTTTTTGTTAAAAGTTATTTCACTATAGGGGATTCAGATGATGAAGCCATAACCTCACACAATTCATTGGTCATGTACCTTGAAAGCGGCGCCATGTCTTGACAAACGCATGGAAGTTTATTGGGAAAATCTAGTTTATTTTGCAAGGGATGGGTGGTAAGCATTGTCTGGAGCATTACTCTGGTTTCAGCATCGAAAGTATATGGAGTATTGTAAAGAAGCCTTTGATGTAAAATGGGGCACTTTTTTTTTCGTGTACGTCAAGGTTAATTCTAGGATGTTTGAAAGTTGACTAATTTAATAAAAATATATTTAGTAATAATTGTTTCAATATTTCACAATACATAAGAAGTAAATAAATTTTATAGATATTTTCAGAATAAAACTAAAACCAACATTAAAGAAACCACAATTTTTCCAAAGGGGATGGACAAATATAGTTGCCTATATATACAAGTATCCCAAATAGTTATATCATGCTAAATCAAATAAATTAATATTTTCGTGTAATCGCGAAATAGAAATGAGTTTTCCTAATCAATTATGAACGACCTTCCATAATCAAGAGGAACTCCCTAAAGCAGATGTTCTAAAAGATTCTAAAGGTTCTAAAAGATGTTCTTTCGCTAAAAAAGAGATTTCTCTAAACTTTATCGAACCCTTTCTAGTAAAAACAAGAGCATGGAAAGGGAACAATGAAAATTTGTTTGTGTTTTCCTCGTCACCTTAATCATATATCTAGAACTTGTAAGAGGTGTGACTGCATCCACAAAAACAATTCCTCTCAAAGAGAAAAAAAATGCACTTGATAGATATTGAGGAATGTGTTTCTTTGATGTTCATCATCAGGTTAAAGCTCGGAAAACATAGGAAGTCGCCGAATACTTGACGAATGAAGGTGTCCAGTGACTTATACGTCTTCATACTTTGACTGGTTAAGGGAGGTAGCACAAACGCCACAAAAAAAGTGGGTGTCAAATCTTGATATCTGGAGAATTCTCAACTTACATACCAGAAATTGAAGCTTGTTTGAACTTTCGACCTTTAGTGACTGCGACCCAAGTGAGAATTCTGTCATCACTCCAGTTAACTTCTTGGTTGGGACGTTTTTGAAAGAGAATCCCCCCACCAGATGAATGTAATGAAACTGTTATTCTTGTGCGAACGATGGAAACTAGTGGAATAAATATATCAAATACTTGGTAGAACTGATCAACACACAAACAAATGGTGAATATCAGTGATCTGAACAAAACAACAACAAAAATTATCTTGTCGTTTTTGAAGAAGACCATATGCTCATGTTTGAAATGGTAAAATGGTTTGTTTGTAAACTCGGAAAGATCTAATGGAAGGATTTATGTTGAGAAACTGAGCCTGCTATTAGAACACAAAAGACGAATGCGCAAAGTGAGTGCTTTACAAAGGAGAACTAAATATCGAACTTTGACATTTGACAATATTTTTTTATTGTTATAGCATTCAGTAACGGGATTAATGGGATTACACATATATTTTAAAATTCTAATGTAATTAGTTTTAATAGTATCAATATTTTTACAGTGTTAATTTTATTTTATTTCAATTATACTAGTTTATATATGTGTTATTATCTATATTAACTTTTAAATGTTTATTAAATAATTGTAAATATTAATTATTGTATTTTGTAATTTATTATTTTATAGTCCTATAAATAATGATTTGTATGGAAGTTAAAAATGCATCTAATATATATATATATATTTAAAGTGTAATATTTTGATCTTTCAATTAACATCGGCAATTTGTTGAAACTTGTGCATGAGGTTCGTATATAGAGATCGTAGGTGTTTGTGCATGTAAATATGCTTATCTCCATTTTGCTGATTTTATCCCTAGTTTATCTCTAAATTTTTATCTCTTTATCTCTAATTTACGTAACCAAAGTTCAGAATGGGAGCAGCTAGAGCCGAGAAGAGGGGCATTACAGAATGAATAAATAATTGAATTTAAAAATGGAATTTTTGGTTCTTTGACATATTTATACGCGACTGATTTCTATTATTCATAAGACCTATTCCTTTCCAAATTGAAAATATGGGAATAAAAGAAAATATTTTGCTATTATTTTTTAATGCTTTGTTTTAACCTCCTAAGAAAAGTGGCTGTTTTATACATGGTTGGCACAACCTACTAATCATAAGTTGCTGAATTCTATCGTGGGTTAGTGAAAATTTGGTTAGTAGTTAGTGGTTAGTTTCCATATAATTTGTATAGTATGATTTTATTTTGGAAGATTATATAGAAAATTCAAAAATTATTTTTCATGATACATTATTAAAATCATAAATTATTGATATTAATCGAATAAATTTTCAGATCTGTATTATTTTAAATGGATTATTTGCCAGCAGCTTTATTGCTTAAAGTGAAAAGTTATAAGTTTACTGCTGTTTTTTAAAACAGGAAATCTTTATATTACAAAGTATACTTTTATTTGAATAAGCTTAACTCACTAACAAATTTGCTATTAACTTTTCAAGACGAATTTTAAAACAAAACTAATTTTAGCAAAGTTCAAAGGTTTTTGAAACTTCTTTATCTTTTCAATATTGGGTGATTTGGTTTTTCTGAAAATAATTCATAAATACTTTAATTCATCCATTTAATTCTCACATTTCAAATGTGTTTTATATCAACTAGATAAATTTTGTCTCGATTTTCAGTAACGGTTTTGTTTGTCCCAATCACCCATTTCGGATTATTACAAATCTAAATCATCTTTAAAACTTAAAATCTTTTTCTATACTAGTGTGAAAATTTCTCCTGCTGAAGATAATGTTGGAAGCTTTCCCATGACTCACTGGTATCAGTCAAGCCTATGTTGGATGAATCTCTAAAATTATCTCTAAAAAAAAATAATAATAAATAAATAAAAAAGAATTTGACAAATCTACTAGCATTGATGGTGATGTCTATTATTTTCCCTTTACAAGCTTTGATTTCCCATATCCCTGTTCAATCTGTGTTTGTCTTTGGGGAACGCTTTGAGTACTGAACGTGACAGAGCAGCCGACTAAGATTCGAGATCCCTTGACCTATTGGGGAACGAACGTCAATTATCTGTTAAACAGATGATGGATTTTTCGTGGCTGTCACCACAGTGAATTGTGTGAAAGGAATATTTAGACTAGGCGTATTTTCAAGTCACTAAGGTTTTGTGCCTTTCTGAGAAGGATGATCTTCAAGGTAAACGGACTAAACGTTTTAGTTCATTGATGTCACTAAGAACCAATATGAAATTTTTGGGCCTGTCCACAATCTATATGATGGGAAAGATTTTTAAGAAAGTCAAGTATCCTCCATTTTGTATTGATCAGATATCTTCAATTTCATAACGAATACAGAATTTTAAATACAAAAAAATACATTCCGTTTTAAATTTAAAATATGAAACTTGTGCTCATAGAAATACGTAATAAATAGCAATTCTCTTTCCTACAAAAATAATAAATTATAAACCAATTAAGTTATTAAATTTTAGTTCAAATTCAAAAAGGGAAGTTCTGTGTTAGTTTAATATTTATTTAAATAGAGTTATATAGTTTAGTATTTATTAAATTATATTAATAATAATATTTAATATAGTTTAGTATTTTATTCATTTATTAGTTAAATATTTATTTAATAACAAAAATAAATATTGGGAATTTAGTGTATCTGAAATTACTATTTTTAAAATTATTTTGACTTTTCAATTTCATCGAATTGAAATTTATCATACATCCCTCAAGTAGTTATATTCCTATTATTTTTGTTTTCAAAAAATTATTTAATTACACTTAGTCATTTAATGTCAAAGTTTGCATTAATCTTATATTAGTAACTTGTAATGAAAGTCGTTTAAGCTATAAAAGATTTACATTTACCAATAAATTCTAAAAGCCCTTACTAAAACTAAATGTTAAAATATTAATCCTTTCCTACTTGGAAAAAAAAATGCTATTTGTGTCATGGCTGATTCATTTTGATTTTGGAGTTTCCTTAATATTTTCCTTTTTTCAGGAAATGGAGAAAATATAAATATTTTTTTTTCGTAATACATTAATTAGTCTCACTGCCCAGTTTTGTTTATGTCTCTTTTCTGAATTTTAATGCAAAAAAAAAAAAATCAATACATTTTTTACACCTTCGTATAGAATATTAATTTACGGCGAGCATTCGCATTCAAATAGCCTTTCTAAAGAATGATTATTTAATGAAAATTTTATGTATTCCTGAAAGGCATAAAAAATTTACTATTATTGAATATTATACTTATGTTGTAATGTATATGAAAGTTACAAAAGAAGTTTATGTTTATAATATTAATTATGTATTTTTAAATGAAACTGTCATAATAATATAGAAGTACGAATTCGTTAATTTTTTTTATTCTTCAGTATTAAAGTAAGGATTTCATTGATATATATTTATTGACATTTGTCAAGCACTAAAACATTTTATTGACATTGACTATTTACATTTTTTATTGACATTATATTTTCATTATTTAATTCATAAGGATGCGGAGCTACTTCCGTTACTTAGATCCTTAGTACCAAAGTTTTATAGATCTAAACATGTTTTTTTTAGCTATTTATACTATAAATAAAGCATTTATAATACATAATAATAATGATGATAATCAAAATAAACAATTCACATGATTAAAATAATCAAACGTTAAATCCGGATTTAAATCCAAATAGTATAAGAAAGTATGCCATCAAAAAATTTAAAAAAAAAAAAAAAAAAAAAAGATATTTTACTACCAAAAAAAAATCAGTAATAACAATAAGGTCCAAAATCCATATACAGCCTATCCTTAAAACGCAACTTATTGTTATTCTGCGTAACCTATAGGTCACTTTGCGTAACCTTAGCAATTTAAGGCAGTGCCCACTTCACACGTTACTCGTTCCTCTGTTAAATCGCTATTTGTAGGTGCTCGATAATTTTTCGCGATGGACAATAACCCAAAGAAAGAACGGTAACGACGCGGAAAACGAGAGAAGATAAATAAGACCATCCAAAGAAGAATGAGGAATGGGATCTTTTCTATCTTCTTCTCTTCACTTTTGCACTCCACACAAAAAGGGGCGTCAAATTTATGAATCATTTTTATGCTGGCCCATTGAAGCCTAATAGCGACTGCATCCCCTTGTATGGTGTCCTTCAGATTAGTTTGTTTGAAAAACCTGACGAGTCCTGGAGATGAAATATTTTCAGAACTGGAAGAATAGGTCTTCTCCGAGTCCTTGTAGATCTTAAGATGACTTTTTTTTCCATGCCTGTACTTCTAGCTGTCTAATGTTTGTCGTAGGAGACGAGAAAAGGAATTTGTCAAGCACTACAAGCAAGAAAAGAAACCATTTCCGCTTCGCTTACGCATAAGATGCATGGTAGGGGGGATATGCATTGTAGGGTTGTTATTACTTCCTCCCTTCCATAACACTATGTGCTTCTTTACAGTTTTATTCTTATTTATTTATAGGTGCATCTTAAATCACTTATTTCGGAACCACTCAAAGAACGGAACCACTTTTTTCTTTTGAAAGTTGAGGACATTTCTTGAAATTCGTAATCTTTAAATAGAAGATGAACAAGAACAAATGTTTCAGGCGTGAATGGGTCAAGCCCACCCTAGTTGAGAGGGTGGAGATGTTTTCTTAAGTTTCGGCAAGGTGCATTCTCCAAGTTTATTTTTATTTTGTCGCTTTGTTGAGTACAAGATTTGTTGTGTACAATAGAAAGAATAATGCTTCAAGAAGGTGCAGGGTACCTGTTTATAAACAGGTCACAGGTATTTTTAAAAATTTCATTGTTGCATTGCGAAATAGTTTTTGGTTATCTTTCATACTTAAAAGAGGGTCGTGTGGGTCTCATCAAAAAATGTCTTTTTAATTCATCTCCATTCTTAAAATTTTTCTTTAATTGATAAAAATTATTGTAATTTTCTTATAAGTAAATTATATGTTAAGGAGTAGTAGTTTGAATGTTTATTTTTTTTAAACTTTTTTATAATAGTAACATCTGTATATTATTATTTTTTTAACGTCTGTGTATCGTTATTATTTTAACGTCTGTGTATTACTATTATCTTAACGTCTGTGTATTATTATTATCTTCCTTGATAAATTGGTACAAAACAATTTTAAAAAAAGCACTTTATAGCAAAAATATATTTATATAAAGGGCTTTTTAAAAATAATGTTGAAGCAATTTACCCAGGAAATTAATACACTCACGTTAAAATAATAATTATACACACACGTTAAAATAATAACAATATACAGACTATTGTAATACAACTATTGATACTATTGCAGTAGATATTTCAAACAAAATTCGAATTTTTGAAGCGAAGAATATTTATTTTATAACTTTTTGAATTCTCAAAAACAAATTAGAACCAAATGTTAACAATTCATGATCCATTGAACGCTTACATATTATCGATTATTAACTTCAAAACACTATATAAATGTATTAAAATAAAACTTTTCGTTCATTTAAAATATTATATATATTTTTTAAATGGTGAAAAAAGCTTGTTTATTTTGTATTTAAAATTACCCATTAATTCTAAAGAATCCTTCAATTGTTCCTACTTCTCTAATTAAACAAAAATTCGACCCAAATGGTATATAAAACTCCTCGCATACTAAACACAAAATTACATCAAAGGCTCTACCTGTCCTTTAACCTTTAAAAACCTTCTTCAAATTCAATTCCAAACGTATCGCCTCGATTCACAATTTTCGACACACCTTGACAGAACGAAATTTACTAAATTTTCAATAAAACCTTACAGTTCCCAACCACTTCTCTCTCTCTCTTTGTGTCTCCGACAGGTTTTTAATTTGAATCCACTTCGAACTGAAACAAAGCAAGTGAAAATCGCTTTTTCCGCGGAGCGCAAAATGAGTAAATACACAAAAAAAGGGGGGGGAAGGCGCGTGCCGTTGCCGATGCGAGGAAGAACAAAACCGACAAAAAAAAAAAAAAAAAAAAAAAAAAGAAAAAAGAAAAGAAAAAAGTCGGGAATGGGGAATCGAAGAGAGTGAAGTAACAATCTGTCTGCCTGGAATGCGGAGCTCTGACAGGCGGCAGTAGAAATGAGACTTTCTGGATGTCACCGGGCTGCAAGTAAAGTTGTCGTTGTGACAGACAGAGCGGAATTCCTGAAGTGCTTTTACTTTTCCCACTTGTGCTTTACGTCGTGCACGTGCTGCCAGTAATTTGTCCCTCCCGTTCGCATTTTCCGGAAAGATTTTAGCGCTCCGGAATTACGTTTCGGGCGTTCTTTTCCAGTCACCAAGGTAACGAGATTTGTTCTGACTATGACACGTGCATAATGAGAAAGATTTCATCCTCTTTCAGAGGGGTCGGCCCAAAAAAGCCAACCGGGAAATACGAAAGGCAAATTCTTTCTGGATCAAGTGAAGAGTTAGTTGCAAATACTCTGACAGATAGAAGTATATTAAGAATTTCGTTAAAACACTATAACAGAAATTGGATTTTAATTGCCTCCAATATTAAAATGGAATATAATGGACAATATAAACCTGAACTGGCGTTTCAGGTTGACAGGAGGTACTGGTGTGCTGAGCACTGTTCTTGTCCAACTGGATAAATAACTGTAACACAAAGTAAACATGAGCCAATTATGGTTAATTTAATCCTTATGTGGGGATATTTTGAACTTAAAATTGAAGAAAATATTTTACTTATTTTTTATGTTTATGTTGTCTGGTCATTTTTAAAAATGTTGTACTGGCGTCCATGATTCGTCGTTTAATTTAACTAGCAATTAGTAAAAAGTTGACAAATTAACAACTTTTAATTGACTCTGACAGAGAAAAGATTATCAGAATTTCGCATTATTAGTATTAAAATGGAATATAATGTGCAATACAAATCTGAACTAGCATTTTAGGTAATGACATGCTGAACACTATTCTTGTCCAACAGGATAAGTAACTGCAATACAAAGTAAACACGTGTCAAATATTATTAATTAATCCTGATATAGAGATGTTTTGAACTTAAAAATAAACAAAATATTTTACTTATTTTTAATGCTTTCAATGTTTGGTCATTTTTTTTTTTTTTTAATGTACTGCTCGCTTCCATGGTTCGTCGTTTAATATAACTTGTAACTAGTAAAAAGTTGTCAAATTAACAACATTTATAACAGAGAAAAGTTTATTACAATTTCGTTAAAACACTGCAACCGAAATTGGATTTTAATTGTCCCCAGTATTAAAATGGAATACAATGGACAATATTAACCTGAACTGGCATTTCAGGTTGACAGGAGCTACTGCCGTGTTGAATATTGTTCTTGTACAACAGGGAAGTAACTGTAATACAAAGTAAACATGTAACAAATGAGTAATGATTAATTTAATTCTTATATGAAGACATTTTGAGCCTAAAATTGAAGAAAATATTTTACTTATTTTTTATGTTTTCAATGTCTGACAATTTTTTAAAAATGTTCTGCTGGCGTCCATGAGTTGTCGTTTAATTTAACTTGCAACTAGTAAAAAGTTGTCAAATTAGTGAATTGATAATTTTCTGTAATGACTTGTTAGTTTTCAGTTGGGATTGATTTTCTAAATAAAAAATTAATTCCCTTCTAACAATATAAGCTTTGCTATATTTAAAAAATTTAAATATAAATTAACGCATTGAGAATAAAAGAGATATAGAGAACTATCTTGATATGAAATAGCATTAATAATATTCCTTAAGTAAATAGAATTACGAACACATTTTAAAGGAAAGAAATTTTATAAATAAATTTTATAAATTTTATAAATAAATTTTATAAATTTTATAAAATTAAATAAATTTTATAATATTTTATAAATATTAAATTTTATAATATTTTATAAATATTAAATTTTATAAAATATAAATAATTTTATATATATAAATGAGGTTCATGTTTTTATATATGTTATCATGCATTCATATTAAGGGGCATATGCAGACAAAGATTGTAAATATGTCAGCCGGAAATCAAGGAATGTTTTGAAATTACTAATTTTTAAGTATGAAATAACTGTTTCAGATAAATATATGAAAAATATCAAAATTAATTTATTAACTAATATCAATAATATCAAATATAAATTCATAAGGTAATATTAATATCAATATTCATAAGATCAATACATATTATTTCAATATTCACTAATCGGCACTATATCTTCAATATTCACAAGATCAAGATTTATCGATAATTCCTTTCATTATTAACATTATTTCAATATATAGATTTTATAATATTCTAATATGGTTCATTTGTATTGAAAATATCTAAAAGTTTGTCTGGAATATTATTCATAATTGATTTTTTATATGCGAAATATGGATATTAATATCTTTAACATTTTAAAAAGAATACCCGAAACAATTAGAGTTACATTAAGAATCATCGGAGTGAAAATCTACCTTTTCGTTTTATATAAAACACTTGCTGGGGTCTTTCAAAAACTGCTTCAATATTCATAAGTTGATTATCCTTTCAGTAAAATACAACTATTTTATAAATAGAGTTATAAACTATTAAATAACATGCCTTTTTATAGAGAGATTTATTTGTTTTTATTTTTCACCTTAGAGTGTTTAAAAAACTAATATTTGTAAAATAAAAAAAATTTAAAAAAAAATTTCTCTTGCACTTAAAACAAACTTCTTTTGAAAAATATGCAAGATTTTATGAAATTATTTGATAAGAACAGTGTTGAGATTTAAATCGTTAATACTTTTCAATGTACCAATTTACTAGAATTAAGAGGTTAATCAGAGTTTGAGCATAATAAGAATATCTTTTTTATTTCGATTAACATTAAAGAAAGAAAAATATGTTTATTATTAAACTGAATAGTTAAGAGAATTGAAAGTATTTTCTTAATGTATAGAAAACACTGCTTACAAATTGTCTACTAAAGTTACACATTTCTATTAAAGTACAGGAAGTTCGCCTTAATTTTAAATGACCTAGAAGAAGTGGGTTTGTAATGACACAGAAAAAGTTAAAAAGTTTTTATCTATTGACTCTCTCTATTGATTATCTATTGACTCTCTCTAAAATTGATTAAGAGGAAACTTTTTCTGTCTTTTAAATTCCATTTTAGAAAGTTGTAGAGGAGCAGATTTGAAATATGAACAGCTTTTTTTTTTTTTTTCCCCGTGGTTATACGAATTGAAAGAATTTTATATTCTAAAACCTCCGAGTCCTTTATCAGTTATGAAGATGATCTTGAAGTTTTGATCTCCTCTCATTTCTCAATACACAAGATCTATTGACTAAATTACTGGACCTTATTTTACTAATTTAAATAGAAATAGATTTAGAGAGTAACTAAAGTTGACTGGAAAAAAGGGTATCAAAATTATCTGAGTGAGATACAACAGCATAGTGAGTGAAGATTTGAAAAGGAAACTGTTCGTGTTGGAGATTTAGTATTACTAATGAAGGACAATTTGCCGACTCATAAATGGATTTTGGGTCGCATTAGCAATGTGCATTGGGATGAAGATACAAAAAAAATTCTCTTGATTCAGATAAAAAACAACCTTGTCTGGTTTACTTAAAATATCTATCTATATAATTTGTGTCTTGTCTATGTCAGAGTGAATAGTTTCCATGTTGAATGAATAACATAAATTATTGTTTAGATTTTTATTGGGTTGACTTTTAATATTTTGAGTAAGTATTATTTAAAAAACCTTCAATAGTTTTAATGTATAGCGTAAGGTATACATTTAGTATATTGTTTTGGATTTTGGATGTCTATTGTTTTTATATTGTTTTGGGTTTTGGATTTAGTATATTGTTTTGGATTTGACTTTTTTTGCATACTAGTAAACTTTTATAGTTAGACTTTTTATATATTTTTATAACTAGATTAATTTTTGTATATTATAAATTTTCAATGTCTATAATACTGTAATTTTATTTGTATACCAATTAAGATTATTGTATAACAGGTTATTGGATATTTAATCAAAACATGTCAATAAGCTGTGGAATGGGGATGCATAAGACCTCATTCTTATAGTGTGATTGAACTGAAGTAAAAAGGGCAAGTAATCATTACACTGGTCGAGGGAATGTTTCATTAAGAACTGGGAGTGGGTGCTCGTGGGGGAGAATAAAAATATAATATAATCCATTTTCGAAGTGTGATATTTTAAGTAGGCCATATTAGTTTATAATCATTTTATCATTAACTATTTGCTGTTCTAAATGTCAAATAATTTTTAAAAATCTTCTTTTAGTCATAAACAATTTGCTTACATCATAATGGAATAAAAAGAAGCAAAATAGAGTTGTAGTGATGTAAGGCAAATTATGAGAAAAAATGAAAATAGGAAAACAGGAGATATTTTAAAATGAATCAAATATGAGCAAGATTTTATTGTATAAATTATTTAACCAACTGTTATAGATAATCAATATACAAATGCTTCTGAGGAGAAGTTTACCATTA
Source organism: Caerostris darwini (assembly GCA_021605075.1). NCBI lineage: Eukaryota > Metazoa > Arthropoda > Arachnida > Araneae > Araneidae > Caerostris > Caerostris darwini. Next base: position 194,883 of record BPLQ01011735.1, on the reverse strand, counting down.
CTCTCAGTTTAAAAAAAGACACCCATAAAATATTCGATTTTATTTTATCATTTTAATTAAGTAATAATTTACCCTGATTTACTGAAATAAATGCAAATACTTGAAAAAGCATCAACCATGGCAAAATAATTTTAAGATAATTCCTTTAGGTAGAATAGCCATGTAATGGTTCGGAATCCATTTTAAACCATAAGTCCCGGCCTAATATGACTGTACAGAGTTGGGCGTAGGACTGACAACCCTAAAAAGAAAACACGTTTTTACAAAACTAAATTAAAACAAAAACTAAAAAGAAAGATGTATTCTTTTTGCCCCGTAAAAAGAAAGCATCTCCTGTCTCAAAATCTGCCAGTAGGCAGACGGCCTTGGCCCACTACGGGGCTGTTGCGCCAATGAAGAAGTAGAAGAGTAGGTACGTTTGCTGACTGGCACAAAATATTCTCATCAAGCATATGACGTTAACCTCATCAGTCACAAACAATTTTGATGGTTTTTATGAGGAGGTTATGGGAAAAGTAATTCTTCAAAATTACTCTTTAAGTACAAATAATGAGGAAAAATATCTTTTCTAAGATACAAATTAAAAATTCATAACATCTAAACTTTGTTTTTCTTTTTTCCCCAGCTTTTGGGGTATTCTGTCTCCTGTGTGACAAGGGGAATTTTTTATGTTATAATTCGATTTTACAAAAAAATTTTTTAATTTTTTTCAATTATTCACTACGTATAATCAGAAATTGACACTATGCATAATATAATAATGAGTGTGAAAATTTTACGCATTGAAAAAGATACGAAATCTAGTATGAAAAACTCAAATACCACAAAATCAATAATCTCATTGTTCGGTTTCTGTAGTCAATGTTTTGCTGAAATCTCTTATAACGATTTCAACTTTGACAATGTATTAAATAAAACAGGCATTCTTTTAAATTTTGGTCTTACCATTCGTTGCAAATTTCCAAAATAATCTAAGAAAAATTTAATCTAAAAACAAAATAAATATAAAGAATTGTTAATTAATTTTAGAAAGCGCAGCATTTAACTTTCAATCCGAATTTGAATAAATTAAATCAGAAATATGTTTTTCTGCCTTATAACAATGCTTGGGGAAAAACAACATTGCAAGATATGCCTTTAAACTGCAATTCCTTTGACTTCAATTTGAATTAAATAGCATCATGCTTTTACAAATAAGCTTAGGTTTACTTTTTGTTTAAAAAAGGAAAAAAACCGGTTTTTATGGTTTTTAAGGAATGCTATCTTTTCACAGATAAAAGAAAATCTAACTCTTATAAATAAACTTCGAAGTAAATGTATTTAATTTAATGAGCTAACTGAAAGTCAACAGAAAGTGAATTGCAAAATTAAAAAAAGAAAATCTCTGACATATCTGTATATTTAATATAGATATAATATTGCTACATTACTGCATTTCTTAGATTAAATTTTATGGCATACATCAGAATTTTATAAACTGCTGATAATAGTATAGGATAATAGTAATTTATTTCAAAATTTTATTAAATTTTTAAAAAAAATATAATTACTCTAAGATAATTGTCTTATCTTAATTACAAACCATTGTTAGCATTGTAGTGAATTATGAGCTATTGAATTTTAAACTACGTACAAGAGTACTAATTTATTTTATGCTAATGTAAAGTGTTTATTAATTGATTGACAAGACAAATAAATGTGAAATAAAATTGTATTTTTATGGTTTATATTTAATATAAGCGTAATTTTTTAATTTTTTTAATATCTTTTCTCTTTTTTAGTATTCTAAACTTTTATACAGATTTAGGTTTTAATTCTTAGCCTTTATACAAATTTAGACTATAAGTTAATTCATGCGATATAGTTATTTTCTTTCAATTGCGTTATTTCATCTTCAATTAAATCAAACAATTTTATTTAAATAGCCCTTTATTTATTTTTTTTTTTTTTTCGTCATACATTTTAATTTCTAACAAACTGCGATAAAGTCGTATATGAAAATGTATATCAATCATATATTTAGCATGCTTATATTAATTATTAGCAATGTGCTAAAAGTGCTTTGTTCACTGATTTAAATGATTGTATTTCTCTAATCCATGTTTTATTTGTCCTTTTTGTAATTTCATCATTTTTTTTATTTACTGTTTTAGTAGAAATTTAAAGAAGTCAAACACAAACATGATATTGCTTCTCTATAAAGATGCTGTATTTTCTTTAAAACATTGCAAATGTTGTTATTTTTCAGGTTATATATAGGCTGATCCAAATGTCGGGAAAAAAAAATTCATAAAAGTTAAATGCCATTTGTACCGAAAGACAGAAATAAAGTATGATTTTTTTCTTACAAATAACAAAAAATTAACGCTAGAACAGTTATTTTTTACCACTAGACTAGTTGTCCAGTGGGTGTATAAAGAACAGCTTTAACTGGCAATGTCATTCTTTTCTCATTTAAGGACTAATTTATTTAATTATTATTAAATTAAAAAAAAAAAAAAAGGTATAATAATTCTAATGGGCAATAGACCAAAAGCATTTATACTTTCAGGATCAAAAGTTATAGTCTGCGCAGCAGTCTATGACTTCGGAATGTCTCCAATGACCAACGTCATTGCCATTCTTGAGACAATCATTGGAGAGGTTGTTCCTTCTCTTCCTATGAGCAGTTTCTACTTATAGATTGAGCACCCTCGCATATTGATGTGCCTAGAAATGATAACTAAGTCCAATATTTGGGGAGAATCATAGATCCTTTGCTTATATATGGTCATTTAGATCTCTTGAAGTTTGCGATTTTTGTTTGTGGGGATATTTAAAATTGCCTTGAAAAACATAAGTTGGCGAAATTGAAAGAGGTATTCCAGAAACATATGAATGCTTTATTACCATAAATGTTGCATTGTACTGTGAATAGTATAGTGCCTAGTCTGACAATTATGTTGCTGAAAGATGGACGACATATCGAAAACTTACCAGACATTAATCTGCCTGCCGTAATATTTTATGTAAAACTTAGCTGTTTCAGTGATAGCGCCCTCTGATGAACAAAAAGGGAACTATTCTAACTTTATTTTATTATTATTATTATTGTTATTATTATTTCGGAAAAAACACCTTCATTTGCATCCTTTCTGAGCAAATAGTATTTTTTTAATCTTTATTTGTTTTCGAATTATTAAAGTTTGAAGTTTGTCCTAACTTTTGGATCATCTTGTACTTTTTTTAATGTTCATAATTTTTGATTCAGAAAATAGGTAATAAAAGTGCAAGACCGAAAAAAAAAAAAAGGTAGAAAAAGTTTGAGGAAAGCGAATCATAACTGTATGGATTTTTATTGAATTTGAAAAGGAAATAACTACAATACTATAATAACAATAACTACTAACAACATTAATAACTACAATAACTAAACACTACAATAATATAATACATTAAATTGTCGTTGTTTTTTTGTCTACTGAAGAATGTATTATTTCAAATTCATTGACTCATTCCTTTAGTTTTTTATAACATTATTCAAACTATGAAAAACCAAACAATTTTGTACAAGGTTTAATTTTTACGAATATTTGGCAAATGTTTCTTAAATAGTAGATCAGGGAGTAAAATTCATGAAAATTATAATATACTATAATAAAAATAATATATTATATTATAATTATAACATTATATTATAACATAATGCTATAATATACTAACGCTATAATGAAAATTATATAATCAAAAGGATGGTCGTAGTTTATAATCAAAGCGGTAGTCATAAGAACAATCTTTTATTTACCTAAATTGCAAATCGTTAAAGCTAAAAAAAAAAAATGGACTGAACTTTTGATATACGTTGAGAAAATACTTGAGAAATAAGCGGTACTTTTGAAACAGCAAAATTGAAAAAAATCTAAAATGATAGAAGGATTAAACAGAACAAACGCGAAGGACTAAGCAAAGGTATCCAGAGGGTTTTGATGAGAATAATAAAACAGAAGTATCCAGCCTTATAGTTTTCTTGGATTTCATTTGAAGGGGAAAAAATTGTATGTAGTTGCATGTGGAAGTAAAAAAAACTGTCTTTATCCAATATGATAAATAAGAGAAAGCGTGACAAATAAGCGAAAGAATGGAGAAAAAGTATAGCATCTTATTTCTTTCAGCGAAGATTTTTTTTTTTTAATTTCTAAACCAATCATCACGTTTAATCTCTGAAAGATAAATATATTTACATAGTAAAAAAAAGAAATGTAAATTTTTATGTAAATGAAATAAAAGCTTTTTTAATTCATTATCTCTATATATATTTCTCAAAGCTTGTGTGTGCATCCGCTTATGCACGGCCTCAGTTTACATCCAAATTTTCCCAAAATTGACAAGGATACTTCTAATACAAAATCTAGATTAATTGAAAAAAAGTTGGAAATTGTATCAATTATTAATAAATTAATTAATTGGTTAAAACAATTACCCAATTTGGGCTAAATTAGGTTTTACGTCAATTTAACAACTTTTTGTGGTTGGCGAATTTTCATGATTGATGGTTTCATGGTTCTGCCAGTTGAGTTTTCGACTTTTTCTTCTGATTAGAATTCCTCACCCCCACCCCTCTCCGAATGTTCAAAATTTGATAGTCATAGGGGAAAGAAAAATGCCGGCTAAGAAAAGAAAGCTATTTAATCAGACCAGGATTGACTTTAAAAAAAGAGAAATACATAGATCTATAGAAAATATGGAGATAGAAAATTGGAATTAATCAAATGGATCAAGAATGTCCAATGTAAGAGCTGAAAAACCGAAGATGCTACCTTGAACAGACGTGTATTCAAATAAAAGAGTTAATAAGCCAAGAAAATCCGTGTTTTCTGTGCTAGTTTTGTATACTTCTATGTTATTAGAATATTAAAAAAATAATGAACATATAAAAATTTTAATGTTTTAAGGAAATTTACAATTTCATGCTGATCCACATTTAGAACAGCTTTGAGCTGTAAGTGGCTACAATCTGCGAGTTGAACAGTCCTGGTTATATTCCTTCATAGTAAATTTATGTTGAAAACAGACCTGCATATGTGAAATACTGTACATTTATTTAATATATTATTTTTTTATCCCTAAATTTCTACATTGTAAATACAAAAAGGACAGGAACACTAGCTTATTTTGATCCCTTTTGCGTCATATATACCAAAATATGTTAAAAATAACGAGTAGTTAATTTCATGTTCTGTAACTTTTACTCTAGAAAATTTTCTTCGGTTGAACTATTAGTGAGTAAGAGGGGCCAGGTGAAAGTACACGAGGTTATTAACATTACAACACTGAAATCCGTACATTGACATTGAATTCATTGTCCCAAGGAATTCAAATCTGATGAACCGAATGACACAAAATAAAAAGAATTTCATTTTTAAGGTGTGTCATCATCTACACGAGTTTTAGGAGGGAAATGCATTGTTCAGCTTTGAAAACGTTGCATATTTATAAATAGGAACTTACGTATCATAAAAAATGAACACAATATTTTCAGGACAGAGTTATGTAAAAAAAAAAAAAGTTCTATCCAAAACTGGTTGACACGTCTCGGAGAAAATATGATGAATGAGGGGAAATAATAAATGATACCACATACAGGACAACATAATCAATTCAAAAGCTATAGAAAAGAGATCTTGAAGAGAAAATAAGACTTCAAACTCTTATATAAAACCCTTTACAACCTATTTAACATCATAAAATCTATGCACAAAAGCATTTCATAAAAGTGTTTAGATGTTAGAGCACAGTGTTTAGATGTTAAAGCACGGTGTTACTGATGTTTTGCAGCATTACCCTTTTCCCAGCCTCAAAGTAAAAATTTGTATGCAAGAAAAAAAATTGTGCGTCGTTCTCACGGCTCAGTTTTCAATTTTTCATACTTTTATAAACCCTTTGAAGACCACATTTTTTACATCATTACAAATACTTACATGGTTTTATTATTTAAAACGGTATACTTATTTTTAATATTCTAATACAAATTTTCTATCGTTATTTCCATTAAATCTTAGAATATGGTTTTTAAAGCACATATAAGAATATCGAAGAAAAGTAAAAAAAAAATTATATTTTTCCCTTCTCTTTTATGTCAAAAGCTTAAGTTAAAAAATCTCAAATAATCCTTGATTAATTACTATCATGGACATTGGTAAGTATTAATGAAATCCTATTAAGATGGGTGCGTTGTAAGGCCTATTATTGCCTAGTTTTCGTCAAAAGGAGGGGGGGAATTACCACTCCTGCAACACCCCTACTTCTTTCATTCAAACTAATACTTATCCCCCCCACCACACCTACTTATATGTGTACCCTTTTCTATTATTTACTTACACACCCCCCCAAAAAAAAACCCCTTTCTCTTTCAGGGGATGTACAATTTAGTCCCTTTTATCATTTTTCTTTTTAATATTGAAAAATCGTTATGTTGTTATGCTTCAAAAAAATTTTTTAACTTCAAAATTTGGAAAATAAATTCATTTTCAAATGATAATCAGTTATTTCAAATATAAATATCTAAATCACATGTAATTGATCTTTTACAAAATCCCGAAATTTTGATTTTTAACACTTTGAAATTCGGATTTTAATCATAAAAACAGAAGGAATAAAAAAAATCTTTACTCACTTACAATTTAACTACATATGTAACTAATTGGTAAACACAATTTTTTACTAACTTACAATTTAACTACAAAAGTAACTAATTTTAAACACAATTAATTTTCACACTAAATTTAACTACAATTTAACTACAAAATTTATAAATTTAATGTGAGATCTCTTGTTGCTCATAGTACGTCCCAGCATTACTATACTTTAATTCCTGCCCTGTTTTGTTGGTGATTAGATTAGATTAGATTTTTGTTATATTATTTATTACAAAAATAAGATTTTAAAAAGTGTTTTTAATACTTTCTGTAGTCAAACATTAAGATTGAAATCGTTCATATTCAGATCATCTAATAAATTATTTCAGATAAATTGTATTTTTAAATCAAGAAAATTTCGTTTAAAATGAGAAATTTCCACTAGACAGTATACAAATTAAATTAAATTGAATTAAATTAGTTAAAATAGTCTTAATCTGTTAAAAATGATTAAAAATTAATTTCAAATATTTCTTTAAAAACTTTTCACATACAGATATTTAAAAACTTTAAATGTACTCTGTGGCATTTTTTTCTGCTTATTAAAATTTATATAATCTAAAACTGTAGAAAAAAATAAATAGAAGTAAAAGTTAATACTTCGTTATAATAAAATAACGAAGAAAAATTATAAAGCATAAATCAATGACAAAATTCCGATACTTTGTTTTATGTTGACTAAAATATGATAATTTTATATCATATTTTAATATAATAAAATATGATTTTAATATGATAAAATATGATTCAATTATATATATTTGAATATAATAAAATATGATTTTAAAAATATGATAAAATATGATTCAATAAAATATGATATATTTGACTCATTTTATAAAAAATGCAAACGTTTACAGAAAGCAACTACGAAATATATTTTTAATACTCTAATAACAAGTTAAATTTTGTCAACATATAAATAATAACTATACAGTATACTTTTCAGATAAGTATCATAAGTTTTGTGCATTTATAATAAATAAATAATAGCAATATATATGAAACTTGCAAAAATATTATTGTACAGCTAAATGTGAAAACATGTAATCACTTGAAAGACCGTGTATATTATGTGCATCTTATATAAATTGTTAAATACATATCCTAATCTCTTTTAATTTAGTAAGTGACCTTAAATATTAATAGAAAAATTACGTTAAAAAACAAAAGAGAAAAAAAGGCCTTTACTAACTATAACTACAAAAGTTGTTATAACATACAACGTAACTACAAAAGTTAATAAATTTCATTACGATATCCACTTTTGCTCACAATACATGCAAATGTTACCAAAATTCCCTACCTTGTTTTAGGAAGTGTCTTAAGAGTTTTTAATTGATAGCAGCTGTGATACTCTACTTCAATTCCTACAAATCAGTATAAGGCATATATATGGTAGACATGATCTTTCTCAAAACATACATGAAAAACTGCATTGGTGTGTATTGAAGTGTATTCATTTAAAATTCCATAACACTCTGATTCCTACTAATAAAAAGCATGAAATTGAGCATCACTTGAATATTCTATGAGCAACCAATGGATCTCACATGAAAATTCATAAAGTTGTGTAGCTACATAGTAAGTTTGTAAAGAAATTTTGCTTCGTCTTCTTCTCTTTCTTTGCATAATTTATGACAATTCTTTAATGTGACCATTAATCATTGTAAATTATTGTTTCTATATATATATATATATATTTGAAACACATTTAAATATATATATATATATATATATAAGATCTTGTATAGGATAAACTATTAATGCAATTTTAGTAAATTATCTGTTTAAGGAATACAAAGAAATCACTTAAATTGGTTTCATTGTGAGTAAGATTAGAAAGCAAAAAGATTCTATCAATAAAGAATACTATAAATTGACTTTTTCTAGTAACTTTTTGCACGTGATTATTTATGCGATAAAAAAAATAAGTCATATACACAAGTAATACTTTATTAAAAAAATTTTGCAAATGATACTTTCAGAATTTCAAATGAGTTTTGCCTATCGAAATATAAATATAATAATAAAATAAACCAAATAAAATTTCACTAAAACTTTATTTTATATTAGACAAACATTTCATTATTTATTCGATCACCTACGTGACAAGCAATCCTAAATGTGACAGAGACATATTGATATTATATTTTTGTTTTATATTACAAGATGTGGAGAATATTTAATAATTATTAACAACAGTTACAGAATTATTCATATCTGTAAGACTATTTTTATTAAATTACCTATATCATTTTCTAAATATATATTTCAAAGAACTCTGCAATTTCAGAATTTCGATCCTAGAAATTTGAACAACAAATGTCTCCACGTCTTTTTGTTATAAACTCTTACAAGTAAAAATGAAAAAAAAAAAAAAAAAAAAAAAAAAAAAAAAAAAAAGAATCTTTTCACTATTTTAAATCATATTTTCAGAGAGAAAAACAGCAAAGTATATTCAAATATGTCTGACGGATTTAGTTCACATGTCAAATATGTAACTGTTAAAATTTCAGTAATTTCAAATAATCTTAAAGTTCTCGGTATCCCATATATACTGAAAGAAGCTACTTTTGCGTTCTAAAAGACAACCCAATTTTTAATTCGCTATTAGTATCTAGAAAAATCTTGGAAGTTATAAAATAAAGTTTAAAAAACTTTGTAATACAAATTTAGCTGCAAATTAGAAAGTTTATTTACATGTTGTGAAAAAAAAATTTTAATGTTAGACAATAGTACTGAAATGTTTAATTTATCCCTAGAATTATACATCTACCCTTAAAATAACAAAGTTAACTAAAATAAACTTCAGAAATTTTATTCTCAAAATCATATTTTCCCAACCTTAATTTCAAAGATTATTTTTCATCATCTTTGTTACAAACGACCTGGAAGTGCTCTATATCCTCTCTCAATATTCTAATATCCAGAATCAATTTCAATAAAAATCTCATTAAATTAATGCACAAATAATGTTTCTCTGAAATCTTATTCAAGACTTGACAAAATTGCATAAAGAAAAAATGAAAAAAAGAACCTTGAAGAACATAACCTTGCTATCCTTAAATAACAATATCTGCTCAACTAGAACTAAATTAAAAGTGTCTGAAGAATTTAATTTTCTGAATGTCTGCTGTTATTCTGGATAATTCTGCTTGGAAGTTTACCAGCTAATAAAAATGTATGCCCTATTTGTGATCCAGTGGTAATATACGCGGCTAGCATACAGGAGATTAAATTAGAACACGTTGGTAATGTTTGCTGTAGCCACTGCTTTCAGAAAAGGAGACTCAATGGTGACTATTGGTATCTTTCCTTGACAATCAGGCTGCCTGGTGAAAGTCTTCCGTGTGTTTCCCAAAAGGTATGCAAAGGAGAGACAGCTCGCTCTATAAGTCCTCCCAAAAGACAATGTTATCTCTTCATCACCCATTTGGTATACATATTTGGAATATGAGGTCCACGGACGTAAAAAAAAAAAAAATTGATAATACCATTTACCAGTTCGTATTCTTTAAACCTTTCTTTTTTTCACACCTCACTGCTGTATCTAAAGCAAAGTAGCCTCCTACCAATTAAAAAAGTGACAGTAGAACATTTGTGGGCTTCATGTATACCACGAATAACCAACCAATGGAGAAGGACAGTGCCTTTCGGAGGATATATACCCCTCATTTACACGTCGTACAGGAAAAAAATCTGGAAAACTCCCACCAGGCAGTATAAATGTCGGTGCGTGACAGTCTTACATAATTGTCACTATCACCATCAAGTTTTCCCGTTTCTGAAATAAGTGACTGCAACAATGACGCCAGCGAATTCGAACCTCAACCCTCCTACACACTAGCTCCACACTTTGCCACTGGGCCGCGAGTTGGGTCTATTCTTTACACAACGATCTAAACCAGGGGTCTCCAAACTACGGCCCGCGGGCCAAATCCGGCCCGCTAGTGTCATCAATCCGGCCCACGACAGCGAATAGCTTATTGTTGCTGTAATAAGTTGGATAAAAAAACACAGAATGATAACAACTCGGTTTTATTTACTTGCTAAGTAAAGCTTAATGACAAGTATAATACGCAGGAAGTTTAACTTCAGCATAACCACTAACAAGTAATTGAAATGAATCCCACTAACATTGTAAACTAGTGAACATCCAGCGGTTACCCTCGGTAGTTATGTTGGGGTAAAGAGTATCGCATATGTATGTATATCGATGTTTGGAATGTATATATCCTGAATCAAACATATGATTTTTACCCTGAAAATCCATCAGGAACGGAAAAGCTAAATTAACGCGAATGAAACCGCGGGGTATCCACTTGCAAAAAAAAAATACTAATTTATGTAATTGTGATTTTTCACTGACGATAGTTTGTAGTTAGCAAGCGTATACTCGTTCAGAGCGAGTACTCGGTGACTGGTCTAGAAATTATAGATAATAGCAGAAAAATGAAAACGGTTTTGGCCCTTGATACTTACTGGAGTAAACAGTATGGCCCTAAGGCTGAAAAGTTTGGAGACCCCTGATCTAAACATAACACAAACTCAATTTGTGTACGGTCCCCTTTAATTTTCTCTTTTTTTTTTCCCCCGCATCGCCGTTCCCTTTATCTTTTCAAGTTCGGCACGGAATTGACGGCTGGATGGCGGATCCGTAATGAATCCGTAGATTGCCACTAGAATGTGGGATAATGAACAAATCGGTTTCCCTCTCTTCACTTGTCCGTTACCTGCGTCGCCTTGGTTACCTCTCGCGCGTCACATTTAATTAAGGACCATTCGTTAAATGAAAAGGAATTATGCCGCTTTCAACGCGGTAACGTAACCATGGGAAACACTTGTTAATTCACTTTTCATTCTTCCTGATAGACTGATAAAAATAGCTGGACATTTTTTCGTTGTTATTGTTGCATACTTTTCCCTTTTAATTTATTTCATGAGTTGGATAAATGTTGATTTTCTCCAAGAAGAAAATGATCGAAGGAATTTATCTTAAGGAATTTTCGATTAAGAGAAAACTTAGCTTTAGATTTATAATAGAAATGGTTTAAATACATGTTTTCGTTGTCTGTGTAGTTATTGATGATTAAATATATTTTTTATCAAATTACACAAAAAGTATTTGGAGTTATTCATCAAATTTTTACTTCATTTGATAACTATCATGGTTTTTTACTTAATTTGATTCAATACGAGGCTCACTTTTTTACTGTATTTTATAATGTCCATTATTAAGCAACTTCTAAGTAGTTGCCATTTCTAAGTTTTATTAGAGATAAAAAAAAAAAACTTTTTCTATAAAATTTTTCATTGAATGTCAATGTAATGAATAAAATTATTATATTTCTCATGCAAATTCTATAAAATCAAACAATATTAATATAACTAATTTAAGTAAATATGAATATAATGTTGTTCTTGTTGTTGTCGTATCCCCTGAAGAGTACAAGAAAATGAAATATCGTGGTGCTCAAGAATAATATTGGCTATGCTGATTGCCAGATCGGAGTATAAATTCCGAGGGATGGTCCAGACAATACATGGTGGCTGCAACAGATGTCCAATCAAAGGCATGATGAGGAGTAAGCTCGACATCAGGTCAGTTGCCACATTTTTGTATTTTTTAACGCCATCAGCAGAAATTTATTTTTGTGGTGCTTCATCCTTAATCTGTCAGAATAGTAGCTGTTTTTCTGTCGGTACTTAGTTCTGTAATCTGGTATTTAGTTTTGTTTTTAGAAGGAATTATAAGTTATGAATTTAATTATCAACTCAAATTACATACATGAAGACTATCCAGATTCGTTATAAGGCTAACCAACTGATACATATGTATACAATTACTTTAATACAATTTAGTATAACCAATTAATTAGGTTTAGTCGATTACAAAACTAAATTATAAATACATAAATATTTGTTTGAAATAAGTACTACTATGTACAGGACGGCTCTGAAAAACGAAAACAAAAAAACTGAAGTATTTGAAAAATATGTTTTGTTCCTAATAATACCACTGTGTCCAAAAAGTAAGACCAATTTTCAATTTAAAATTCCTGGGGCTTATGAAATTTCAATTTCTTTTTTAGATTGTTGGCACTGTCCTTGAAATCTGTGTGAAATTTCACGTCAAAATATTCATTAGTGTTTGAGTTACGCTTGGCTTTGTGAGACGCTAAAACTGATTCCGGCGAATTTTGAAGTGTCTGAATTAATTGAGCAATGAACTTGCATTAAATTTTGTTTGCGGAAACGTAAAACCCTCTGTCGACTGTCAACCTCAACTGACGAAGCAAACGTCCAAAAAAATTAAAGATTTGGTGTTTTCAAACCGTCGATTTACAATTAGAGACCTTGCTGATGATGTTGTAATTGGAAAAGGATCGGTCAATTCCATTTTGGGATTCAAACGCGTCAAATCTCGATTGGTACCGAAAACACTGAATGTGCCAGCTCACACTGCATTGATTCTTCGTAACTTTCTCGCCAAAAATGAAACCCATATCATTCCACAACCACCGTATTCACACCGCAGGACTACTGGCTATTCCCTAAACTCAAAAGACCCCTCCGGGGACACCGTTTTGAGTCGACTGAAGAGATTCAACGTGAATCGGCTCGCGCTTTGAAGGCCATCCTGCCGATGACTTTTTAGCATGCATTGAGGATTGGAAAAAAAAGTTGGCATAAGTGCATTGTGTCCGGAGGGGCACTGCACGAAAATATTTGAAAGCAATGAAATAAATTTAGAAGAATAAATAAAGAGTTTTGGGAAAAAAAAATATAATTGGTCTTACTTTTTGGGCATAGTAGTATAACTTGAAACTTATTCAGTTTTATTCTTTTTCTTGTTAGTTTATAATCTTCCTTTAAAATTAAAATAGCTATATATAATGTCCAACAACAAGTAAAAACTCAAAGTTTTTCTCGTCAAGTGAAGATCAATTATTCAGATTAAGAGAAAATACTCGTGACATTTTAATATCAAAGTACCTTCTAGAAATAGCATGATTCGGAATTAAATTGCTCGATTTGAAATAACTGGATTAATCCGCGATCTTTTGGAAAGGGGTACTATTATTATACTAAATATATATTTTTATTGTATCGTTGTTAGGCAGTGGCAAGCCACCCTGTATATACCCTCATGTCCATAAATTAAGGATAATGAAGTTCAGGCAAAGAAAGAGAACAAATTTGACTTATTTGTAAAGTCTATTTATTAAACAAAAGGTAAAAAGCAAAAAAGATGCTATATGTTTGACATAATTAATAAAATTTGCGAGTTTTACTCCCTGGAGCAAATTTCAGAAAAGAACCTATTTTCAAAAAACAGTATAACATGGTCAGTATGATGGTTAATATGGAGTATGTCTCCCGAACGATGCAATACAGGCCTTACAACGCCTAGGCATGCTGAGTATCAAATTATCAATCTGATCTTGGACGCCGCAGGAGTGCCACTGGCCTTCCCGGATTAACGGGATTTCAGTGTTGGTTGCACAACTACGGAAAGGAGGATTGAATAACCACTCTGGGTAACGCAAGCAGCCCTTTGGCTGAGTTCACTGTTGCTAATCAGTGATAAACACTGGGTCCGTTCCGCTTTGAGAGTTGTCTGGCGCATATCAACACGCCAGAACGGCTCTCAATCGTGAGGAGTTCTAGGAACTCTTGCTTTAGGCCTTTTAGAGTGATTTATGGTGAATAGCATGTATTCCATGCTTTCCGCCAGCAACCGCTCTACTAAAACTACTTAAAATAAATCTAATATATAATAAAAGGAAAATTAAAAATGAATTTAGACAACTTGAGAAAAGAATAACAGTTATATACATATGTACAGAATTGTTGACACAAGGTTCTTAGTGATATGAACTATGAATAGTAAATAGATAAACATAAACTGTTAAGGGATATGGTTACATCACAATATTATTGACATGTTTATGGTTTTTATTGTGTGATATAGTCTATATTTTGCGTTACAAAGTCCATAACCTTGATAATTTTTTATTTTATTTTTTTGGAGATTGCTGCTTTTTTTGCCCAGGCTTCATATGTTTCTGGGTTTGGTTGTAGAGCATGATTTGAGTCTGTTAGAGAGCAAGAGAATAGATAATGATCCGGTGTGCCTATTTCGCCACAAATGCAATTGTCCGTATCTTTAATGTTAAACCTGTATAGGTATGCTGGAAAGGGACCATGACCCGTAACAAAGTAATTTATATTTGTGTTTGTTGACATTTTTGTGGACACTGTTGGGAGAAAGTGATGAGTTCTTCTTCCTGTGATCCCATTGTCCCATTCTTCTTGCCATATCTTGAGGCTGTTGGTTTTTAGTTCTCGTTTTAGTAGGCTTGTTGGGTTTTTTATTTTCGATTGATGTGTACTTCTCATTGTTGCTTCTTTGGCTAGAGAGTCGGCGCGTTCATTACCTTTGTTACCTGCGTGTGCTTTAATCCATAGTAGGCTTATTGATTTGTTGTTGATTGTGACAATCAATCTGATCTTGGGGAATATTACACCACTCATCAAGCAATGCCCTCCGAAGTTCCGGTTGACAGGTGGGAGGGGGTTGACGGGCTGCAATTCGTCGGCCAAGCATATCCCACACATGCGCTATTGGATTCAAGTCCGGTGAGTATGCTGGCCAATCCATACGGGTGATATCCTCCAATTGAAGGCATTCGTCTACAATGTTTGCACGGTGAGGACGGGCGTTGTCATCCATAAACAGAAATTCAGCACCCATGGCGCCCCGAAACAAACGTACATGTTGTTCCAGAATGACATCCCGATAGATGTGGCCTGTCATTGTTACACTCTGAACATGCAGGTCGGTTCTGGAACCAAGAATAATTCCTCCCTAAACGAGCCATCCTGCACCACCGTAACGGTGTCGTTCAATGGTGTTCTCTTGGTGGTAACGGGTACCTGGCGCTCTCCATATGAAAGTCCGGCGAGAATCAGACTGCAAACTAAACCTGGACTCGTCGGAAAACATCACAGCAGACCACTGTTGCGGTGTCCACAATGCATACTCTCTACTCCAGGTTAATCGGAGGCGGCAGTGAGTTGCGGTAAGTGGAATATCTGATAGGCCTACGAGCATATAGACCAATGTGCCCTAAGCGTCTGTACACGGTCTGCCTTGAAACTGTCGTACCGGTAGCTGAAGAGAGCTGACGGGACAGGTCTGATGCTGTGCTCCGTCTGTTTCTTTTGGCGGTAACTGCTAAATACCGGTCCTCATTCGGCGTTGTAACTCGGGGGCGACCTGTGCTGTAACATCTACTCACATTACCATCATTTTGGAATCGTTGCCAAAGCCTGGAGATGACACTCTGGGCGATTCCAAGTTCCTCGGATATTTCCAGTTGGGTACGTCTACATTGCAGTCGTCCGTTAATTCTACCCCGTAAAAAATCATCCAAATGCTTCCTTTGGGCCATAACTATGCGGTTATTGCACTGAAAGGCTTTTAAAGCACTTGTGAACAATTTTACTTCTTTGCCACCATTCCTTATATACCCCTCTCTTACACTCTCGTCATTGTGAAGTACTATCCGCGCCATCTGGTGGTTTCCTGTAATTTGCATATTCTTCTTCAAGATGTGTGTGCTAATTCTACACGTGAAATTTTTATTTTAGAGTTCCATTTCTGTGTGATTCTGAATTATCCTTAATTTATGGACATGAGTGTAGTATTTGAAATAACTATGAATTTGAGGTAGGAATTATTATTTAGATAAATTATTAAAAAACCTCATTTCTTGACAAACCTTGCCATTAATAATTTCCTTTTGATTAAAATAATTTGTGTTTCATGGCTTTCTCGGAAACAATGTTCAGTCACACCAGAAACCTTACAATCAAACTTTCCATTTTAATCAATCTAAGAAATGCTGTGTGCCTTAACTTCCCTAAGCTCACTGGAAATAAATGAAAGTATAACCTAAATGTACATCTTCCCTCGTTATTTCAAATATATGTCTCCTTATAATGTTCCTCACATATTCTCTCTGTCAAAGTAAGTGGGTCTGCACAAGAAACAAAATCCAATTCCCACAATTTACTGACTATATCTTCTGACACTTCTTGGATGCCATTAAAATAAAAACAAGTTTGATTACTTGGGGTAGTCATACCTCCAATTATCGAACCAAGCTCTGATTGAAATTGGAAGAGGTTTTCCTTCATTTACCGATATTGTCTGATCCTTCTACAATGAAAGTGGTATGTCGACTCAAAGGAAGAAATCAATTGAATGGTTGGTTAATCTAATCTCATGAAGAATTAAAAGTATGAAGTATCCCCGTTAGGATGCTGCCTGTACTTTTGTTCATCAAATATGCAGCAACTGTAATCGAAAATTGAGAAGGGAAATACGAAATAAACTGAATTTGAGAAACTACGTTTGCCCGCACATCTGATACCCTCTAGATAAGAAACGAGTGCGTTAGCTATTTCCCTGCGCAAATCCAGTCTTTCGCTGCACTCGTAATTAACGAGGCATGGTTACCACTATCCAAAAGACATTTATAAGTCTGAAAGTTAGCCCTTTAATCTTTCATTCTAATTATAGCTGTGCACAGAAGAATTTGAAGACCTGTACCGACATCTAAGAGGCATTATATGTAATACCAAACAAGTTTGAATTTTGAGAATTTCGGTTAAGATTGGTTGTTGAATGTCCATTAGAATTAATTACTTCCTTAATGGTTTTTCCACTTCTGAACCCAATGATATCAAAATGACGCAAACTATGAAGTATTTTGTTGTACTTACAATATTTATTTTTGTTCTTGCATGTTTTAATGCCATAAAACTGAGTTAGTCAATTGAATCAAACACTATTAAACTAGACAAATGCCACATCTTTTAACAAACAATTTAAAAAATACTTTACATTTACTTAGAATATAAACTCTGTGAAAAAATGGGCACTGGTACTGGATCTTGGCTGCTATAAAGGGCCCTTTTTTTTGTAATAATTCTCTTAAACCCTCGATTGCCCATGGTAATTGATACAGCATGATTTGAAAAAAACTGCTGCAAATCCTTCAACTTGTGTATTTTATTGGCTGAAAGTATTCGCTGCCACCATGTTCTGGTATTTTGGTATAATTTGAATAACACGAGATGCATAAAAATAACGTCAGCAGTTTGCTCTACCTTGAATCCAAGAAATCCTAATAATCTCACAAATTCTTTTGTGGAGTCTGTTACATTTAGTATTTGAATGTGGGATTCACAATTAATAGATGACATATTAATGAATTTTCTATTTTATAAAGAATTTTCTGATTGTTGAAATAATGCTCGCTTAAAATATCGCATGCAATTTAGAAATTACTGTCAGAAATAGCAAATGATTGAACAATGTTTTGTACGTCTTCTTTCTAAACATCTTTCAAATAGTGCAATCTCTGAGCTCCCAATAAATTTCTGTTCTTTGAGACAACCACCTGAAATAGATCTGAAAATGTTAATAACTCATCATTTACTCCCAAAAAGATTGGAAGCAATAATGTGGGAAGTTTTACATCCGTTAACTCAAATAATTTTGAATGCAGGTTCTTTTGTTGATTTTTCTCTTTGAAATACTTCAAATATTCTGTTTCAATGAGAGCAAACATTTGTTTTACTACATCTAACAATTCATCCTTTTCAACACTGTAACCCTTCAATAACTTCTTTTCATACAAATTAATTATAAAATTTAAAAACTTTGCTACGAATCTGTTTCGCCTGACTTTCAACTCCCCTAAATTTAAATTGTTAACATTCCTTTCAATTTTTGTTTGGAATCGTTTAAGTGATGATTTAATACTTTTCTTTGGATTAAGAGATGTTTTCAAATCCATTAATTAAGAAAATTAAATTAAATTATTGCATACAAATACAAAATCAGACACAACTCTGAACATAAAATCGAAACCAATTAACTGTAAAAGAATATTAACACAATAGAATAAAATATTACACAGAATCAAAAATACAGCACAACTAGTTAATAACACTAATAATCAACACAAGAAAGTGAAAAACGGAATAAAACACTGTAATAAAATATTTCGTAACTCCAGCGTGGACACGACCAAAAATTAACGAATAAAATAACTATAGAAGAGTATTATTGTTTGCGAAAGTAAGCACTTACTGAGTCTAATTGATACTATATTTATTGAATATAATCGCATAACTCGACTAATTTATACAAGACAATTTCAGCCCAGTTAATGAATTCTATCCTATTAAAAACCAACAAAAACGAAAGAAAAATGTTCACAACACGTGATCTTGAGAGGCGCCATCTAGTGGATTGTAAGATAAATAGAATTTAAATAAAACAAATACTTATTATCATCGTTGAAAAGCAAGTTTAAAAAGTATTATTAATGATACTCATTAACCTCATGACGCCCTTGACCACATTTGTGGACATTTAGTTTTTTATAATTATAATTACTATCATTAATAAAAAGAACAAAAATTTGATAATAAATTATTCACTAAAGAATCTCTCAGCAATAAAAATACAAACCTTATGGTTTGGTTGCACTGATAACGATATTTAGTGTATACAGTTAAGAGTTATGCAGTATACACATATAAAAATAGCGTAAAGTAGTATTTCAGTTGTCAACGTTATTGGACTGCCTGAACAAATCATTAATGTTTCACAAAAATAATATTAGATATATTAAATATATTTTGTTTTAATAATAAATGCTGGAATAATAAGTAATTTAAACCTGGAATGTATGAAATCATTTCACTTATAAATTACTATTAAAGCTCAGCGGCCACAAATCGGTCTTTTTTTTGGGGGGGATGGGGGGGGGATCCTAACAATATAAAATGATAAACCCTAATAAAACAAAAAATTAAGTCATTCTTTTCTCACTATAAAAAAATCGTTTCTAAAGGAGTTTAGATTCGTGATGTATCTCTTAACAATGCTATAGGTGTCATTTTTTTCCATGGTCTATTTACACCAATTTATATCTTATTAATTCTTCTGAAAGAGAATTGAATTTTTTTTTTTTTGTAATTTAAAGCAAATAATTTATATGGAATATTTTATTTATAACGATTTTGCTTTTGAAATTATGATACTGACTGGGGGGGATTATATTAATTAATCCATTATTATACAGCATAATAAAAAAAAAGTTCTATTATCACATGTGGAATGTGTGTTATATGGCACTGAACTTCATGGTGGAAGTGCACAATATTGAAATGAGAGTGAAGAAAGATGAGAAAGACATGGCAGGGGAAAAAGACGAGTGAGAAATGAGGTGATGTGTCTGTAAAAAAAAAGTTGATTTTGTAAATATGTGTAAATTTAATTTGTAACTGTGAATATAAATAAATACATGGGAAAACCCTTGATAAATAAAATATCCAATCCTAAATGTATACTTAAAGAAAAATTGGTTCTTAGATTAGTGCATTTATTCGTTATAAACTGCTGAAATCAATTAAAGGATATTGAGGCTTTAAATAAATACTGCTTTCTGTTTTGATAATTTACCCACAGCTGTGAGAAAAAAAAGTCACACATGGATGAAAACAAAAAATTATTTAAGTTTTTTTGGAACAAAATGAAAAATACACACTGTGTTCATCTCAGAAAAAGGAATTAAAAAAAGGAGATTTCTTATAATGAAATCCCTTTTAATAAAGAATATGACTTCCTCTAATAGACGACAACATTGAATAACAATGATACTGACTGAGATGAGATCGCTCACACCTTTGAAGGACTTTCACTCTATCCAGCTTTTGATCAGTTTATGGAGGCAATGGACGATCACCAACTTATATGCCTAGAATGTTGCAAACCCGTTCTATGTTAAAGAACTTTATTAGATCATGTCTGGAGAAAAGCTGGTTAAACCATCCTTTTGATTCGCAAGGAAATCATCCCCCAATCGATCATGACGTGGTCTGTAATTATCGTCTATTCAAAATAAATTCAACTCCGATTGGAGTAATGTAAAGGACTACAAAAATTCTGAGAATCTCATTTCTATATCGTTGAGCTATCAGAGATCCATTTCTAATAATGTGGAGGTCGGTTCGGCAATTCATGGAGATACCAGACCAGACATCACCCCCATCTTCTTCAGATCTGATATTTTCTGGTACGAATATAAGATTGTTTCGAATCCTGTGTTCCTTCCAAATAAAAATATGCATTTTACCATGATGGACTGTAAAATGAGACATTGCTTCATTGCATCGAAAACGAAAATCTTGCTGCATTCTTTTCTTCTGTAATTAATATATTCTTCTACCTACTCTGCTCATAACACAGGGATTTCATTTGTGTAATTGTAAGTTATTGTAACAGACTTAGTAATAGAATTGTAACAGACTTTGGTTCGAGTCCAGAGGGATATTAAAACAAAAGACCCAAAATTTTGACAACAATGTATTTCTTCATAAAATATTTTTAAATATTATATAATACTTTATATATTGTTTAAATGCAGAACTATTTAGCATTATTTAAAAAATGCAATTGAGGAGAATGGTTATATTCCAAATACGATTGTTTAAAAGATCATTCGAAGACCAAATTCACTCGAAGACTAAATTCATTCATTCCTTCACTTGACCAAATACTGCAATGGGCTGAAAATAAGATTGTATCGATCGGCCATAAATTTACCTGATCAATGCATTTGCTTTCCCTTTAAGAAAAATTAAATGTAATTTCCTACCTAAATCCACAGCACCGTGTAACCCGCAGGGCGTAATTTTCTCGCTTGAAAAAAAAAAAAAGATCTCGTATCATCCGTGAAGGATTCATACCTGTTCTTTGACACGCCATGTACCAATCAAATTCTGCAGGTACCCATTGCATACAGTTAACAAAATTATTTTCAGTTTTAAAGAGCATTTTAAAACCATTGTTATAAATTTAGGATAGTGAAAATTGGAAAGAAAATAGGCATTTAAGAACTACGGTTAAAACAAACGACTTGACATTTTCCCGACTATTTGTAATAATTTTATTTGCTACCAGCAATAAATTTTTTATCAATATCACAGTTAATTATGAATTTGACATTTGTAAATTTTCGTAAAGCGTCTTTAATTATTTTTACAATCCCATTCCAGGCCTTTTTCATCCACTAGCACACACCCATTGTTCAACGCCAGTGGCATTTTGTCTTCTTTCGTTAAAACACTGTTTATTTCCGGGCTCCACAACTTTTGTTTCTTTCTTTATGAATAGAATATTGTTTATTTTTCTCTCACATGAAGTTTTGGCAATTGTTTTTGGTCGAAAGTATTCTTAGGCGGCGATTTTATAGAACTAATTTTTTGAAACTCCGGGAAAAAATGTCGACAGATAAATTAGAGGCCTATAATCCGTATCCCAAAATTTTAAGGTTTATAGCGTATAATCCGAGGATTCTAAGAAGGATATTATAGTAAAGAAGTTGGCTCAACTCTGGCTTTTACGCAAACTGTTATTCGCCTTGATATTGATTCGCAGAGTTTGAGGGTGGGGAATTTCTTGCCAACTTTTCTCCTGTTGTCAATTGAGATATGTCCAGATCCTGGAAAAGGCCTGCTCATCAAACCTTAAACATGCGGAATAGAAGAGAGATATAGCAATCTACTTAGCCATGAATGTGTTGGACAAACATGAAGATAATTAATAGATTGATTTCTTCTTTTTATACACCATTTGGGTGCTCAGTTATATTCAGGAATTTAAACGTTTTATTCATTTTCCCTAAATTTAATCCCTCGCATGTTAGAATTAAAAGGCATTTAAAAAAAAATTAATTACAATCAGACTCATTAGAATCATTTAGTGTTACTGCAAAAGTTTTCCTTTTGTTTTATAGTGTAAAAATTTACATTTATAAAAGTGTTAATTATTGTAAATAGATTACATTTTCATCACTCATATTATAGTCATGAAAAAATAATTATAATTCGGTGTCAAAAATTAATGGAAAAAAATTAAACTCTGTCAATTTCTTTTTTTTTTTTTCCTGCGTTAAAAATTATTCTTCCTTTTTGAAATGCCCATCATTATTAATTTTAAATTACAGGAAGATTTTATTTGCTAAAAAATATTAATTTTTATTTAACAGTACTGAAATTTACACGTTAACATTTTGACCTATTATTTTCTCCTTGAAGAACTGTCTTTATTTCCAATAAGTAGACAATTTGATCTGAGGTTATTCGTGAATAGATTGGCTAATGTATTTCAAATTCAAGAATATCCAGGGAGGGGAAGAGCTGCAATATTGCAGCATCGCAATTTAGAATAAACACCTCGAACTGCTTATCATCAGAGGCAATATCTAGGATTGCATACCTTTCTTTTCCTTTCTTGAGCGTGACAGAGGGACTATCAATTGATAGATCTATTGCGATTTCATAGATTTATTGAAGAGCCTCAAAACTTTCAGTTTAGCATCGATTATCGGGTATTGATACGAGTACTCTCCAGTTCAGAAAACCAATGCGCTATTCACCTGGCAGCTAAAAAGACTGTAATTAAGAAAATGTTAGTCAAGTGACTTAAAAATATTGTGGAAAAATTAGATATTTAATTTATAAGAAAAATCAAAAGATTTTCGAAAAAATATTCAATTTTTATTATTATCTTTAATTTTCGTATTAAAAAATAAGGAAATTTCATTCTAACGTGAAATTTCATTCAAAAATAAAGTATATTTCTTTACCTCAAAAAACATGAAATAATCCTTACAATGTTTCAGAAACTCTCTCTATGTTTACTACATTGAAGTGAAATGAAAGTATCTACAACTTGTTTCGGATTAGATGAGGTATTGTAAATGCGGCTTTCCAGCGAACGTTTAATGTAACAAATTAAAAGCAAGCGCGTCTTTTGTAACTTACCAACTGCTTCAGTTGTAAAATATTATTTAATATATATTGTCCAATACCAAATCAATTTTATTTATTGTTGAACAATTGATTTACTGAATAGTGGCATTTTTTTTCAGCGATGTAATTTGTAACATAAACCATACTCTTTAATAAAATAAATCCTTGATTGTACATTAAATAATAAAAACATCATCTACGTCTGAAAATTAAAATTAAAAATCATGCTATTTTTTTCCATTGCAAACTTCTGCATTTTATTTATTTCATGCCATGTGTTTGGAGTGGTGTGTGGTTCAGCAGCTGAGAATAAGAATGGTGAATCGGATGCAGAGTTAAAATCAAATAAAATGAAAATGACCAGAGAAAATTTCTGTATCCTTTTTTAGATTTATATGTGCTTCAATAATATATATAATATTCTATATCTTTATTTACATTTTAAATATAAATTTGTGGGTTTTAATTGGAATTGATTAAAAATTGTGCAATTATTGCCAATTTCTATCTGGATACAACTCAGCTAATATTAAAGGAAAGATAAAATATAAAAATTTGCAATAAATTAAAAAAATATATTCATTTTAAACACTCTATTCTTACACTATTATAAAACATCTATTTATTAAAGAGTTTTTAATGAATAAAATCACTCAAATAATAGTTTCTAAGAATAGTGCATAAAACAGCATTCAGTTTTTTTAGGTTGCCTGCGGGACTGTTTATTAATTTGTTAAAAAATGTTATTGTGCTGAGTTCCAAGACAGCAAGTCTTGCATTAATACATTCATTTATTCAAATTGCAGTATAAGTTATTATTAATTTTATTTATTTATTTATTTTTTTTAATATTTTTATTATTTTAAATCATTTACATAGAATTAAATTGCTTTTGTTGTAATAGAAATGTCTTGATTTATGTAAAAATGTTCTGAGTGCATTCTTAAAATAAAGCCTTAATTGTATCTAATTTTAAAATGGATTTTTATTATCATTTATGTAAGCTTGTTTAATAAAGTATTATTTGATGTAATATATAGTTTGTTTGATCTTGATATTAAATATGAATGCAACATTACTATTATATTCCAAATGAAATTAGAATTTTTATAAAAGTTTTTATTAGAATTCACAGATAACAAGTTTGCATGTAATTCTGTTTGGTTTTGTTGTTTCCCTTATTGATATTTTGATCACATGGACAAATATGAATATTTCCCTAGCTAGTGTTTTTTATTTATCATGAGATCTCTTTATATTGTGTAATTGTTTACCTTGGCTGTGCCATATTTTTAGTGTAATTCTGAAATATATGATGATAATACTTAGCTTATTCTATATTTTTTAAATAATATGAAGCTTAGCATTTTTGTAAATTTATTTAGAAATGTTTTGACTTATGTAAAAAGGTTTGTAATAGCTCTCTCTTTCTCTCTCTCTCTCTATATATATTTATGTGATCAATGAAGCGATTAATTATTAAAAAAAATTTAATGAGTGAAATTAAATAAGATATAATGAAAAATATTTTATATTTTAATTCTGTTCAATTAAATAATTATTTTCATTATATAAATATTATTTTATTCAATTACTTCCATTATAATTTTTACTATAACTTGTACTGCCAATATGAAATATATCTACTTATTTATAGTAAGGAATGCATTTACCATGATGGTATGTTTAAATGATTGTATATTTATAATTTTATGTAAACAGTGAGTGGTATTTAAAAATTTCCATTCATGAAAGTCTTTCCTATCCATTTTAATACCATTTACATAAAATAAAAATAAAAAATTAAAATGCTATTTTTCTTATAAAAGCTATTGATGTAATAAAACCATACAAAACAATATTTAAGAGTATGGATTTTTCAAATTATCTTTATCAATTATTCATAATGACTGCTTTTTATGCAATGAAATTAAAGTTATGATAATATACATTAAAAAAATGTGCATATATATTATCCTGTATTTTTTTTATCTTCTTATATCGCTGTAATTATTTCCATTCTTACATTTTATTGTGATTTACTTTCTTACATTTTATTGTGTATAGTGCTTTGCCTCATATTTTATTTAAAATTCCTTAATTTACTTTATTAGTTAAAGCTGCATTTTTAGAAACAAGACTTCATCAGAAAGAAGCAATTAAAAGTGTTCTCAAGTTTGAGAATTATGAAAAGCAATATAAAATATGTAATAAGGCTCTGGAGAAAATATTTCAAGTATGTCTTAGAAAGGAAAAGTTATTTTTAACCTTATTTTGTCCTACTAATTTTTGTAAAGCTTCACATATTTCTGGGTTAAACAGACATTTTTAGGAACTTAGTAAAATGAAAAGAGAAAGGGTTGTAAGAACAACAAATCAGAGAACAGATTAACATAGTGAATTAATCTTTAGAAAATAAGATTAAAAAATATTTTGAAAATTCTCCAGTTGTTGAGAAAACTAATGGAAAAATAAACAAAAAAAAGAACATGTCATATTGCTACTCATAATGTCATTATAATTCTATTTCTTGAATCATATGTACCAACTTAAACAGATTTAAAAAACATTATAAGGCAACTTTTTTGAAAAATTGAGTCAAATGAAATTATTCCATGCAAAAAAATTTTTTTAATTCTTCTTTTGCTAAAAAGCTTGTTTGAAAATTTGGCAATACTAATTATTATGATAAATTTTGTGATTCGATCTTGCAATAATAGAAATAGTTTCAGGGATTTTTGTTATTGTATAAAAGTGCATAATTCAATTCAATTTTTAAAACAAGTAGTAAAAATCTGTTTTCATTCAGTATGCTAAGAGGTATGGCTTATATGGATTTAAAAATTTTGAAGATTTTATCATACTTAGCAATATGAACAGCTAGTAGAATTCCTCCTATAAAATCAATAATGCATTTCAGTTTCTAACACAGAGATGATATAAATTGGTTTGATAATTTACTCTGTGTGAGGTCTTTACTTTTGCTGTACCTTTATCATAAGTAGTATTTTAACAAATTATGAAATATTACTAAAAAAAAGAATGAAATTTCTTTTTAATTAGTAGTTTCTGCATAAAATAATCCTAATCACTTAAAATTTATACACGAAGATGTCAATCATTACAAATTCTCCATAATTACTATGGGGAAACAATGAAATTTTTAGATTAACTATAAAGATATGTAAAACCATTTAGATATGTAAAGCTAATACTTATACAGAAATTTTTTTAAAAGCTAATTTTGTCTGTCATTTTTTAAACTTTATGCAATTAGATTTCCATCGATTCTGAGAAACTATAGCAAAAAGTAGAAAATTTTATGCAATTAATTTTAAATAATTAAGAAACAAGCAATCAATCTTATTCAATAATATGTACTAGTAAATATATTGTCCCTTTGTTATCAAAAGGAATTATTATGCTAATCTGATGTCTTAATTGAAAGGAGGATAAAGTTTAGTGATAAGTTTGGTATTTATATGTATAAGCTTTTTGTTACAAATTTTCATGAAGTTCTTTTGCACTTACAAGACTTATATTTTCATTTTAAAATAAAAATGTGTAGTTTTTTTTTTAGAAAGGTGTATTTTTTTCCTACATTAATAAATCTTAATCTGTAATAAATAATTTCAGCACATATATTGGTGTCTCCCTAAATTAATCTTATTGTAATGAAAAATTTTACAACTTTATTAATTTTAATATTTGACATTGTTATAAATTGCAGCTACTGTTATAGGATGCATATCTCTATTGATGCGAATTTTTAGATTATGTTGTGCATTTCAGTTGAATATTCATGGTGTGTGATCGTCATTTATGTCCTATACACACTACTGACAAGCATAAAAAACTAAAAGCTTTCCAACATGCTATTGAAAAAGGTCTTTTGAAGTTAGCATATCTGCATTCATAAAATGAACTTTAAAAAAAATATAAAGAACATTTTTTAACTTGGCAGGTTTATTTTAGAAATCATGAAAAGAGATAGTGTTTTACTATGATGTATCTTTTTATAATTCGTTGAGGATATCAATGATAGACTTGCCTTAGAGTAATATTTCCTGAGCAAATTATAATACACATGTAATTTAGCTATCAAATCATAAATTATTATTTAAAAAATATTTGTGATTTCATTATAAATGCATTACTCTGTTTTATTTTTTTATTATGACATTAAATAAATTTTTTTTGTTTACCAAACTAAACTTTTTACCAAAATTTAAAAAATTAAAGCTATGCCAATCTATTAACAATAACAACACGTAAATTGAATCAATATAATATTGGGCAAGTTTCATTATTTTCAGGAAAATGATTTAAGTAAAGAATTGACAAAAAATTTTAAATTATCCCGTCATTTAGTTTTTATTTTATAAAATTTGTCATTTTGGTGTAACACCATTTTGTTCAGTTCTACCATTGATAAAATACTATTAATTTTTCTTTATCAACACTTACTTTTAATTACTTTAATTTAAACCAGTATTGTTCAACTTGTGGCCCTCTGGTCTTACATGGTCAAGTGCTGTTATAAATTTAATCCAAATAAAAATTGAAAATTTCATTAAAATGCGGAATTTTTTTTATATATTTTATTAATTAGATGTTAATTACATTAAAGATGACTATTAAGGATTTATTTAAATGCCAATCTACATTTCTTACTTTTATTGTCTGTGATATTTAATTTCTTTAATTAAAACTTTGACCTGTCCAATAGTTTAATAAATCTCTGCTCAAAAAGAAATAAAATTGTTAAACTATGACATTTTTGCTTAGTTGCTTTTGTATTGATATTTCCAGTTGTACATTATTTAGTAACTTTTTTGCTTTACAACTATTGTAAGTTACATGCAGCCTGATAGAGTTTTTCCCATCTTTAAATGCTACCCAAGATAGCTATTTTGCTTTCTAAATTCAGCCCAACTAAAAAGATTGGATACTCAAGATTTTAACACATCATGAAAAGTTTCTACATGAAGTAATTACATGAAATATGTATAATGATTAAGATTTATCTTGTAATAAAAAAATTTAATTACTGAAGTCATGTACTATATTGCTATTATTCAACAACAACAGAAAAAAAAAAGAGCCAGAAGAATTAGAAATCTGTTCATTGGACATAAAAATATATCACAAGGAAAAACTATGATAAAATTATTTCATTTATTAGGTATTGAATTTCTTCCTCTTATTAAAAAATCAGTGCGACCGTATATATAAAATCAATTGTTTTAAAATAGCTATTTCCTCATTCTTAGAACTGAATTTATATATGTGCTGTGTTACGTTTAAAAAAATAAATTTTTTTTTTAGATGAAATACTTGACAATTTTTTTTTTCAACTAGGTTGTTACAGCTGGTAAAGTAATTGTGGAGAACTCGGACTACATTCCTGGGGCAAATTTACCTTCCAATGAAACTGTTGCTGCTGGTAAAAATATGTTTAATTTAAATCATTGACATATTAGAAGTTGCTTGTTAGCAATTTAAAAGCATTAATTCATATTTTCTATCCATTCTAAATTAATCAAGAATGTTCAATGAACACAATAATATAAACATGTCTTTAATAACATAAACTCCAGTAAAATTTGAAATAATGCTGTTAAGGTTTGTGTTAAAAATTTCTACTGTCTTTTGATTTCTGGAAAATATCCTTTTGTAAAATTTTGTTGAGTTTTCTTCTTTATGAAGTTGAAATTCATATTTATGTGGCATATTCAATACCATAAAATTAGTTTGCTAAGTACAGAAAATTACTCAATTTTTCCAAATCAAAGTAAAAAAGAAATGAGGTTAAACAATCAATTAGAAGCACTGTAATTAATAAATAAATAAGCACTAAATGTGAAAAGAGATTTAATTTTAAATCTTGGAAAAATTTAGGTATCATGACTATATCCCTCCATTCCTAATTAGGCCTGTGGCCTTATTCTAAATGAAATTTAGCATGATATTGCTTTTAAATTTTATGTCATAAGAATTGAACAAAATTAAAAAATGCATCAAAATCAGAACTGAGAAAAATTATCTATTTCACATTTAATAATTTTAGTAATTAATACTTTTTTTTTTTTATAAACATTCATTGTCTGAAGAACAACATTTTGCTTTACAAAAAAATATATCTTGTATTAAAAATAACTTAAGTTGACCAGCAAATTTAGTTATTTGTTGTTCTGCTCCAAGCTATTACTGTTTGTTCTTTAAGAATAAGAATATTGATTAATTTTTAATAAACATATTTTTAATAGCTGTGCTTTATTAAAACAACCAAATAGGAGATAATTTGTTAGAAGGGCTGTCTTTTAAAATATTTTGCTTTACAAATACAAACTCTCTCCTGGAATATGTTAAACAAATTAGAGTGTATTTCCATTAATAGATCTAGCACCCAAGACCCAATAATAGTATTACTATGCCTCACTTTTAGAAAATTGATCATATAGGAATAAGTATTAAAAATCAGAAATATAAAACAGAATAATTAAATATATTAATTTGATATCAAAAATTTTCAAACTGGGAAACATTTTTCCTGTATTTGTATTTTCAAGGTAGTTTTCATATAAATGGTATGGTCCCATATGATTAATTTTTTAATATAATTATTTTTCTAACAAATTCTTCACTTTTTATTATAGAAACATAAAATAAATCATTTATTTCATTCTGAATTTTAGTAATCCTTAAGATATAGAACTTTATACATTTTATAATATTTATTTTTAAAGATAACTTAATAAAAAATTTATTAAAAAGGAGTGGAGAAAATGTTTTATAAATGAACTTTAAAAAATAAATTTACTACTGTTTATGTATTTAATATCGATAGTTATATCGATATGAGATTCAATTTATCCTATAATTAAAATGTGCCAATATTTTCTTTTTTTTAAATATCTGCAATTTATAAAACTTCTGTTTTAAAATTATTTTCTTATAGCCCTTGAACAAATAGTAGATAACACAGCCATGTTTGGAGATTTTCAATTGAAGTTACCTGACATAACTGATCGGATAATGAAAAATCACCCTGAATGGCTGGTATTAATGAAGTGGGCTATTGGCTTTTCTAACTCAACTGGAATTTTCGATAAGAAAACGACTGAAATGATTGATTTGGTTTGTGTCATCTTTTAACAAGTTTTGTCTGTTTTTCATAATACCAATAACATTAAAATTTAAAATTATTATTTATATATGTTCCTTACTACAGATTTCACTTTTAAAACTATATTAATTGATTAAGGCTTCCATATTTATTTTTTAACTGTTTGCCTGATTTCACACTTAGAAAAATTCATATTATTTGTCTCATAATTTACATTTGTTCATTTTGACTGTAATTCTAATATACACTATTGTGCAGGGAGTAAAACTAACTTTGAAAGAAAAATATATATATAATGAATATAGATGTTTTGAAATTTATTTAAGTTGAAATAGCGTAATTTCCCTGGTTTCATATTACACAATATTGTGAATGTAGAAAATTTATGTATAATTTTAACGGTTTAATTTATTATGTAAAATATATTTAAAGTGATTATTCTAACCTTTACATTCTATGCTCAATATTTTGCAGTTGTGTCAAGAAATGAATCTTATTGAAAGGAAAGATAACTTTATTAATCCATATCGTAAATATGAAGAAAAAGTAAGTTTCTAATTATTTGTGTTTTTAATTTTGTTTGAATTAATTACAATTTATGTACCATAATTCCGTTTTTCTATAATGTACAGCAAAATATAACCTACAATTGTAATTTTTAACATGTGGAAAAAAAACAGATTTTATCCACAGATGATTTGCGCCTGATCACTTGTTTTCTTTAACATACCATATACCAATAAAGGTTCTTTTTTAAATGTGTGAACAAAATCTTAAACTAGCATTACTTGTTTTAATTTTTAAGAGTGTTTTTAAAGGCCATAAATATATATTATAAATGCAAGGTAGTAGAAACCAGAAAAAAGATAAATGTATGCAAACAAAGTATAGTAAAAACAAACCAGAACTTATTACCATAAATATTCCATCAAATGAAATCAAAGCAAGTCAACTAAACAAATTTTTTCCAAGAATGTGATTTAATTTCCACAATACAAAAAAACAAAAAAAATACAAATACAAATAAAAATGTTTTTAATTGATGCTGAATAGAAAGATTTTAAAAACATTTATGATAATTTGTTATCTTGTTGTTCTATAAAGATTGAACTCTATATTGTTTCCCAGTTAATTATTTTGATACTTATGTTATCTAGATTATAATTATCTTCATGATGAGGTATGTACTTGGTTCTTCATTTTCAATAATTTCCCTTGTGTGTCCTATGTGTTCCCTTGTGTGTCCTTCCTTATATTTTTGAATAAAGGAAGTATATAAATATAAATTCTCAGCCTCTTTCATTAATTTATTCCATAATGCAATTTATCTTTTAAGAGCTATTTCCTTCGAGTTACCTAGACAAATAAGTTCTTTTTTCAATTATGTTGTAACAATATATCTTCTGGTCTGATCTCTCATGTGTTCAATGTGATCTCTTCATTGTTTCAACATTTTCTATCTTTCAGAACTGTTTTAAAGTCTTGTATAAACATATTTCCCCTTTTACCAATCCCCAATTTACTTTGTTCTGTTTTTCTGCTGTTATTCCAGTGCAATAATCCCAAACACTATATAAGATCTGAATTTTTCTACCCTAATTTGAACTAGTCTTAATATATCGTAAAAAAATTTCTGCTTCCAAGAGTATATCTGTGTGTATCAAGAACATTGTATTTTAAATTCAAATTTCAAAATCGTGAATATCAATATAAACTTTATGCAAAAGAGTTAAATCTGCATTTATTTTCGTAACAACTTAGAAATCAAAATTTCTTGTTTAATTCTTATCTTGATTATTTATGGATACATTTTATTGTTAATGGGACATCATCTAACCTGAAACTGTAATATTAACATAACCTGAACATGACTGTATAATTAACTTTTTCTTTCTTAAAACTCAATAATTCTAAACAATTCCACAAAAGAAAGTTTGATTCACTCCCAGTATCTAATAAACATCTCAATTTAAATTTACTTCCTCTTTCATATGTTACAAAACATCTTGCCCTACTTAATAATACTGTATTTCTCCTATTCGAGCAATTGCTCATGAAAGTTAAATTGTTACTCAAAATAAACTCTGGCACACTTATAAATAAACCATTGATCACTTCTGCATTTGTTGGGTTTTAACTTGTGCCTCATGAGAAACCTCTCAGGGCCTCTGATCTAAATTAGCATCACTATGTTTCTGTTTTGAAAAATGCAATGTTTGTGGTATCATTTTTTGCAGAAACATTAATATTTGGAATTGCAATTTACTACATTATGCAAGTTAAGGAAATTAAAACATTGCTTATTTTTTACAACTTTGACGATTTCATTAATTGATAATTTTAAATATTTGGGTATTTAAAAAGGGGGATTTTCAGAGCATGAAGCACATTTTGAATTTTTTACATCTGATAAAAATACTTTTGAAACAAATTTAATTTTCCTAGGATTGTTTCAAAATTTTTGAAAATTGTTACTTTCATAAAGGTGTTTTCCATGGGAAATGAAATATAAATTGCATTATTTTCCAAATTCTAATTGTTTAAACCAATTATCAAAATGTGTGTACTGGTGGCACTTATAATGACTCTCAATCATCTTACCTGAAATTAATTGTTTTAAGGTTTCGAAATCCAATACCTTTCATAATTTTGTATAATATTTAAACCTAGTACTTCAGGTTGAAGCAAACTGTGCATGAGTTTCAGTTAGGCATTGAGTTTTCTAAATTTATCAAAACATACTAAAGGTATTGGCACAAATTCTTGTATTACTATTTTTTTCATAATCTCATAATCACTTATTTCTTCTTTTTTTTTATGAACTATAATATTTGAGGTACATTCATCAAGCAGATTCAATAACATTTTGCTTTAAATTTCTGTGCTACAGTTTTTACAAAAGTTCTTGTTAAAGAGGAAAATATATATATGTATAAACTCTGATACTCTGAATAAGTAAATCTGCCGATTTGGATCTTATCTTGACTGTTTTCAGTTTTTGTTTCAGCTTGCAATTGAGCAAGTTTGAGTTCCATTTTTGATCTCTTAGCCTTACCTGTTTAAACTCCGTTTTGTGATTTTCAGTGATCAAAATAGCAATCTCAATTGTTTCCCGAATTTGAATTTGTTTTAAAATGTTCACTGTTTTTTTATATTGTGGTGTAACTTGAAAACCGTAATTTTCTTCTGTTTCTATCTTCAATTCTGTGGCTATGAAAATATTCCCAAATGATATTAACTCTAACTCAATATTTAAATTAATACAGTATAGTTCAGTCAAAAATAATAAAAAATTTAAAGGCTGATTCCTGACTGATTTGGTCATATGGACAATTGTTTTAGCCAATAGTTCCTAAAATATAATTCAATAGAAAAACACCCTCACACAAAATAATGCTCTCAAAATGGATTGTACTATTTATTTACACACAGCTCAGAATTATAATTATCAATTATGTTAAACTGAAAAAAATATATTATTTTTATACTCTTTGTTCTTTTGAGTATAACGCAACCCACACACTTTGGGCAACAACTCTTCTGTTGCCAGTTTACATTTTATTTCTCAAATGTATTTGTGCCTAGTGGTGTTATCATATTCATGCAGCAGTAATGCTTATTTGTGATTTTATCTGAGATATTGATTGTTCATTGCTTTTTGCTTCCTTTCATAAAAATACAGCTATAGTACCTTACAAAAATTTATATAAATTATTTATATTTATTATTGTTGGGCCATTTACTCAAATTGATGAATAAACAGTTATTAATCAGAATTATGTAAATTTATCACTTTAAAACAATTAAGTATGAACATGTTTTTCATTTTATTTTCATTTTCTTTTTAATTATTTTAAATACATTTGTTTTGAAAGCAAATAATACGATAAAAGAATAAATGGTACTGGAAAATGAAAAGTATTTTTTTAATCTTATAATTCTTATTTGCATATTAACTAAGCGCATTATGGGAATTTTTAAGATTATATTTTACATGTTTTAATAGCTAAAACAATCTATTTATATAACATCTCTTCATATTCTAATGATACTTAAAAAGGATTACTTATTTTAGTTGGAGTGAAACAAAGGGGGAGATAAGTGATAAAAAAAATTAGTCAGAGATTTTGTTTGTTACTTATATTAGTCATAGGATAGCAACAATTAAAAGCATGTTTCTTTAAAAACCGAATACTTTTTAATTTAAGTATTTTCAACATTTAGTTACTTAGCAAAGTGATATTAATTGTTTAGTGAAATTTTTCTTATATTCATTTTAAGGTACCTCAACAAAGTAACACTTATGAAACAAAGCCAAAAAAGAAAAATTTTAAAAAGGGACCTCGAATGTCTAAGCCAAGATATACCGAATTATAAAAATGTGTGTGGGAAATTCTTTTTTAAAAAAAAATTTAACAAAATGAATTCTCTTTCTAAGGTATGTAAAATTGAGTAAATTACTTGTTTCTCAGTTATTTTACTGCATGAACTTTCTTTTCTAGCACAAATGAAATTATATTGATATAATTTAAAAGTGTTGAAATCTAGAATCCTGTACCCCTAACGAATTCTCCAATCTTGCAACCCGGAATATTTCGCAAATAGAGAAATTTGTAATTTCATCTTTTTCCAAATTATATAATGATTATTTCAATGGTTCTTTTTTTACAATATTTGTTCCAAGATAATTATAGATTATTATTATAATGGTATGTCAACCACTGATTCAGAATATAAACAATTTTTATGTGATGTTGCCATTCGTGAAAATATGAAACAAACGAAAAACATTTCTTGCTTTATTAATAACTTATATTTGATTATCAAATAATTTCTTTTTAAAGCTATTAATATAGTTAAGGTTTTGTGGCAGTCTTTATTTCAATTTGTGAAGAAAATATGTCAGATTTACTCTTAGAATGTTAAGTTCACTGACGAAAACGTCGCTCGAACGCCTTAAATTTTTCTGTAATTTTGTGCTGTTGGCTACGTTTTCTTCATTCATTTGATATGGTTATGCAAGAACAGGTGAGTGTATTGGTGTACATTATTATTAGCGTACAGAATAGATGAAAGGGCCCTGAATGCTTTTTTTTAATAAATTGCTTAAATTGGTTGTGAATGCAGCACATAAGTATTGTATGGAAAATGGATATGTTTCTAATAATTATGAATGCTCAATGTGTAATAGCAATAAATTTTAGCGTAATAGCCATAAATTTCGGTGTTATAAATATATATTTTGGTGATTTAACAACAAAAAAATCCACATAATAATTTGCCATTGAAGTGATAAAATTTGGTGTAAAAGCAGTTGAGCAATACAAGTAAATGTAATAGTTATTTGTATGTTATAGCAATCAGTGTTGACATATGAGCGATTTTTAGCATAATATCATTTTACCTTGAAAACGAACTGCGTCGGCCATTTTGTTTGTATACTTGGCGATTTGGCACAAGGGGCACAGAATTCTAGATTTTTCCAAAAAAATATTAAATTATTATAATTTACAAATTACTTTGTCCCAGTTAAAAGCTATGTTAATATGTATGCATTATTTTTTAAAGTGTATGCTAATGTATATATGACAAAACTGTATTAGCCTGAAAATGGCTTTTCTTTTTTTTAATATTTGATTGATATAACTCTTTAATCATAGCATACTAAATGCATTACTTAACTTCATTCTGCTTTTGTTATGAAATTTTTTGGAACTGGGATGCACAGACCCTGATCAACAGACTGCCTGTAACCATTTGTTGATGACCCATTTCAATGTGTTATTTTAATTTTAATATGTTACACAATATGCAATTCTAAAAATTTGTTAGAAGGATTCTGAAACATTTAATACCATCCGTAAGAAAATATTATCTAAAAAAATTCATTTACAACAGGACTCTCTCTCACTACTATGCATGTTAGTTAAACAATTTAAGTTATGGAAGAGAGTTAAAGACACTTTTTCATTCATCTAAAGATGAAATTTCAAAACTGTTGGTGAGGGAACAACAAAAAGTTATTGTCTAGTAAAACACTTTCGTAATAATGTATATAATAAACGATATAAAAACAACTGTAGATTTGCATAAAAAAAGGAAATTTTGAATTTGAAACTGCATAACCAACA
This sequence comes from Caerostris darwini, assembly GCA_021605075.1. NCBI lineage: Eukaryota > Metazoa > Arthropoda > Arachnida > Araneae > Araneidae > Caerostris > Caerostris darwini. The sequence continues at coordinate 158,044 of BPLQ01011735.1, read as the reverse complement.
TTCTATTTTCATGCATTTCTCAACTTCTCTTTGGTTTGATTATATACTGATAGCAAGGCTTTTTTCCACAGGAAAAGAACCTGACATTCAATAACACCACTCATAAGATCTTTAGAATAAGCACCATTAAATGCTTGATTAAATAAATACCATGGGAGATTAACAAAGTTATGAACACCCCATCATATCAGCCATTAAGGATTGTTTTTTTTTTTTTTTTTTTTTAATTCTTAAGATGTGAATCATTTATTATTTTGCTCCAAAACACTTTTGATTAGTATAGTTTGTTATATACAAATTGCATTTGCATAGCAATGTAAATACCAACTTCAATATGGTATCTCTATTTGGAAAAAATCTTTGTCAACAATACTTCTATCAGTACTGCTTGTTGTAGCCAAACACTTTCAATTGTGATATCAGAACCTATAAAATAAATATGATGAAAAAAATGTAACTTCTATTATTGTGCCAATACAAGCTGTGATAATTCATTGCCGTTTATACATTAAAGTGTATTCTCCCATTTAGATCAACAGAATGAGGGAAAAATTTTAATTATGAATATTAAAAAATAAAAAAATTGATTAACTAATGAAAATTAAGGATTCAATTTACATTTAGATTCAGCAGAAATCAAACAAGATATTAAATTCATATAATAATAGCATCAAATCATATTTTTACATTAAAATATATACTGAATATAAAATCAAAACTTTATAATTCTTTTGTGTGTTCCTCTTAATGGACACAGTGAGTGCATAATTCTTGAGCATTAAAAATCTGTGCATCCCTGTTCTAGGGTATTCAGATATTTTAATTTTATTACAGGTTTCATTTATTCACATTTCTTTTGATTGCACAATTCATTATTAAGATAAATTGAAATTCAATAATAATTCATGGGATGTTAGGAATAGTAACTTCTTCAAATATATTATATCTCTTTGTGTGAATATGCTCTCATATTGACAGATTTTTGTCAAGGAAGAAATATTTTCTCATGCTGAAAATGCTCATTTCTAGTCAATTAAACGTGTTTTTTTAAGTAATTTTTTTAACATTCAAGGATTCAGCTATTTGAGAGTTTTATATATGCATTGATATTTGGAGGGTGCTGAAAAGAAAATTTCAGATGAGCTATGAAAAATCAATTAGTTTTTCATTAAACCAAACTTTTTTTACTTTTTCAAAAATTTAACACTCTAAATTCCAATTTTATATGTATAGCAAAAACAAAACTTTTCAGGAATTAAACAGGGATAGTCTTTTTATTAATACATGAATAATGCATATTTTCTAGAAAAGTATTATCCCTTTTATATTATCCTCTGGATAAAAATATGAAGTACCCCTTAAATAAAATTTTCATTTCAAAATAAATTTAAACTTAAGTTTTTCATCATTAATAAATGAAAAATATGCAGTGTTTTAATATTTGGTGACACTACCCATTTGTTTTTTTAGCAGCGTCTACGATTTTAATATACTAATTTGCTCTATCATGTCTAATTTTCATATTCTCAGATTATTCATAAGAGAAGGTTGAATACTGATTGTTGATGTAACTGTATGTTTAAAAGACTTCACTAATGTTCAACTGGATTAGTTTGGAGACTGTGGCAGTCAGTCTAAAATGGCAATGTTATTGTGTTGAAATTTAAGGCCATTGTGTTAGTATCGCTGATTATTTTACAAATTCATGATTTCAAATACTTCACTACACTTAAAAGTCAATCTGAATAATTACAAATAAAATTTAATTATGCTTCCTTATATATGTTTTAAGACACACATTTAGTGCACATTTTAGCTTACATGCTATTCCTATTTTTCGTTTAACTTGGGACACATCATGAGTACCAAAATAGTAAAAATATATAAATTATACTTTTTAAGAGGCCTTGTTTTTCTACTGTAAAGTTCTTATGGGCTAGAGCTTATTTTAATCATATGTTTTTCAAAGAGAGACAGGTTTTATATATCTTTCTTACTGTCCTTGCATTCATTGGGTGTCTAGATTGTTTATTTATTAGTTGGCTAAATTAAAGTTTTTCTTCACTTTCTGATTGATTTTCATATAAAAAAATTGTGCTTTTATTTTAATGTTATCCTTTTTGACTAACTTTTTTTATCCATATGTGATTTTTCTTCCTCTAATTGTTCCAGTATATATTGCATATCCCAACAAACATTTTAATCTTTTTATAAAGTTTGACTATAGACCATTCTTGCTAAAAAAAATACAAACGCATGAAATAAATATTTTAAAGATTTATGAACGAAATGTTATATCTGTCATATTTAAAAAAATGATAAAGAATCATTTAAAAACCTTAATTTTACTATTTGAAATTAAGTAGACTAGAAGTAAAAGTATGTTTTATTTATTTATTTATTATTATTATTTTTTTAATTTTGAAAATATAAATCATGCAAACTACAAAACTGGATTTAAAATTGTCTGCAGAGAAAGATTTATATTTCATTTATGAAGGTGGCTGTAAAATTTTATTTATTCTGAAATTGTTTTGAAATATATTTTTAAAGGGTATCTCATACTTTTGATCAAGGTTGTATACACAAGTAGAATATTATACTTCTATGTAACATTCTGCCATAGGTCACACTGTGTTTTGTACATATTTCTAAGTTTTTAAAAAGGTACTTTAATTTTTAAAATAAATCAGTGCATTTTAATATTACTAATTGATTTCACTTAAAAATGTCTTTAAAAAAACCTTAGATAAAAACGTTTTTGTATGTAAATTTATAAAAAAAAACCCAGCCATTTATACATAACAAAAATTAAATTTTTATTCGTAAAATACCACTTTAGTATGTATCTTTTATATAAGACACTTGAATTTTCCACATTATAAACACATTTATTAATAAGTCTCATTAAAAGATTTCGAAATCAATTTTTTGCAATTGGAAGGTTCAGTTATCATGATAATTTAAATTTTATAACAATTAAATAATATGTAAGCATATCTTTATTTACAAAAAGTATTGCATTCTTCAATTTTTTATATAATATTGTTGCATTTATTATTTAAAAAAAAGATATTCTAATCAGAGTTCAATTTTATAATGTATCTAAACAAATTACTGTTATTGTAAAAGTTTAATAATGTATAAAAGCATTCTTAACAAATGATTTACAACTAAAAACTGCTTTTCAACCAGATCTTTCAATCACTAACATGCATGTAAAACTTGAATTTTCCATTATTCTGATTGTAATACAGTAATGAACAATAAATCTATTGCATAATTGCTATTTTTAAACACTAAACTACAAAAAAATGTTTACATATTTATAAAAATGCTCATTATAATATTAAATTAAATCGAAGTTTCATATTAATGAACTCATTAAAAAATTTATTTATAAATAATTCTTTAATTCAGTTTAATTTATTATGTAAAAAGAATCATTTGCATACTTTTCCCATCAAGTGTTATGTGATATCTGTAAGAAATAGTGTGCCAATACTGTTACCTATGATTGTATATTTTAATAAATTTTGACTGTTTGTTTTTATTACTATATCATGTTCATGTGTTGTTTTAAATAAAATACTTATTGTATATTATTACCATAATATTTTTTGTCATAAGAGGAAAGATAATTATAACTCATCTCTGTTTCTGAGCCTCTGTTCAAAATAAATTATGGGTAAAATAATTTGCTTTCCAATGAATTTTTTACATAAATTAACATTAATTTTCAACATTAAAAATGTTGTTATACGTTTTCAATTATCATCTTTTACAAAAAGACCTGCTTTGTTCCAATTATTAGAATTTCTCCCATTGCTATTAAATTTAAATTTATAGCAATGGGAGAAATATTAAATTTATAGTAATATTATAATTAGTAGTAATATTAAATTTATTTATATAAAAAATGAACATCTTTTTGTAACTAATTTTTGTCTTTTTAATAGACAAGTTTATAGTTGAAATTACTCTGAAAGCAATATCAGATGTAAAAAAACCTAGAATAGTCTCAGCCTATGTAAATAATTTAGAATAGTCTCTTGGTGTATTATTTGACAAGTTTCTAAGTTATGGAAGATAATTTATTTGATAGGAATTCTTTAAAACTATGTTTATAATATTTGAAGATAAGAAAATTTACAAAACTAATTTTGTTTTGCATTAATATAATATCAATTAAGATGCACAATGCATATATTTATAATTGAAAATTTTCTGTATATACTGCATATTAAAAATAATAATAAACTACAACATATCAGATATAATACAGGTCACTTGTACATTTTTTTTAGTACAAAATTCCATAAGGTTAAATTAGTTAATCTTAGATAAATCTATAGTATATTTTTTCAGTAAGCCTCTTTTTAATGTAAACATGTATGCATATATTAATGGAACTAATAGTAGGCTACATTGATTCATAAATTAAGAAAAGTAAAAGCAGAGACAATATGAATTCCTCTGCCTTAATTTTAATTAATATGAATTAGTTAGTCTGCAACCTCTATATTAATTAGAATGAACAGTTTATAAAAAAAAAAAAAAATGGAAAGTTTATAATTTTAATAGTATCTACATTAAAATGATAGTATTAAAAATGCCTCCCAAAAAGCTTCAGGAATGGTATTCAGATTTGTTTACTGTCAACTAGATTAATTAAGTTCTTGAGTAATATTCCAATATGCTTACTCGTGTTATAAATTTGATGTGCACATTAAATTTCATTTAAATATACAATTAGTAATTGAGAAAATTACTGATTTGACAATTAAAATTAGAACTAACCGACAAATTGAGTTTTTTTAAGTGGAAAAAATAAATGTTGATTTGGAATCCATTAAAAATTTTATAATTAAATAGTTGAATCATGAATTTCAAACAGGATTTATCTCGAAATTTTTCATGAGAAACTAACTGAACTTAACTATTGTGCTACATCATAATGTAAGGAAACGGTTTCCTTGAATGAAATTCTGTTGGCTCAAAACAACTATTACAGTTTTCAAAGATGAGCTCTTTTCAAAATTCATTCTAGCACTCGGGTGGTTTTCAAAATTTTCATTTAAAAGTGCATTTTATTACTTTGTTATTGTTTTCTTTTGCATTTTACAAAATTTTTATGTGAAAATATAGCCACCAAATTATTTTTATAAGAATCTGCTGCTATAGGCCACTACAAATTATCATATAAAATTTTTCGAATTCTGTTAGTATGAATTTTTTTAACTTCTGTAGTTATTTGATAATTTCTTACACATTTTTTTTAATCCATTTTTCATCCTCTGAACTGTTTGGTTTAGTCATACTAAAAAGTAGAAACTAAAATACTATTTTAAACCACACAGTAATTACTTTCTTAGCAAAGTCTTTTGACAAAATGTGAAATAACTCATGAATATTATCTAATAAGACGAGGCTACACATTATCAAGAAAATAACCTCTATTAATGAATGATGGACCTCCGGCCTGTCGTAACTCATGGGGGAAAATCAAACCCATGGAAAAATATTCTTCCATTAATTTGTATCGATTCTTCTTACACTGAATATATGTAGAATATTTTATTAAGAACATTTATACCAAATTTTACATTTATATCAAATCCTATATCATAATGTTACATGTTTGATAGGTAATTTTTATTTGCATGAATAGCTGTAATATTCTATTGAGATGTTCATTTTATTTAAAATTAGTTAATGCATTATTTCAGAGTTTTGTAGATTGAAATGCTATTTTGAAACAAAATCAGTTTGCATAAAAACCATAATAGCATACATGTATTTCATAGTTAATCTCCTCAAATAAAGTGAATTAAGAATTATTCTAAGTTTCGAAATGTACATAACATGCAGTGACGAGACGAATTTTTTCAAATCGCTTACATTTCCGTAAATGCTCCACATTTTGATCATTTTTCTATACTAAAAAATACCGAATCACTATCAAGTACCAAATAATTCATCTATTTTCTCCACAGTGTTAATTTTTTGGTATTGGATATCACATTAGCAGACAATAAATTCCTATTTACCAGTCATAGTTGGTCAATGTTGTAAAAAAAACAAAAACATTTCTTAACGTATTTATTTTTAGTAAATACATAGTTAAATAAATGTATTATTTGTGGAGAAGAATTTCGGGTATTTTTCAGAGTGTCTTCATAACATGTTTGAGTTTTCTAAGTAAATGTGCAATAGAAAAAGCCAAGGAGCGATGTAGTGTATACATAGTATAATAGTAGTTTTAGTATAACTTAGTTTTAATAATTTAACATAATAGTATAATAATAGTTTTAGTAATAAAATAATAGTTTTTTATAAAATTCATATAATTGATTTTTTATATATAATTCACAATGTTTTAATAAATTCTTTCAAAAATATGTGTATTTAATTCCAATTATATGCTAACTTAAATATGATCTGGTACTGCCAACTACAATAAATATAATAAGATATTTTATGTGTTGTAAAGTAACAAAGGATTATTTCAGGTTACAATGAAAAGAAAAAAAGATTAATATATAAGGTATGATTTTGACACCATGGCATATAGGCATTTTTTTTTTCTGCACATCAGCAGCCGTTTTATCCCACTTATGCATACATAAGTAGCCTATCCACGGATAATAATCGAAGTACATTGCTTTCCAGAAAGGCTTTTTGAGGAGACAGTCATTTGCATGTCTTATGCAAGAAAACATAAAATTTCTATAATCAAAATAGAATCTCCTCGTTCTAAAAAGAGTTATTAAAGGATGTTTACACTCACTGATATAGACCGATTGTTTTTCCTAAAACGTTTCTTATCCATTCTCTTTAAGATTAGTTTGTATATTTTTTTTTCTATATAGTTTTTGTCCTACATAAATGTGTGTATGTGCACTAATGTTTAAATTTCGCATGAAAATTTATAAATTTTCTATGTGATGGTACATGCAGGAAGTATCAGGATTCGATCTACAGTATTTATGGCGTGCTTTATAATCACAGCTCTCAGAGGCAAGAAAACTCAATAGCCAATGCAATAACTTGCATAACATTCTCACACTAATATTCAATTGTCGCCATACGAATGCAATAAGTGATAAATTAACTAAGAACCATTTTTAGAATTTCATCGTGAGTTTTGCTTTATCAGAGTTTTAGAACAGGAAAGGAGGAGGGGAAAAAAGGCCTTCTTACTGATAGATTTTAATTCGGTCTATAAAATACAAATATGCAGTTAACTTCTTTTATTATTGTGTATCCATGGTTAGTATGCATATTTGATTTAAATCGAAGGTGAAACACTTTTATAAAAAATAAATAAACATTTTTTTTTTTTTAGTGTAATGATTTAGATTTTAATTTTTATTCATGTTACAATAAGCATCTTCAAATTATCATGTGCATCTTGATGGGTAAGAATTCTTTTTATTTCTAATCCAAAAGAAATCCATCAAATTTAATGCTTCACGCAAATTGTGCGTTAATATTATAAATTATTTTGTTTTTTAACTGGTAACATATTTTCATTTCGGAAATTATATAATTCAGTTTACGATTTTTTGCAATAAAAGATTAATTTAATCATTAAAATATAAAATAATTCAACAAGTAAAATAATAAAGTCTATTTAAAAATTATGAAATGTAGTGGTTAGCATTTAAAAATAAAAGGTATTTTTATTAAATAATGCAACGTAATATCTCCAGAAGTTTTAAATAAAATATTGCGATTAATAAAATTCTTTGAAGTTCATGTATGTTAATGTTTTACAAAACTTTAAAATTCAATTTTTAAAGCTATTTATAAATAGATAAAAAATCCCTCTTTATTTTTGTGTAACTATCGATTTTAAATTATATATTGTAGTTGCCAACTCTCCCAATTTATCCGGGAAACTCCCGAATTTCTGATCCTTCTTCCCTAATTATATATAAATCTCACGAATTTTATCAAAATTAGGAAAAAAATCCCTTAAAAAGGGAATTTTGTACAAAAGCACGGAGAATTTATGGGGAAAAAAAAAAATCCCTACCGATGAAACGGTAAAATACTCCCATCAAAAATAAAAAACGATGTATATACAGGGTGGTTATAATTAAAGTGACTCTATTCAGATCCCTTTAGAACCCGTTCTGCTTAAAGGATTTTGATGAAACTTGGTATATACGGTATATGGACCATGGGAAAAAGATTTCTGCAATAAAAATAGTTCCAATTTTGACCACCAGAAGGCAATTAAAAAAATTCTTGATGCAAATTAATCAAACCTATAAAGAGATTTGCAGACAGAAACTGAAAATCATTCTGTGTGCCTTTGTCATCGTTAATCATGCCCTTAAAAAAGAAAGATCGAGCTTTACTGGTAAAACTGTTTTATCAAAACGGCAGCAACAGCTTAGCTGCGCTGCGATAATCCAGCATTGAATATCGTCGTTTTAAGGGATTGCGAAAATGGTCTATGTCGAAGAATGGTTTGAAGGAGATGGTTATGAAATTTGAAGAGACTGGAGACTTCCAGGAAGAGGGCGGAAACGAGTTACGAATGAAATTATCGAAGAAGTCGCTACCACTGTGGTTGAAAGAGCCTTCACTTCCAGCTATTCTTCAGCAAATGCTCGATCGTGTCACGTGAGTTGGCGATTTCGTGGGCGACAGTACGAAAAATTCTGCAATCCATTTTAAAATGTTATCCGTATAAGATCCGCGTGGTGCAAATGCTGCAACCTCAAGACCACCAAACACGCTATGAATTTGCTCGCAAATTTTTGGCGAGAATGGAAGTTAATGACGCAGAGACTTGGCAAATTTTATCGTCAGATGAGGCACACTTTTCTTTAGATGAAGCTGTGAATAATCAAAATTGCCGCATATGGAGTGCTTCATCTCCTAATGGCCTGTACCAACAGCCCCTGCATTCTGATTACGTGACTGCATGGTGTGGATTTACTGCTGATTTATCCTCGGACCGTTTTTCTTTGAAACTCCCACTCCTCAAGGTCCTAAAACGTGCTCGGTACAGTGAACTCCTTCGACAATAGGTCATTCCTACTTTACAGGAACGGGGAACGGCAAAGTTTGCAGAACGGCAGCAATAGTCTTCATGCAAGATGGAACAACTCCTCACATTGGGCGCCAAGTCAAAGAACTGCTTCGTGCTAACTTTGGCGAGAATCGTGTAATATCCAGAGCTTTTCCGGATGCCTGGCTTCCTCGTTCACCATACTTAAATCCCTGTGATTTCTGGTTGTGGGGATTCCTAAAAGACCTTGTTTATGGAGGAGGAATTAGAACTTTACCTGAGTTGAAATCCAGCATTACGCGCCATGTTGCTGCAATCTCTAAGAGTTTATTCCCTCTACCATTGAACACGTTATAATGCGCTTTCAACACCTAATTGATGTCAATGGAGTACAAATTCAGCATATTTTGTACTCGAATAAATTTTAGTGATTCTGACAAATTTTTGTTCTTCTTTAGACGCCACAATTCCGCCTGGTGGTCAAAATTTGAACTTCTTTTTTTGCAGAAATCTTTTTCCCCATGGTCCATATACTGTATATACCAAGTTTCATTAAATTCCGTTTGGTAGAACGGGTTCTGGAGGGGTCACTTTAATTATAACCACATGGAGTATCTTGTCACGTCCTTGAAGTGGTGCATGTGCATTATTATACCAGTCCTCAATGCAAATGTGGAAAGAATATTTACCCTAATGTCAGGGAATTGATTGGATGGAAGAAACGAGTTGCAAGAAGAAGCAAAGTAATTTTGATTTCTAGTTATAACTTTTTAATGACTAGCACGTAATTTTGTGATAGAAAAAGTATTAAAATAAACTTTAAAATATGATAGAGTTCTAAAAAAGATTAGCATAGCAGTTTTTATTTTGTATTCATTTTATTCAATTGTAGGGATTTTTCATCGGGTAAAAATAAACTGCATTACCACTCGTTTTGCATTTACATGGTCAATATCAAGGCTTAGTAGTTATGATCCATTCATATATTTAATTTATTCAAGAAAAATAAGATGTATTTTAATTAATTTAGCTTAGCTTTTTTATTTTTAATTTTTGTAGAATTTTAATTCAGAAAAATGTTAATATTTGTATTAATAAGTTCCAAAGCAAATTTTGACTTTTTGTTTTATTCAGCTTATAATTTATTTTTAGTTTGGATACGATTATTTTGTAAAATTCCTATTTAACTTAAAATTCTCTATACCAAAAGTCTCAATTTTCATTCCCCTAAGTTGGCAGCTATAGAATATTAACTATATTTATTCTCTCTGAAACCTATAAAGAATCTTAAATACTTCATGAAAATGTCAATTTATGTAACATCTTGCCACTTAGTCAACTTTGTAAAGACCTTCGAATATATCTTGTTTTTCTGACCAGAAATTAATTTTTTTTAAATATTTTGAGAAATTATTATGATTTCATTGCTATTTTATGCTGGTTTTCGTTATTTATAGTAGGCAACTAGAAAATTGGTATTTGTATATAAAACTTGTATATCAAGATGTAATTTATTCGTCAAGATAGTTGCGTGTAAAATGGATTTTTTTTTTTGTTGTTTAATTTAGAAATTTTAGTATACTATAATTTGCTTTCTTATGTTTGCAGCCCTTATGACGAAGATCACGGTCTATTTGCCAGCTGCATTAGAAGGAAAAAAAAAATGTTTTAATTCTATATTATACATACAAAAATTACTGTGTCCAAAAAAAGTAAGACCAGTTTTCAATTTTAATTTCCCGGACATATGGTATTTCAATTATTTTTCTTTTTGAGGTTGCTGACACTATCCTTGACATCTGTGTGAGATTTTACGTCAAAATATTTATTAGTGCTTAAGTAACTCTTGGTTTTGTGAAATGATTCCAGCTATTTTTGAAATGTTTCTTCAATCGACTCAAAACGTTGTCCCCGGAGTGGTCTTTTGAGTTTAGGGAATAACCAGAAGTAGCACAATGCTAAATAAGGTGGTTGTGGAACGATATAGGTTTCATTTTTGGCAATAAAGTCACGAAGAATCCATGCAGTGTAAACTGGCGCATTCAGTGTTTTTGGTACCAATCAAGATTTGACGCGTTTGAGGCCCAAAATGGAATTGATCGATCCTTTTGAAATTCCAACATCATCAGCAAGGTCTCTAATTGTAAATCGATGGTTTGCAAGCACCAAATCTTTAATTTTTTTGGACGTAAGCTTCGTCGGTTAAGGTAGGTGGTCGACCAGAGGGCTCTTCGTCTTCAACGTGTTATCTGCCTTCTTTGAACTGTTTTTACCGTTTCTAAACATTTCTTTCCGATATAGGAATGTTCACCGAATGCCTTCTGCACCATTCTATACGTTTCCGCAAACAAAATTTAATACAAGTTCTTGCTCATTTAATTCAGACATTTCAAAAATCGCCGGAATCAGTTTTAGCATCTCACAAAACCAGTCGTAACTCAACCACTAATGAATATTTTGACGTAAAATTTCAAACAGATGTCAAGGACAGTGTCAATAACCTAAAAAAAAAAAAAAAAAAAAAAAAAAAAAAATGAAATACCATATGCCCGGGAAATTTAAACTGAAAACTGGTGTTACTTTTTGGACACAGTTGTACTACAACATTATTTTCTTATAATGTTCCTTAAATTAGCTCAAAACATTTTAATACATTTCATTTAGTATTTAAAGGGCTTGTTTAAAGTTAGAACTCTTTAAATACAATCATAACAATTTTTATTAAAAGCTTTAGAAATAATTCATGTTAATTAACTTAACGTTTGATACACTGATTAATTATATTGAGGCATTTTCAGCTCTGTCATCTTTATAACTTGAATACAAATTCTCAATGTTATAGTGACATTCAATTTTTTTTTTTAACAAAAAGTATATGATTGTGTTCTGTCAATATGTTAAATCATTGATAAAACAATTATAAGTTAACAAGTGCTGAATTTGCTTTTTGAAGTTAAGAAAAATGCGACTTCTTTAATTATTGTAAGAAAATACTTATTCAAGTAATAGTTTTTAATATACTTTCATTATTTTATTCAATCTGATTATTGCAAAATATATAGATCTGCATTATTTTTTACACTCATAAATTTATGATTTTCAAATATGCATATACTTATAATTCTTAATCAAAATGTATGAACTGGAAGGAGTAAAAATGATTTACAATAGCAATTTTAGCACTTCAGATATTAATTAAGGTATAACAAAAGAAATCTAATATTATTGGCTTGTGAACAAATTATTTTAGATAAAAAAAAAAGTTAAATTATCGCACATACATGCTAGTTGTCTAAATCCAGACTCCTAAATTAATTTTAAATTGATGCCAAGCCCTGAGAAACTCAATATTTTGACAAGCGTCATGGATTTTCTATTATGTGAACAATGAATACTTACTCTGATTACTTAATTAAATTTCATTTCTTTTTAAATATAAACCATTTATTTTACTTCATAGATGTTTAAAATACAATAATCTGTTTAATTAACTTTTTATCTATTTTTTTAAACTGACAACTGAAGAATAAAAGATGCTATATACAAGAGTTACAATAGTCAATCCTATATAAATATTACTATAATAAAATTTTTGAAAAAATAAAGGATGCATGAATTTTACTATTAACCCATGCCTCCTTAAGCTAATTCATATCAGCAATTCTTTAACTGTTCAGTTTTAATACATACATTCTGTCTGAAATATATTTATTAAAGTCAACTTAATTTTATTCTTACAAATACAAAATTAAAAGAATGATTTTGAAAAGCTTCATTTAACATATAAAATAAAACACAATATAAAAAGCAATTTTTGTATGAAAGATTAGGAAGACAATATACTTATTATATTTAATATTTTTTAATTAAATTATGAAAGGTTAATAAGAATAACTTCATAATATATCAAATAAATTATTGGAATTGAAATTTAATAGCACTAAGGTGTTAAATTAATCCCCTTAAGTGACTATAAATTTCAAAATATATAATAAAACATCAATACAAATAATTAAACATGAAGCTCATTGCTATATTTTTAATGAAAATAATGAATTTAAAAATAAGAACAATAATAGTTCTGATTAAAACAACAAAGAAATATTAAATTGTTTTAGTATACACTAAAATACAGATTATTTGATTGAATATATAATACACAATAATAATGGATAATTGTTTTTATTATTATAACAAATTAAAAAATATTTCAATTCAATCCAATATTCTATTTATTAAATATCATGAATTACATAAATTTCAAAATATGCTTACATATTGTATTGAATCTTTCAACTGATGAAAAATCTTAAGTAACTTCATTAGATTATTCTAAAGTATATAAATTTTAAATAACATTATTGAATAAATTACTTCAACAAACATATTTAATGAGGCTATATGATGTATGTATAATAATTCATTACCAATTAGTGTCATTCATTCATAATAATTTCATTCAGTCATTAAAATAATATACAACAATTATCACTAGTTGGAGATTCAAACATTTAATGATCAATTATACAATATTATACTGTTTAACCATCTAACTGCCATTTAAAAAAATACTTTACAAAATATAATCATTATATTATTTATAGTATAAATTCTCAGATCAAATTATTTAATTAACAAACATCTAAGAAATTTTCAATCGCTTGTAATGCTATTTTTAAGACCAGTTCCAGCACTCATATGCAAAAATAATTTTTTTAATTAATATTTATTACTAAAAACTTAAATCTATATTAAATTGTATTTTACTAAAGTATGTGATTTTCTACTCTCATGAAAGTATATATACAACAAAAATTGATAAAATCTACTTAACAAAATAAATCTTAAATTACATAACAAATAAATAAATAAATAATATGTAGTTTAATAAAGAATTAATCACTTAAGGGGCTAAATACAATAGATTGTATTACTTATATTAAAATTTATATTTTAGAATCCATTAATTGCACATCAGAAAATTTTAAATTAATTTACAACTTAACTATTTGAGTAATAAATGTTTTACATGAAAATATCTATTCTTAAAAATTATACCCCCAAAATTTAAAGAGAATATTTGAAATACTAGTAACAAAAATATTTCATAAACCATGAGTAAGTGATTAACATAAGATTTAAAGTATACAAAAATAGGAATGGACATATCTGTGCAATTCAGAATGATTCAAATGTTATTTTCTCTTCATGAAAATTTTTTTTCCCACCTAAACGTCATTCTGATATTTAGAATACAAAAAGCAATACAGTTTGTTACAAGCAGTTCAAAAGATCAGCATATGGAGTATGGGGTAAAGCAACACCCTGAATTGTATTAAAATAAGCTTGTTTTTGCTCATCATTATGTAACTGTAAAAAGAAAAATATCTATTAAAAATTTTTTTTACTAAAAATACATATCATAAATCAGATGTATTTTTTTTCACTCAACAATCAACTGCAAAAAGTTAAGAACATCTACTCATATATCAAAACATTAATAACTATTATAATTTAGTAAAATTATGCTTTTATACTAATAATCTAACTTCGCAAAAATTAGTCAAATTATAGTTATTGAAATTCATCAAAATCTTCTCTTACGTTTTTTTACTTTTTTTCATTAGTATGATTTGGTCCTAAAGCTATAAATTCTTTTGAATTATTTTCCATGTTATTTTTAAGTACTTATATAAATGATTACTTATATTAAGTACTTAAATAATATGTTATAAATATTTAAATTTAATATTACCAATCAATCTAGATGATATTGAATCAAAATTTTTAGATTTAATATCACGAATATTGGAGTAAGTGTAAATTTTTTTTTTATATTTGAACTAGTTAGATTTTCCAATATTTATACTTTGTTAAAAGAACATTCAACACTGAAGTTTAACAAAACTTTAGATTTTAAAACTCCCACTGCCGACCTTATACAATCGCATGAAATGACATAACCACGCGCCAGCGCATGAATTTTTATCTTAGTAGCCAGTCACACATTCGAGCAAGAAGAGCTGAAACTCAATATTTCAGCTCAGCTTAAATCGGTTAGATGTTAGGTGTGTCTACTATATTGGTATGGAGTAAAGGTTAGAAGCTAATTGTAAAGGTATGTGGTTTTGAATCTGTAGCTTTATTGGCTATTTAAAAAATCTTGTAACACGAGTTGTAAAGACAATAGGTCTGCAGGGCCTTCACGCCGCTCAAAAAAGAAAAATTTAATCTAATAAGCCTCTAACAGATGATGAAATTGCAAATTTGTTAGCTAAGCTTTTGGTATCCGAGTGATCTAAGTATCAAGTACGAGAGATGTTAGTTATAATAGCAATGAAGAATTCATTTCTCCCAAATGTACCTATGATATTTCGAATTGTACATCATTGTAACCATTTTATATTAAATATTTGTTAATAATAAAGTATCAAACAAAAAATAATGCATTTGGTCACTTACTTTCATTATTTGGTTTCATTTTTACACATAAAATGCCAGCGTGTAATGTCACATTTAGAAAATAATTTTACCTCTTGTGCCCACTAATGCGTAGTCAATATACTGTCGGGAAAAGCCTAAATATAAACCTCTTCAAATTTTAGAAAGAAACAAACTGAGCACTGTTGATAAAGCAACCTAGGATGCTTTAAACTGCATATTTAAAAAAAATTTGAAAAATATAGACAAAATTATAGAGAACCTTCTTTCCCACATTTAAGGCTTTGGGATGAAATTGTACCTCATAATACATCATCAATTACATTAATACTTGAACTTTTCCCAGATAATATGGGAGCAGTTTCCGGTGAAAATGGAAAAAAAATCCATCAGGATGTAGATATAACAACAAATGGAATGAAAATATGTAAATGGAATACTATGAAACAATAATAAGGAAAACAAAAAAACAGAAGCACTTCTAAAATAAAAGAAAGTATTTTTGTAATTGTTTCATGATCCTTATGTGGGAAATAAGCTGAATCAGTTCAGAAAGCTGTATAATATACTTGTGAAAGCACAAGTAAAAATTTTCACACAAAAGCACAATAAAATTTCAAAATTATTCATTCATTAATTCATTTTAGACAATGGGATGTAATGTGTCTCAAACTTCCTTCCCTATAATTGTAAATGGAAATTTTCCCAGTTATTATGAGAGCAATTTCTGATGAATATAGAGAAAGATTCCACTAAGATGTAGCTCAAATGGAATGGAAATACGTTAGAGGATTACTGCGATATACTAATATGGGGACACTAAAAGTACAATACAAAAACAAGTTTTTGTTTGAGTTATTATTGATTTGTTAATAAAGACAGTGAAAACTAATGTCATTTTATGTTTTTATTTTTATGTAGAATTGTAAATGAATATATCAATCTTTTAGTTAATTCAATATCTATAGAAATAAGGGAGGGTAGGGGATAAATCATATTTATTTCCAATCAGTGTAATTATATGAATACAACTTTTAGACACATTCGGCAAAAATTTCGCTTGTTTTAGTTTTCTTTATTTTACAATGAATGTGTTTGCATTGTTCATTAAACAATATTGTTACTATTTTATATTGCAAATGGTAATATAACATGAGTCCTTTTGTTGTACTTAAATAATATGTTATAAATATTTAAATTTAATATATATATATATAATTATTTTACTTCAATTAATAATTATTAAAATTAACATTGTTAAATTATTAATTTATGATTATTATTATTATAATTAATTATTAATATTAAATTTAATGTTTCATACAAATTATTCCAGTGAGCTATTTTTGTGCAACAAATGTGGTAAATTTCATTTATGATATTTGGGCAAGAGAAAAAAAAAAAAAAAATTGTGCAGTACCACACAGGGTACTAAATTTAATTATTTTAGAATAATTTCCATAAGTATAATTTTAAACACCATAAAATATTAAAATAATAAAAAATGAAATAATAAAATATTACATTTTTAATTGTTATTCCTTTTATTAAATAAATATATCTATTTTATTTAATACTAAATTATCAATCAATATAAAAAAATTCTAACATCTTATCAGGAATTATAAATGGTAATAAACACTATGAAATGGTTTAAAATTATGTAGGATAATATACAAAAAATTTTTTAATGTACATTTAGATCAAATGTATTTATAATTTAATTTATAGTTTAAATTAATATGAATATTGAGATTAATTTAACATTTTAAAATACAAGAAATTGTATAAAGTTTAAACATTTATACTTTTAAATTACCTGATCTCTAAAGTTAACACCAGCAATGCAAAATAATACTCGGTCTTGTTCCTCCATTTTTCCCATTCTATTTTGAATATGAGGAAATCTGTTGTACAATTAAGGTTTCATTATTACACTATTTAGAAATAAAGCATATTAGCCCCTCTATATATTGCACTTTACCAATAGAAAAAGTTACAAACCCCTTACAAAACTGCCTGATTCATGCTTTGTTTGTTTTCTGACACAGGCAACATAATGAGGGGCTACTGCATATATAAATCAAGATAGAAACTAAAGGATACAGAGCTTGAAACCAGTAATTTCTTGTAGCACTAACAAAAAAACAAGTGAGACTCCAGATAGCCATAGAGAGAGGAGATCTTTGCATGAAGTTGGATAAAGATAACAAAACCCACTCATGAATAACTTCTTCCTGAGACTGTTTATGAAGGTATTGGAAAACCTTTTTAAATTGAAAAAGTAGAAACCACATTAATAGCAGAAATTTTTCATTTTTTTAAATGAAACATATATAAGCATATACATATAGAATAAAAATATAGCTTTTAATTTCATTTTGAGTACATTTAGTGTTCATCTTTTTATTTTTTTTTTTTTAAATTGTTAAAAATAAATTATGCCTTTAGTATTACTAACATAATGATAATATATAATCATATACTTGCTATAGCATATATTTTTCATAAGCAGGATTTTAATTTAGAATTCATTGTTTACTTTCTTGAAATTGATATTATTTGGACAACATTTTTTAAACATTTTAAATCAATGTAAGAGTTATTTTACCTCAAAAATAACTTTTGCCATGAGCTGTGGATGAGGTTGTTGACTTGACAAAAATTCAGTAATGATTTTGTTTAAAATTTCTTGAACTGGAAAAAATTCCATCAGAAAGCCAGGAAGAATTTCACAAACAATTTCAGCTTCAAAGGGATAAGCTTTCTTAATTCTAAAAATAGAAAAACACAATAATTTTTACAGAAAAACAAAAATAACTAAAAATATTACAAAATTCTGAAAAGAATTAATCTTTTTAACTAATTCAATATGAAACATGCTACAAGTGAGTGAATACAGTTCAATATTAATACACTAATGTCCATAAATTAAGGATAGTTAAGTTCAGGCAAAGAAAAAGACAGAAGCAAAACAAATTTGTCTATTCATTAAACAAAAGGTAAAGAGCAAAAAAGATGCTATATGTTTGACATAATTAATAAAAATTGCGATTTTTACTCCCTGGAGCAAATTTAAAAAAAGAACCTACTTTAAAAAAACAGTATAACACGGTTAGTATGATGGTTAATATGGAGTATGTCTCCCGGACGATGCAATACAGGCCTTACAACGCCTAGGCATGCTGAGTATCAAATTATCAATCTGATCTTGGGGAATATTACACCACTCATCAAGCAATGCCCTCCGAAGTTCCGGTTGACAGGTGGGAGGGGGTTGACGGGCTGCAATTCGTCGGCCAAGCATATCCCACATATGCTCTATTGGATTCAAGTCCGGTGAGTATGCTAGCCAATCCATACGGGTGATATCCTCCAATTGAAGGCATTCGTCTACAATGTTTGCACGGTGAGGACGGGCGTTGTCATCCATAAGCAGAAATTCAGCACCCATGGCGCCCCGAAACAAACGTACATGTTGTTCCAGAATGACATCCCGATAGATGTGGCCTGTCATTGTTACACTCTGAACATGCAGGTCGGTTCTGGAACCAAGAATAATTTCTCCCCAAACGAGCCATTCTGCACCACCGTAACGGTGTCGTTCAATGGTGTTCTCTTGGTGGTAACGGGTACCTGGCGCTCTCCATATGAAAGTCCGGCGAGAATCAGACTGCAAACTAAACCTGGACTCGTCGGAAAACATCAAACCAGACCACTGTTGCGGTGTCCACAATGCATGCTCTCTACTCCAGGTTAATCGCAGGCGGCAGTGAGTTGCGGTAAGTGGAACATCTGACAGGCCTACGAGCATATAGACCAATGTGCCCTAAGCGTCTGTACACGGTCTGCCTGGAAACTGTCGTACCGGTAGCTGAAGAGAGCTGACGGGACAGGTCTGATGCTGTGCTCCGTCTGTTTTTAGCGGTAACTGCTAAATACCGGTCCTCATTCGGCGTTGTAACTCGGGGGCGACCTGTTCTGTAACATCTACTCACATTACCATCATCTTGGAATCGTTGCCAAAGCCTGGAGATGACACTCTGGGCGATTCCAAGTTCCTCGGATACTTCCAGCTGGGTACGTCTACATTCCAGTCGTCCGATAATTCTACCACGTAAAAAATCATCCAAATGCTTCCTTTGAGGCTTTTAAAGCGCTTGTGAACAATTTTACTTTTTTGCCACCATTCCTTATATATCCCTCTCTTACACTCTCGTCATTGTGACGTACTATCCGCGCCATCTGGTGGTTTCCTGTAATTTGCATATTCTTCTTCAAGATGTGTGTGATAATTCTACAGGTGAAATTTTTATTTTAGAGTTCAATTTCTGTGTGATTCTGAATTATCCTTAATTTATGGACATGTGTGTAGTATTTGATATAACTATGAATTTCAGGTAGGAATTATTATTTAGCTAAATTATTAAAAAACCTTATTTGTTGACAAACCTTGCCATTAATAATTTCCTTTTGATTAAAATAATTTGCGTATCATGGCTTTCTCAGATACAATGTTCAGTCACACCAGAAACCTTACAATCAAACTTTCCATTTTAATCAATCTAAGAAATGCTGTGTGCCTTAACTTCCCTAAGCTCACTGGAAATAAATGAAAGTATAACCTAAATGTACATCTTCCCTCGTTATTTCAAATATATGTCTCCTTATAATGTTCCTCACATATTCTCTCTGTCAAAGTAAGTGGGTCTGCACAAGAAACAAAATCCAATTCCCACAATTTACTGGCTATATCTTCTGACACTTCTTGGATGCCATTAAAATAAAAACAAGTTTGATTATCTGGGGTAGTCATACCTCCAATTATCGAACCAAGCTCTGATTGAAATTGGAAGAGGTTTTCCTTCATTTACCGATATTGTCTGATCCTTCTACAATGAAAGTGGTATGTCGACTCAAAGGAAGAAATCAGTTGAATGGTTGGTTAATCTAATCTCATGAAGAATTAAAAGTATGAAGTATCCACGTTAGGATGCTGCCTGTACTTTTGTTCATCAAATACGCAGCAACTGTAATCGAAAATTGAGAAGGGAAATACGAAATAAACTGAATTTGAGAAACTCCGTTTGCCCGAACATCTAGATAAGAAACGAGTGCGTTAGCTCTTTCCCTGCGCAAATCCAGTCTTTCGCTGAACTCGTAATTAACGAGGCATGGTTGCCACTATCCAAAAGACATTTATAAGTCTGAAAGTTAGCCCTTTAATCTTTCATTCTAATTATAGCTGTGCACAGAAGAATTTGAAGACCTGTACCGACATCTAAGAGGCATTATATGTAATACCAAACAAGTTTGAATTTTGAGAATTTCGGTTAAGATTGGTTGTTGAATGTCCATTAGAATTAATTACTTCCTTAATGGTTTTTTCCACTTCTGAACCCAATGATCTCAAAATGACGCAAACTATGAAGTATTTTGTTGTACTTACAATATTTATTTTTGTTCTTGCATGTTTTAATGCCATAAAACTGAGTTAGTCAATTGAATCAAACACTATTAAACTAGACAAATGCCACATCTTTTAACAAACAATTTAAAAAATACTTTACATTTACTTAGAATATAAACTCTGTGAAAAAATGGGCACTGGTACTGGATCTTGGCTGCTATTAAGGGCCCTTTTTTTTGTAATATTTCTCTTAAACCGTCGATTGCCCATGGTAATTGATACAGCATGATTTGAAAAAAACTGCTGCAAATCCTTCAACTTGTGTATTTTATTGGCAGAAAGTATTCGCTGCCACCATGTTCTGGTATTTTGATCTAATTTGAATAACACGAGATGCATAAAAATAACGTCAGCAGTTTGCTCTACCTTGAATCCAAGAAATCCTAATAATCTCACAAATTCTTTTGTGGAGTCTGTTACATTTAGTTTTTGAATGTGGGATTCACAATTAATAGATGACATATTAATGAATTTTCTATTTAATAAAGAATTTTCTGATTGTTGAAATAATGTTCGCTTAAAATATCGCATGCAATTTAGAAATTACTGTCAGAAATAGAAAATGATTGAACAATGTTTTGTACGTCTTCTTTCTAAACATCTTTCAAATAGTGCAATCTCTGAGCTCCCGATAAATTTCTGTTCTTTGAGACAACCACCTGAAATAGATCTGAAAATGTTAATAACTCATCATTTACTAACAAAAAGATTGGAACCAATAATGTGGGAAGTTTTAGATCCGTTAACTCAAATAATTTTGAATGCAGGTTCTTTTGTTGATTTTTCTCTTTGAAATACTTCAAATATTCTGTTTCAATGAGAGCAAACATTTGTTTTACTACATCTAACAATTCATCCTTTTCAACACTGTAACCCTTCAATAACTTCTTTTCATACAAATTAATTATAAAATTTAAAAACTTTGCTACGAATCTGTTTCGCCTGACTTTCAACTCCCCTAAATTTAAATTGTTAACATTCCTTTCAATTTTTGTTTGGAATCGTTTAAGTGATGATTTAATACTTTTCTTTGGATTAAGAGATGTTTTCAAATCCATTAATTAAGAAAATTCAACTAAATTATTGCATACAAATACAAAATCAGACACAAATCTGAACATAAAATCGAAACCAATTAACTGTAAAAGAATACTAACACAATAGAATAGAATATTACACAGAATCAAAAATACAGCACAACTAGTTAATAACACTAATAATCAACCGGTAGCTGAAGAGAGCTGACGAGACAGGTCTGATGCTGTGCTCCGTCTGTTTCTTTTGGCAGTAACTGCTAAATACCGGTCCTTATTCGCGTTGTAACTCGGGGGCGACCTGTGCTGTAACATCTACTCACATTACCATCATCTTGGAATCGTTGCCAAAGCCTGGAGATGACACTCTGGGCGATTCCAAGTTCCGCGGATACTTCCAGCTGGGTACGTCCACATTCCAGTCGTGCGATAATTCTACCACGTAAAAAATCATCCAAATGCTTCCTTTGTGCCATAACTATGCGGTTATTGCACTGAAAGGCTTTTAAAGCGCTTGTGAACAATTTTACTTCTTTGCCACCATTCCTTATATACCCCTTTTTTACACTCTCGTCATTGTGACGTTTCCTGTAATTTGCATATTCTTCTTCTAGATGTGTGTGATAATTCTACAGGTGAAATTTTTATTTTAGAGTTCAATTTCTGTGTGATTCTGAATTATCCTTAATTTATGGACATGAGTGTAGAAGGAAATACTCAGTATCAATAAATAAAAGATAATTATGAGTTTCAAATTAAACTTAATAAAAAGTATTGAAATATACTTCAACAAATATCATGTCTATTTCTCTTTTAAATTTATACAAGTTTAATCTGAATTCATGCATATAGTTAGTTTCAAATATTTACTTTACAATTAATGAAATAAATTGTGACAAAAATATTTAGGGGAAAGCTGTCACCAAGCATCCTGACAGTTAATCAAATATAGTTACACCTACTTTCACATTTGTTATTAAGTTTCCTCACTTTTAAAGCAATGGTTGCAATGTACGCTGTCAATTCAATCTGAGAGCTCTTGCATGTAAACCATAGACTTTGCCATCGAATAGCACTTGGGCAATTTATAATAAAGCATATAAAATATTAACATATGAGAGCACTAATAATTTTTTATGTATATATAAAGGGAGAATGAAGCATTTAATAAATGTTTCCATTGGATTTTTTTTTTGCCCTGTTTGCCCAAATGCATAGATTTGATTGATTGTCTCAAAATTATATGTCATAATCTTGAGTCATATACACACAGAGAGATTTATGTTAATAATGAAACTTTTAAATAATTGTTCATGTTTTTTCTTAATGCAACTAGCAAATGTCTTGTTTTGAAGAGGCAATACCAGATTATATTTATCAATGAATATACAATATGATTAAAAAAATATGCAAATTCATTAAAAGACGAACATGCAATGAATGAATGCATGAAAAATCATTCATAAGTACATTATAAAAAATTAAAATTTTATTAGCTTCCTACAGTAGATGTAACAGTTTAGTTTAATGCTCAATTTAATATTTTTTAAATAGAATTTTGTTTAATTGTCATCTAATTTTACATGACAACACAGAACTACATAGCTCTCACTTTAGAAAAATCATGCTATTAGTTTTTATGAAAAAAATAATTCCTTAAAATTTTTTAATTAGAAATGTATTTAAAGGATAAATTATAAACAAATACATTAAGAATACGAATAATCATTGTTTATAAATATTTGAATGAATAAGTAATGATAATTTTTCAATTCATTAAAATATAGAACTGAAGAAAATCTGTTTTCTAAAATATATATGCTTAGAAAAGTAATATCTTTTACACATGATTTTTCAACAGTCCTATAAAACAGTAAACATTTTTTTTCTTCTCAATCTGGCCACTCTTAAATTGAAACATAACAATTTATAAGCATTATCCTCACTTTTATTGAAGAATATACAGATTTATAGTTCGAAATGTTATCTTCAATGATTCATCACTTTATAAAACTAACTCTCAGAACTTAAAAGATTTATTTACATATTTCTTTATTCATTTTTAAAGTTTTTATTTATACTACTAATTATAGATAACAGATGGATAGAACTTAGAACTATTTTATAGCAAAAAAAAAAAAAAAAAAAAAAAAAAAAAAAAAAAAAAAAAACCCACACACCTTTTGGAAATTTAAATTGTTTGTTTATACATTTAAAAGCAAGATAGTTCTTTGAGAGATTATAATTTCTTTTCATTAATTATAATAATACACCTTATCAGATTTATTAATCATGTTTTACTTCCATAACTACATTATAATTAGATAAAAACATACTAGAAATACTATATCTAAATGATAAACTTTTCTCATTTAATCTTTTTTACAGATAAATAATATTCAAATGATTGATGATTTAATCAAAACTTATATTAACAAATAATTTTTTTTCTAATTAACTACATATTATTATCCTGGTAACCTTCTGAAGATCTAAAAGAAATGTCAATTTTTCTTTAGTATTTTACAAGACAAGTATATTCAAGTTACATATGAAATATACTCAAAATTCACAAAAGAAATTTTATTATAACATTCAAATAATACTGATATTCTAATATCCATTTTTAAAATTTCTTGTTGAGTTACGCAAAATTGTGAAGGTAAAATTTTTGCATAGATAAATTCATACACATACAATGCAATAAATCAATAATTTATATTCTTCATTTGCACAACAACAATTCCTGGTTGAATCAAGGCCATTGCTTTCGTTTTTAAGCCGTTTTGCCGAGATGCTTTCTTTTAAAGGGGTAGTTGTCAGCTCTACGACGAACACTTTACAGTCCTATTAGACCGGGACCTACGGTTTCATGTGTATTCCGAACAACTATGAACATCCATAGCACGGCCGGGATTCAAACACGAAACCTGTAGCACAAAGCGCCAGAGCGTTAGTCACTCGGCCTTTAGGCCCCAGTTATTTATATTAGTATTCCTCAATTAAAGTACAATTAATTAAATAAGTTTAAAAATAATCCTACTTAAAATCTGATAATTATATTTTAAGTGATATTGTTATAAAAACATTTCCTCTGTTTTCCTCAAAAAATTATCAGTTTTTTTATAAATTAAAAATTGTTATACATTCAGGATTTCTTGAAAAATATTGTGTGTAATGCAACTAAATAATAAAAGTAAAAAAGTATTTCACATCTTTGATTTACCAAACACTCAAAAAAGCTACTTTTTTCACATAACTTTAAAAATGTTTGGATTTTTATAATTATTTAATTAAAATTCAGAAATAAATGAAAATAAACTTCCTTTATTATTTACCAAATATGAAAAAAAATTTGCTGCTCAATATTAATTTGATTAATCTTAATGTGAAAATGTTTTAAATCTTTTATCATATTTGGCTCAATAACTCAGGTTGGGCCAATTCCTTCCAGGTCAGCGTATTTTTGCTTAAGTCAATTTTTCACCCCTATCACTTTAAAATCTGATTCAACTAAATCAAGCTACCATAATTTAGATCTTCCTCTTTTACGGTTTCACAACAAAAACCTTCCTTACTAAATTTTTTCATCCTTTTTAACAATATGAGCAGCCAAATTCATTCTTTTAACTTTAATAATTTTAATTATATCAGGCTCTTTAAAGATTCTGTAAATTTCAAAATTAAAGCATCTTTGCCAAATACCATTTTCTTTGACACCAACAAGGATACTTCTGAGAATCTTTGTTTCAAAAATTGCAATTTTGGGTTCTCCATCTTTTTGTTGAAGATCAAGTTTCTGAACTATATGTTAGGACTGGCTGAATAAGTTTTATAAATAAGAAGTTTTGCTTTTCTGGAGAGAAAACGAGAATTCAATAGAGGGCCAAATCCAAAGAATGTTTTATTGGCCAATAATATAAGGTTTTAGACTTCAGAAATAATGTCGTTTTTGGCATCAACAAGAGATTCAAGATAATTAAAACAAGGTAGAGTTTAAAACTCATGAATGCCAATCTTTAAATGATTAAGTGTATCACTTGAAGGTGTTTTTAACATAGGCATGTGCTTGGGTTTAGAGTCATTTACTGTTAATCCCATACGATAGGCAGCTACCTCTAAAGAATAGAATGCTTTTCTACTACAGTATTATATATCATGTTGCAGGGACACCCCTAGCAACAATATCAATATCATCAGAGTAAACGAGGAGCTGAGGAGATTTATAATAGATGTTACCGCAAGTATCAATATTTTAATCTCAAATAGCTTTTTCCAGTGCAATATTAGAAAGAAGCCATGAAAAAGGGTCACCTTGTCGAACACTATTATTATCACTTAAAGTTTGTGAGAAAGGAAACATAAATTTGCTTTGGTGTCATACAGTTGGTGTCACTCATTGTACACATTATAAGTCTAATAAATTAGCTTGGAATTTTAAATTCATACATTACATTCATTAGGTGTTTCCTACTCACACTATCAAATGCGAACTTAGGGCCAATAAACAAACGATGAGCGTCAATATTATATTCAATTGATTTTTCGTTCATTTTCGCATTCATTTATGGTTTTAAGAGGTTCAATATTTTTTTAATTTTCTTCTTTAAAAGTTCATTTTTTTCATCTATGGAGTCTATTTTTCTCCTTTCCTGGTCTTTTATATTCTTCAGAATTACCTGCAGCATTTTTTTATAAGTCTGATTTTTCTTGCAAGTAAATTTTGCACATACTTTATCAAACACGTCTTTAGTTTTACTGTGTTCAGTATTGTCAACAGTAGATTTAACAGTATGGCAGATATTTTCCTTAATTTGTATCCAGAGGTCCTCCAAGGAATCACAATAATTTATTTTCACTATTTGTTTTTCCAAACAGTCAATATACTCATTACTTATTTCTTTGATCTTTAGTTTTTTTGCAGTCATAAGTTTTCAATGGCTCTACACATTCTTTCTTAGCATTATAATGCCTTCCTCGATTTTGGCAATAATTAAATAATGATTCGAGTCGATATTTACGTCTCTAAAGGTCTCTAACATCAACTAAGTCAAAGCAGTGACTGCAAGAATCAAGACATGATTAATTTGTTTGAACAGAGTCCACTAGGTGCCTTCCAAGTTTCTTTATGACAAAATAAGGTACTTTCAACAATCATGCCAAGTGATGCAGCAAAATTAATGAGCCTACATCCACACCATGAAAGCTATATCTGCCAACAAGTGAATGGTATTCAGCCTCTTTCCCAACCTTAGCATAAGAATCATCAATAAAAATTTATATGTCGCATATTGAACATCTACTGTAGAGTTTAGATAAACTTTCATAAAATGTTTCCGTTACCTCATCTGATTTTTTCTCTATGAGAATATGAAAACATATAATACTGTAGTAGAAAACCCTTCCTCTAATTCTCAACTTTTCATATACACAACTTTAAAATCTTACTAATTGAAATTGATTAGCAAAGCATATAGAAACGTTAATTGAATAAGTATTTAATACATATAAAAAACACACAAGTATTATACATCTGTTAAAAATATTCCACTATTTATGAAGCATACATTAATTAAAATCATTTATAGAATCACAAGTATCATAAAATATTTTCCAGTCAATTCATTTAACACATATATAAATATGTGTGTTTAAACAGAGCTCTGATTGAAAATATTATATTATGACTACATTGATGTAATTCTGAATCAGAAATTGTTACTGTTATTTTACAAAAAATAATTATAACTTCAAAATGAAAAAAAGGCATTGCCACTCTCAAAAAATATTTCTCAAGTATAAAAATTTCATAAATTGTATAACCAATCCTTGAATTATTCTAATAATAATTCATATAAAACTACTACATACCGATCAAATAATGTGGTGACTCGCTCCATTGCAACTAATAAAAATTCGGCATCCATCTGTTTCCCACTTGTATGAATTTTTTCCGATGTTTTTGATGTATCGGGTACTAATTCATTAGACCACATATTAGTACTTTTACCTAAAAAAATATAATAATAAAATATTAATGTATAATAAATATAATTAAATGTATAATTTCCCTAAAATAGATAACTTCAGTTTTCAGAGCAAGCTTTTTTTCCCTCAAAAACATAATATTGCAATAAACATTTTTTTTTTCCTTTTAATATATTTGAAATTGAATTCAGACTCAATATGTAATAGTAAAAAATAATTATTAAAAAAATAGTAATTGTTAATTGTTTTTCATTGAACATTTTTCACACACATATTTATCCGAGAAAAATTTTTTAAAAATTTTAATTGCTCATATTTATACATTATTTACGAATAAGAATACTGTATGAAAGAAAATGCTTTTGCTATTCAACAATAATAATGCTCTGACAACATCCTATTCTTGTTATGGTAACCTACTTTTCAAATGACATTTATGAAAGAAAGCTGGCATAAATGGTATTCATATGCTCCATTACACATCATTTCACACAATTAATTAATATATCCACCATCCCAAAGAAATGTCTTTTAATCATGTAATCAAACTTTCATTAATGCCTCAAACATATCTGAGTGTATTGAAATGACTTCATGGTGAATAGTATTTTGTATTCGTGCAATAGATGATAGGGCATGATCTATTGCACGAACAAAAAGCTGTGGATAATGCTAAGGATGAACATTTGGGACTTCAATTAGCCACACAATCATAATCTATCAAATAAGATCAGGCACTATAACATGAGAGACTAAGTAAAAAGAACTATTTCACAGAGACAACAATATGTGAAAGCACATCATCCTGCATAAAAGTTAGTTTCACAGACATCGATAAACCTAGTACCCCAATGAAGATGAGCAGCCGATAGATAGCCGCTTTTAATAGTTAAACGCCCTAGAGGCAAAAATTTTAACTAATTTTTATACCACAAAATCCTAACACATGAAATAAAATTCAGGGTAAACTATATTCTTGTGTAATAACTCATTAATTTTGTATGAATTTTTAAAATGTCAACTGCTTTTGATTTTCCTTGTATTTTAAATTAATAAAATTCTAAAATTTAATTATTTTACATTTTTGTCTATGATATGCTATAATATTAGGAACTAGATAAAGTCCAAAATATGTTGCATACATCAATAATTATATCTTGATATCAATAACGCATAGAAGACAGGCTAAAAAATAGGAAAATTTTAATTAATGTATATAATAATTATATATGTAAACTAACTCCCCGGCACTACAATCCATGTTGGACCATGGCCTCCCTAACAATACGACTCTAAAGTCTTCTGTCTCCGGATTTGGTTTTCCAATTTGTGATTTTCAGACCCTTTTCCACTCCATCTCTTTTTTGACCTTTCCTTTTTTCTTTGGCCCTCGCACTTCCCCTTAAAAATCATGTCTGGGCCTCTGCTATCGTCCATTCTCTGTATGTGTCCTCTTGAATTCTATATGATTTTATATAATTGATGATATCCTTTTCTCCAAACAATTTTGCAATTTCATGATTGTAACACCTCCTCCACACATAACCCACTTTGATAAGTCAAAATATAGCTCTTAAGACCTTTATTTCCTATTTTAGAGGTTAAGGTCCAGGTCTCTAACCCATAAATAACTGTTGGTCTAATTATAGTTTTATACACCAGGAGCTTTGTTTTCCGTGTTATTACTTTGGACTTTATTAATTTTTTAAGAGCAAAAAAATACGATTTCCCGTATTTAACATTTTAATAATTTCTGGCATAATGACATTATTTTCGGTGACAATTGAACCCAAATATTTAAACTCCCTAATTTTTTCAAACTTTATCTCCTTATTTATCTTTAGTTCAGTATCTGTATCAGTTCCTCTACAATCTAAGTTCATGTATTTAGTCTTTTAAATATTTATTTCCAAATCAAAAATGCTGGCTTCTCTGATCAACCCATTAAAAAAATACAATCAGTGCATCTTTACTTCTTGCCATCAAAACATCATCCGCAAAAGCCAAAACCTGCTTAGCTAATCGTACCAACTCTATTTGATCCCATCTAAATACATCACTTTTTTAAGGCATGCATTATACAACAAAGTAGATAATATATCGGCCTGCTTCAATCCAGTCACAATTTCAAATTCTCTAGTCAATTTGTTTTACACCTTTACTTTTGCCTTTGTTGATGTAGTTGTCATTTTAATCTACCTAATCAATTTATGGGTGATATTAAATTCATGTAAAGGTTTCAACAACTCTTCTCTATTTATTGAATCATAAGCTTGCTTAAAATCAATATAAAGTTGATAAATACACTACTGTCCATTAAAATTGCTACACCAAGAAGGCGACATGCAACAGACGTAAAATTTAAACGATAGGAAGAAGGTGCTGTGATATGCAAATGATTAGCTTTTCAGCGCATTCAGACAAAGTAGGCACCGGTACCAACACCTACAATGTATTTAAATGAGGAAATTGTTCAGTCGGTTTATCATACACAAATTGCATTTGAATGTTTTTGCATGGTGAAAAGTTATTGTGATGCCTCGTGTAAGAAGCAGAAATGCGTATCAGCACGTTTTTGACTTTGATAAAGGTCGAATTGTAGCATACCGGGATTGCAGTTTATCGTATCGCAGTATTGCTGCTCTCGTCAGTCGAGATTCAATGACTGTTAGCAGAATATGGAATCGATATGTTCAGGACGGTAATACGGAACGTCGGGTTGGATCTCAACGGCCCCCTATCACTAGCAGCCGAGAAGACAAGCATGTTACCCGCATGGCCTTAATGGCTCGTACAGCCACGTCACGAGCCCTGGGTCAAGAATTATGGCCGTTTGCAAGAACAGTTCGACGACGTTTGCAGCAGCATGGACTCTCAGCTCGGAGACCATGGCTGCGGCTACCCTTGACCCTGCATCACAGACAGGAGCGTCTTCAATGGTGTGATCAACGACGAACCTGGGCATACGAATGACGAGACGTCATTTTTTCAGATGAATCCAGGTCCTGTTTACAGTATCAAGATGGTCGCATCCGTGTTTGGCGGCATCGTGGTGAACGCACATTGGCAGCGTGCATTCGTCATCGTCATACTGGCCCATCCCCTGGTGTGATGGTATGGGATGCTATTGGATACACGTTTCGGTCACCTCTTGTTCGCATTGACGGCACTTTGAACAGTGTACGTTACATTTCTGGTGTGTTACGATCAGTGGCTCTATCCTTTATTCGAGCCCTGTGAAACCCTACGTTTCAGCAGGATAATGTACGACCGCATTTTGCCGGTATTGTACGGGCCTTCCTCGATACGGAAAATGATCAGCTGTTGCCCTGGCCTGCACTTTCACCAGATCTCTCGCCAACAGAAAACGTCTGGTCCATGGTTGCCGAGCGAATGGCTCGTCACCATACACCAGTCACTACGGTTGATGAGCTGTGGCATCGTGTTGAAGCTGCATGGACATCTGTACCTGTACATGCCATCCAATCTCTGTTTGACTCAATGCCCAGGCGCATAAGTGCTGTTATTACTGCCAGAGGTGGTTGTTCTGGGTACTGATTACTGCCCACAACATTTGTAGCTCTGGTAACCCTATCCGAAATTAGCACTTGTTTCCATTCCTTTGTTATCTTGTATTTCTATTTTATCTTTGTTATCTTGTTTTAAAGACGAATGGGAAGAGAAATTCTTATACGGCAAATTTCAAGAAATAGTTGATCGCGTTTGCGTATCAGATTTTTTGTTTTGACACCAACACAACTAACTAGCAATATAAACAATTTCGAAAATAAAACAACTCGTTTTCATAAATAGAATAATTAATTTAATTAAAATTTCTTTTCATAAACTTCAAATATAAAAATAAAGAAATAAAAATTTGCCACATTTAGCGATTTATTGCCTGTGCTTGACTACGGAAAGGTACCTACACTTTTTACGAGATTAGCGGATTTGTATGTGAATCGATCCCCCCACCACCGTAATTTCACCTCAAAAAAAGTTCTAAAAATTCTCAGCTTATACACGAAGATATACGGCATATATTTTTCTAGTTCCCAATATCTTAAATTTATAATAAAATTTTCCATATTATTATGGCATCAAAAACACTCTTTTAAAAAAGCAAAAATTTTGTTATTTGATTCTATGATCGTGAAAATATAAGTTCATTGGTTTAAGATATATTAAACAACAAAACTAAGCAAGTGCATATGATCTGTAAATTTTACCACTGTAAAAATTATGCCTACAAAAAATGCGGTCGATTGAGATTTTTTTAATTATAATATTTTCCTTATAACTATAATATTTTAAAATAATGCAACACATTTTATTATTTTATATAAAAAATAAGTATTAATCTTGTAAATAAAATTTATAATCTTGCACTTAAGTTTCTTATTGCTTTGCACTTAAGCTTTTTATTCTGCACTTAAAACTTTTTATTCTGCACTTAAGTTGCAGAATAAAAAGTCTTAGGCATACACCATTTAAAATAACTACTACCCTAAATGTTTTAATGGATTTCCACTACTTATATATAAATAATAATAATAATATTTATCAATATAATTATTAAAAAAATAAAAATTAAATAAAAAAAATTTCAAACTTCGTAAATTTTTATTTTTAAGCACCTTAAAGTGCAAGCTAGAGAAAAGGAGGAAAAGAAATCCCAGTCATCATGTTATTGAAATTAGAATGAAGAATTTCCTATATTTAAAAACTTTTGATTTAAGTCCACATTGATAGAACTTCTTGGCACTAGAACAGCAAGAATATGTAGTTAAGGAAGCCGTTACAATCACTAAAGCTGCAGGAAAAAGGAAAACAAAAAAAAAAAAGACATGAAGAAGAATAAATTAATGCAACAGAAATTGAAAAGCAAAAGATAATTATAAAAAAATAATTTAGTTCAAAAAGCTAAGTAACAAAAACAAATTTTGTTAAAGCAAATAACAGATAATTTGATTTAAAAAAAAAAATGCTTCTCTTTTCATTTATATCTCTTCCATTCCTCAACATCCATGAAAACTTTTTCACAATTCTAATATCATTTAAATAATCATACAAAACGTTGAAATGTCCAGATGGAAAGTTTAGAATCATGACCACTTTGATAAAGATGGCACTTTTTAACAACAAGAAGGAAAAAAAAAACACCTTATAATAAATTCATTTTCAATAGTAATATATACTTATTTTTTTTTAAGTAGACAAACTAACCATAAATATTTAGTAATTTATGTACAGTAAAAAAAAAGAAGAAAGGTATACATTTTGTATAATGGAAAAAATTGTGGTATGATGCTTAACAAAAGAAATTATAAATTATAAATTACTTTTCTACAAATTTACATTTTTAATTTTTACTTTACTCTTAAATAATAAAGAAACAAGTAAGCAATCATCGCCTTGAATAAATCTGGTATACATTTTCTTGATTCTAACACTAAAAAAAATAGCTGAAGTTCAATAGCATGAGAGAAAAAACATGTTACATATGTTGAAATTTCTAACTAAAATTATCACTTGCATATTAATAATAAACAATCTCTACACTTACTGCTATTGAAACTGTCAGTGAAAAAAACTAAAGGCAATATTTATTTTATTTATTATGAGTTTCTTTATAAGCTTATAAAATCATTAAGTAACAGTGATATCCCATCAAAATTGCACTATCAGCAATTATTTTATTGTAGAAAAGATTTTAAATATAACTGTAAACATCATCAAAAAGGTTGTGTGGAAAATTGCCCTTAATCTTAACTTTTAAAAATACAAAATTTCTTTTATGCTAAACATTACTAATGCATTACCTAAATAGTTTACAGTTAAGGAGTAGCATTGAATTTCTACTTCTCGAATCCAAAACACATTTCTAATAAACAAATTTCTATTTAACATTATTTATTTGGTTTTTTATATTTATCACATTTCCATTTATCAATTTTGTTTATTTGAGTTATTATCTGGCTTGGATGATAAGGTTGATGTAATACCAAGAGTGAAATACTTGAAGTACAATATTCCTAGAAAACAATTATTCTCTAACTATTTTATATCACAGATACTGATAAGTTCTTTTGCTTGTAGAACACATTTGGTATGCCCTTAATAGATGCAGTTGATTGTTTTTACCAAACACAGCTCGTTCTAATAATTTTAAACCATAATTTTAAATTTACAATTAACCATAACATAAATTTTAAAAATTGATATCATACCTATATACATGCATGATAAGAAGAAACCTAAAGCAGCTAGAGAGAAAATGGGTGTTCCAGAACGAATTCTGAAAAGTAAAGAATTACAATGTAAAAAAATTTATTATTAAAAGTTTTTATCTGGATCATGCATAAAATTTCCTGTTAAATTTTTAATTACTAATAAAACATATTTATCTGATGAATAATTCATATCCCAGTTGATAAATTTAAAAATATGAAATTTACCTTTCCACAGTCAACTTTAAAAGAACATTTGCTTCTTTTCCAGTTAAAATTTCTGCAACAAGAAGACGCTCCAAACCATGAAGTACAGTCAAGTATACAGTACCAGATACACATTCTTCACTGTTTCCACAAACATTCAAGCAAATCTTAAAAATAAAAAGATATCCTAGAACATTAGTATGTGCATTTTTCAAAATTAAAAGGCAATATAAAATTACATCTAATGTAAGGAACCAAAAGGGCTCTTTAAGTAATCTACTTTTAATTGCCACAATATCATGCCCATAGTCTGTATATTATATAAGAAATCCAAACAAATTTGAGGTGTGGATTATAAGCCACTGTACATAATCTGTCCATAGAATTTTCATAAATACTCATTATGTAAAAACATCGACTGAAAATGATTTTTGCCAACAAAAATGGATAAAATATGAAAAAAATTAATAAAATAAACAACTTACTAAATATAAAGAAAGAAACATAACAATTGTAAACAATTGATGGAAGAGACTTTTATACAATAAAATGCAGTGTACATCATATTTCGGTGTGCTAATAGGTGAAAAAGGCCTAGAATGACTTAAAGTTAAGAATTAAAAACATTTTGCAAGAGGTTAAATTAACAATTTACTGAGAAACTGATGAAGATTTTTATCTCTAACAAATATGAAAATTACAAATTGTCAGAAACGTATTGTTTCTTGTTTTCACTGTAGTTCTTAAAGAAAATCTTCTTTTCATTTCCACTATCACAAATTTATAACATATATATATATTTTTTTTACATAATATGCTATGCGCGTAAAAAAAAAACTTGATTCTTATATGGCATAACATAGAACAGATACAAATCCCCCATAAATTATATGAGGTCGTTTAATTGATGCAAGCTGAAAATTTCCTCTGTAGATTATAAGCACGAAATCATAGTACTAAAAGAATTGAAAAAAGCTAGGCTATGGCTCATTCTAAGACAAAATTTGAAATTCGAATTGTCGTATATTTGAATTTTGAAGATAAAAAATTTTCTCAGGTAATAAATTTATGTAGTTGAAAGAAATTCAATGACAACTATGTCATTGAATTTCTTATAGTTATACGAAAAAGAGAACCTGATAAATTTTTTGGGAAAACTCTTCTTCTGAAATTTCTTCTTGATAGTTTTCCATTATATAGAACGTTAAAGCCCATAAAATTAGAATGTGATCTTCATTGTCATTGCAAGGTTTTAAGCTGAAAAAGAAAGAAAATCATTAACTACTGACACTTTCAATACAATAACATAATAATGCTTTTCTAACATGCATGTTACATACCAATCTGAAGAATCAAGATGTTTTATAATATATTCTGTTGCAGTAGGTAAAAGTGGAAAAGTTTCATCTCCTCCACCCTGTTCAAGCAAATAAAGAAGTCCATGGAGAGTAGAAATTCTAGTAGGAAGATACGTACTTTTCAAGCTAAGTTCCAAAAGCTTTTTTAACTTGTCTAAAATATCTTGCTCCTATTTGTAAAAAAATAATAATAAAAATTTCTTTTCAAAAATGAAAGAGATTCAATAATATTTTCATTAGTTGCGTATTAAATTTGGTTTTAGTTGTGTATTAAATAATGCTTTAAGAAAATGCTTAATGTTGTTATATAATTATATGCCAAATAAAGGATGCTATTTATTTAAATTTTTTTTTCTTAAACAAGAATACGAAGAGTGTGTGCTTCAGTCAAAATATGGATTCCTCATGAGTAGCATGCAACATTTCACATACTACGAACTAAGTGATATATCTTGAGAACGGCACTACTAACTGTAATGGGAAAGAACCGATTTGAACATATCAAAAATATTTGAACAAGTGCATGACAAATCAACGTTTACCCCATATCACCAACGATTATACAAAACAAGTATATTCTCTGTGTAAAAGTTGGATTCTGGTTGCAACAAATCAATAAATGTATACAAAGAGCCAGTTCCACAAGAAATGGAGTGGAATTTTGGGACAAGTATTCAATTGACTTCTTCACAGATCCATATCTCTTAACCCACTGCAGATACATTTTACATAAAAAAAGACTACACTATCTCATCTGCAACCCATATGGGCATTAGAACATGGGTATTATAGCAAGCACATTAAATTTACACAATGATTTTTACAATTAAGTAATGCAGACCCAAATTTGTCAATAAATATGAGAAATCTCCAGTAATAAGAATGATTTTTCCCCCTATAAGATGAATTGATAATGTACAGGTATGGGTAGACCACAACGATTTGAACATAACCATTTAACATGCGATACATACTCATACCAATCAACAAAAAATTAAAATCCGCATTTGTACTGTTATTGTAGGAGACAATATAATTAAATAGTACATTATGCCTCCAACACTCAATGGGGCCCAATTATCTAACATTCTTACTATAGTTCTACCAATAATGCTGTTTCTGTTTCTTAATCACGCCATATGATTCAGCATGATGAATGTCTCCACTTCAGCAAAAATCACAGGACATATTTTAGGCCAACTTTCTCGGGTGCTAGATTGATAGTGATCGACCAATGGTATGGGTTCCTTGATCACCAGATTTTTCAACCACAAATATTTCATATGAGGTATTTTAAAAGGGCTCACATAAGAAAGTACTGTTTCTGCTAATAAAGGCGTTTAGTGTGTATCAATGTGCTTGACAAAAAAAATTGATTACCTCTTGTAGTATCATTGTTCTTACACATGTCCAAAAAAAATTGTGCACCAAGAGGGAAATGTGTAAACTAATTGAAATTCTATAAATGTGTTTGTAAGACTGATATAAGTAAGTGATTAAAAATTAAAAACAAAATAATTATTATTGCAGAAAAACTCAGAGACATGGGGTTTAGTGATTCATTGAATGTACGATGTAATACCGTCAGATATTGAGGCATATAAGTTTGTTATGGTTTACCTGAGGCATCTCATTTCACCACAGTTGCTGTAAGTGTACCTCTAATTAGATCCAACTCTTATACTGGTAATTTGTTGACGAAGATTATCCCAAAAATTTTCAATCGGTAACAAATTGGCAGATTGAGTGTCAATATTGAGGAGACAGTTAAATAAATGCAATACTATGGATAGACCCAGGCCCAGTACAGATCATGCTGCTGTGTGCAAATGTTGAACAATGATGCAATCGATTGTGTGTATGCTCGTTCAATGATGAGAATCCAGAGCACCGTGTATTTGTGAACTCACTCTCAAGCATTGGTCCCAATAAATAGATACAGTATTATCAGAATGGCAGAGGTGACAAGCAACTCACCAAACTAAAAAATCAGCCTCTATCATACTCTGTTAATTGTGCTATTTGCTTGTGTAGCAGTGCAAGGGCAACTATAATGACAAAGCATATCTTTACAGCAGATAGACTGCATACAATGTAACTCATGGTCACTATTTATGTGCAAGTGTGTTGCTTGTCTATAAAACAACAGGACTGGCATTGTAGCTGTCTTTGGTCTCAACAACAATAAAATAATAGCCTGGAGACAAAGGCATTGGACATAGCTGACCCTGCTGAGGAAACCTCATCACTATAAGTACCAAAGATGTTTTTTTTTTTTTTTTTTTTTCATGATTAAATGTGCTTGCATTTCACTTCGCTAGCCATCAAAATGTTAATTCTAAAAATAACGTGTGAATTTGAAACTTTTGGTTGAAATTGAGCAAAACACCAATGGAGTGTTTACAGATGCTCAGGTTTCAGGAACAGACTGTATGTCCGCATACGAATGTCTGTGACACAAAATATTCACTGATGTCGCGAGGAAATGGAAAATGAAGAAGGCCCCAGAAGCCGGCAACTTCGAGACAAAATGAAATTGTGAAAAAAATGGGTCGGATTGTTCGAGTAGACTAAGTGCCCAATTGAAATTTGAATTTAACAGCATACACAAAGACATCATGTTGAAAATCTTGCAGGTGCCCATGTGAAAACACTTTAGACCAAAATGGTTCCTAGGATTCCAGAACAATTCCTTCGTACACAGTGCTCTCCGTAAAGCAGTATTTTAGCTGAAAAACGAAATGCAATACTGCAACATCCTCCATATTTCCCTGATTTAGCCTCTATGACTTTTTTCTTTTTACAAAAATAAAATCTGTCCGAAAAGGAGCCAGTTTATAGATACTGGAGTGTGTTAAGAGGAAAATATCACAGCTATTAAACCAAATATCAGAAAATGAACCGTGAAAAACTTTAACCAGTTTTAAACAAAAAGGAGTCAATTTGTGAGCACCAATTGGGAATGCATTGAAGAAGATAAACAATAAATTTGCCTATAATTGTAAATAAATATCCTTTTTTTAGACAGTCTTGTTACTTTATAGACATACCTCGTATATCAACACACTCTACTGCCTTATATAGTATACATATATGCTGCAAATTTCATCATTTGCATATATGGTTGACATAAACCTTTGTGCCAAGTTCACAAGTTGTGATCTTGGTGCACAATGTTTATGGCAATAAGAGTTAAGAACTCAGTTAAATAAAATCTACAAAATTGATTGAAATCTTTAAATATTGTTACTTTATTCTGTTAACTTATTACTAAATAATTATTTTTTACAAATATTTACCTAAATTACATGAAATCATAAAATAATAAAAATTTTAAATATTAATTAAGCATAACAAGTTCAGTGAACCATAACAATTCTAAAAAAATCTTGAAAAAATGTCCCTTGATTAACGATTTAAATTATATTTGAGCTAGAAGTTTAAATATTTTCCTAAAGTCAAGTTTTGGTACCTTAAATAGACAGACTTACAATTCCTAAAACAGCTGCAGCTTTGCATATTCCAAAAATAAGATATTGAGCGATTACTTCATCTTCAGCTGGATGAATTCTTTGTACCTCTAAAAATGTATCAAGCATCCATTCAAACTGTGCTTTCTCCATAAATATATCTGATAAAGCTACAACCTAAATAACACATTTCAAAACAAAAAAATCAATATATAATATATATAACTGCTAAAAAAATAAAAAAAAAAACACACACACACATACAACATATTCATTTATAACTTATTTTAACATTTATCTCATTTCTGATCATTATGAACAGATGTTGTTAAAATCTTTTCTAATATCCATAATCCAAAATATCTTAAAACTTTTTTTATCATTTTAACAATTAAGAGACTACGAAAATTTTTATGCAAAGTGATGAAGATATATAATTTAGAATAATCTAATACAAAGACGTTATATAAATAAGTTTATAATTCATTTTGTTGAGAACATTATAACATTACACAAAGATATTCCAAAATCTAACAGTCAGTAAACAACATTGTTGTTGTATTTTCTTGGCTTCTTGCAATCTAAAATTATTCTTTTCTCTGAATGTTATATTATTTTTACAAAAATTTCCACAAAACATCATCTCAGAATAAAAAGCATATTTCTGAGTTAATTATATTTTAGAGGTAGAGCACACACACACACACACATATATATAGCAAAGTGTTACTACTAATAAGAAATTATAGTAAGCTATGATTGCCAACAAACAAAAAAGACAAAATTTAAAAATCTTTTAATATACTCTAAAGGATTAAAAGATATATCTGAATCATATACTTAATTTGTAAGTCCATTTTATGTTAAATTTAAAGTATAAACTGGAATGACTTGAAAGTTTTTAATAAATGAAATTGATTATTTCTTAGAATAATAATAATTTGGTTTCTTATTCAATCATAAAATAAAGTATTTTATATATAATTATAGTACAAAAGAATAGAGATTGAATGCATATCAAACATTTTATAGAAGCTTTAAAACGAATTCCATCTCTATTTATATCAGATGATATTCATAAACTACACAAAGCAAAAATTCTATCGGTTTGATAAAAATAGAGCTTTATAATCAGAATTCAGCTGTCAAAACATTTGGATCTTGATACAATTAACAATGCAAGAGTAACCTCTATCAGACCACAAAAATACTATGCAAGTGATTATAAAACAGAAGAGATATTGTTTTAATGATATTTCACTTTCTCAGAACCCTCAGCAAGAATTAAAAAAATAAATAAATAATGTATTGAATATTGAAATTTTCATATAAAAAAGTTGTAAATTTTTCAATTAATCTTTTATTATAAAATTTTGATTTTTATTAACTTGTAAATTTTTTTTAAAGTTTTAAATCTGTCAATGATAATTCACACCACCCACCATTTTTATAAAGTTTTCATCAGCAGAAATTATGAATTATATGTTGTATACTCAATACATTGATAAACTATACAACAATTTTATACATATTGATTTGTTGTAACTGAAACCTTTGCATTACAATGAATAATTAAGGATTTTATTGATGATTCAATATTTATAAATATGATTATTACTTATCTCAAAAAGGGAAGACACAGCATGAGAAATTTAATTCAGATTGGGACTTGGTAGGTAAGTAGTACATCTAAAGAGCATCTACCCCTACAAATACTAAATCACAATGGATAGCCAATTCTGAGAAAAAAAAAAAAAAAACCTTTCAAAATTTCAATCACAGCTGCTAGCAAATTTTCTCCTAAAGTATACAAAATGTACTAATCTAGTTCAATCTTGTGATGCTGTGATTCCTATTTTTATAGGCAGGTAAAATATCTAATAAATCATATACAAAATTCCACTCATCTAATTGAACATAATAGAGAAATCAATTCCCATGAAGATTCTATAAAAATATCATCAACTATTGTAGGGAATTTTTAATAAGATGATGCAAAATGCCTGGTATGCTTCCAACTTTTCTGATGAAAGAGGATTATTTTTTAATGTTAACCAAGTATGTTTACCTACAGATTTCTTAAAAAAAACACTGAATGCTGAGAACAATCAACTTTTTTTTACTTTTTATTCAAGATGTCAAAATGTTTTTGTGATGATTATTATTTTAGCTATTCTAAGTAAATCAAAATTAATAAATAAAGAATTTTATTGCAATCTAACAGAATAAAACATAAAAAAAAAAAAAAAAAAAATGCAAAGTGAAAAATATCCTAACTTAAAATCAACTATAACCTCATTTAACAATATAATACATATTAATTGCATTAACATGTTACCTTCTCAAAAACATTTGGTCATTATTGCTAAAGAAAAGGAACCATATAACAATTTTTTTAAAAACATGTCTGCATATTTTCTTAAAAAAAATGCAGCTGAGAAAATTGTAATTTTTCTCTCATGGCTTGCAATCCAAAAATGCAACTCTTCTGTTACAAGGAATAAGGCTAAATAAATTCAATTTATTCATGTTTGTTTTTCCTTATTCACTGCGACAGTGAAGAAAAAAGCTAAATGAAATACCCTACTCATCAATATATAAAGAAATTTGCAATTGTTTGTACCTTTAAAAAAAAAAAAAAAAAAAAAAAAAAAAAAAAAAAACTGTTGAGATATTTTTTAGACATATTATATAAGTTTTTATAGGCAGTCCATAAAACCTGTAATTCATTTTATTAGCAAATGTTTCATAGAAATCTGTGCATGCAAAACACATTAATGCATAAAACATTAAGAGAACAGAAACTTGCAAATGACTTTTTTATAATTAAAATAGTAACATTTAATTGAAACTATATCATTATTTAAAAAATACTGCTTTACTATTATTAAAAATAAAGGAAACAATCTATAGTAAAGAATTTCTATCATACATTTGGTTTCAATATGTACTGAGATTATAAAAAACTTAAATTTGTAATGCTTAGATGATTTCGAAAATTATTTTCCAAAAATTAATAATTCATGATATTTATCTAACAAGTATTTAAAATAAAAAACAAATATTGATAGATCACAGAAAGAAAAATGGATAATTACTGATTTAGTAACTTCAGTGAGTAAAGTTAATGGCGTGTATGGGCATGTTTGAGGAGAAAGCCACTGAGTGTAAAGATCCAAAAGAAAATGTAAACAAGAATGTATATCTAAGCCACAAGCAGTCAAACATTGTTCTCTTAATTGGAAACTGGCAATTCCACCCACATTGGCAGATAATGGACTAGAATTGGATGATGCTGATCCATCAAGATCTTCATTATCTTCAATAAGACCAGCTGCCGCATTCAGATATTCTAATGAAACCTGTGAAAATATCCAAATAAAAATTTAAAAATATGTAGCCTGACAGACAGCAATGTCTGGAAATTTTATAGTAAAAAGATTAAAAGTTATAGCTGTAAAAATATATATATAACTAACACAATTATTACCTTCTAGATAAATTTTTTAAAAGTGTTTTTCTTTAATTCACATATACCATTTCAAATGTTATAAAGCAATCTTAATAGAAATTCTATATTATATACACAACTGTAATTTTTAGCATTCAATTCACTCATACTATTATAAACTGTAGAATAATTAGTTGCAGTTTATGGACTGCTGCAGATTATGAGGTTTCTATCCAAATATATAAGGCAAAATTTAATTCCGAAAAAACATCTTTTTAAATTTTTTTTATTGAAGATAAAAGATGGCATTGCAGTACATTGATTATTTATCATTAATAGCTTCCCTATTCATTACCCATAAATTTTTCATTGGACAATATTATTTTAGTAACTCAATTTTGACCAATTATACAGTGGGGAGAGAATATAAATTGTCCTTTCCTAGTTAACTTTTAATGCAATTTTGCTTCAAATTATTACCAAAACCTGATATACATTTCACTTTCAAACAAATATGTAAATTTGTTCCATTAAGATTTCAATAGTTCCGAATTTGAAATTATTGATTAATTTTATAATATCTTTGAAATTCATTTTTGCATTCAGCAATGAAGTCTATTATTTATTTTATATATTTAACTGCTTTTATTTCTTTGAAATATTTCCGATTTTTCTCTCATTCTGGTTCTTTCATCTCATTTCCACTCTATGTCATTTCTAACGCATATTTTAGATTATAATTTTTTATAGTATTATGATATCAAAAAAG
This sequence comes from Caerostris darwini, assembly GCA_021605075.1. Taxonomy (NCBI): domain Eukaryota; kingdom Metazoa; phylum Arthropoda; class Arachnida; order Araneae; family Araneidae; genus Caerostris; species Caerostris darwini. The sequence goes on along the minus strand of BPLQ01011735.1, from coordinate 114,598 downwards.
CTATGTAAAGATAAAAAATATTATTTTAGTTCATGATTTCAATTATTGATACAAAATCAAAATTTTACTTCAGCATGATATATCAATAAAAACAAGTTGAGAAACTTATCATCCAGAGATATCATGATACCATTTTTTTTACCCCCTGAAGATACAGCTGCAGATTTTATGCAAGAAATTACAGAAACATAAATGTCTAGATCTACACAAATACCATAAGTTTTACAATATATTTAATAAATGATATTTAACTATTAACTTTATCATAATGAAAACTACAAAAGTTAAAAAAAATTTAAAAATATTTGTTATTAATTTAAAAATTTATTGCATTTATATATAAATGAAGTCATAGGAAATGTATTTTTATAATTGTAAATTACTCAAAGTATAATGTGTTTATATTCCTAATTTTTATTTATAATAATTTCAATGTAATAAGAAAATTCATTGAAAGAAATATTTAAGATAAATTTTGTAATTATACAATAATATATGCAGGCTATTCTGTAAATATTAAAAAAAAGGCTACTTTTGTGATCAATATAAAATACATCAATAGACTTCATATGCAGATGCTTCAAATTTTACACATGTTTCATTTTTGAGAAACATTGACAATAATAAAAATTAGATTTCATATGTAGAAATTTAATTAAGTAGCACTGACAGCTAATAATATATTAAGTATGCTACTTATAATCCTTGTAATCTATTAGGCAGATTTTACAAGCATGGATTCTAGGACTTGCAATCATTTTCTAATTGAGACATTTACAATAATCAGAGCATAGTAAATTTTAAAATAATGAATGAATGTAGACTTTAAATTAAAAATATAAAGGAAATTTTTTCCTCACAAATATGTCTAAATTTGTTTTACAACGTTTTCTAGCAATCTGACTCTACACAAAACATAAATAATCTCAAATTCTGGAGAAATTTTTTAATCTTTAAAACTTAAAAAAAATGTGAAATTACAATTTGATATTTTTAATTCAAATATTCAAAAATAACCTACTTGACTTAAAGAATATGAGCCCACTGATGCTGTCCTCTCTGTATTGACATTTAAGATTTGTTCTTCAAATCTAGATGTAACAAACATAGTATTAAAAACTATAAAAACAAATTAAAATTGAAAAAGCATATATATATATAGAAACTCATGTTTGTGAAAATTGCAACATCATGAAGGACTTACGCGAGTGAGCTGAAATTTTCAGGAAATGCAAATTAGAGCATTATATGCAAATGATTAGAATTTCAAATCCGTAGCGCATGCGTATGCTGAGCAGCGCCCTCTGAACGGCGGATGGATCCGAATAAATAGACGGCTGTAGCGAGGCGTGTATGGTTATCGGTGGTTATCTGCTAGTGGTAAACGTTAGCTCAATCGTTACTTATGCCTCTTTGACGAAAGAGAGCGAGATTTGAACAACTTACAGAGTTTGAACGGGGGAGAATCATAGGCCTTCGTGAAGCTGGATTGTCTTATCGTGCAGCAGCCGCTCGTGTACAGCGTAACAGCAGCACAGTGATGCCTCTTTGGAGGCAGTGGACGGACGAGTGCAGGACAACTCGGAAATCCGGGAGTGGACCCCGAAATGTGAAGTCAGCTCGCGATGATAGACACCTGGTCCGCATGGCGCTGACGGACCGTACAGCTTCCTCTAGACAATTGGCAGCACAGTGGTCAATAGCTACAGGTGTTTCATTGTGTGCTTCATCAATTCCTAGACGTCTGCTGCAGTGTGGACTGCGCGCAAGGACTCCTTTATACAGGATCCCTCTCACGCTAAACCATCGCCGCCTGCGGCTACAATGGGCCGCTCAGCATAGAGACTGGCGTGCTGATTGGCAGCATGTCGTGTTTTCTGACGAATCCCGCTTTAATTTGTGGTACCATGATAGCCGCATTCGTGTCAGATGCTATGCCGGTGAACGCCACCTTCCGGAGTGCATTATCGAACGCCACAGTGGACGAACACCCGGAGTTATGGTCTGGGGTGCCATAGCATATCATGGACGATCTCAATTGCTAAGAATTGTGGGCAATCTGAACAGCAACCGGTACATCAGTGAAGTTCTACAGTCCCAAGCTGTTCCCTTCCTTCAAAGCTTGCCAGGCGCTGTATTTCAACAGGAGGACTGTTCAATCCTTCTTTGCAACGCGGCAGGTACAGCTTCTTCCTTGGCCTGCGTATTCCCCGGATATGTCGCCGATTGAACATGTGTGGGATTTCGTTGGTCGGCGTCTCGCTCGTGATCCTCGTCCTGTTGCTTCTGCAGACGAACTTTGGGTGCGCATACAAACAATATGGAATGCTCTTTCTCAGGCACAGACATTCAAAATTTTTTTGACTCCATGCCACTTCGTGTAGCAGCAATTATTGCGGCGCGTGGTGGCTACACAAAATACTGATTCCGATCTCTTATTATTGTTTGTTTGCTTGCTTTGAACATTTAATCATTTATTTGTACCACTACCACTCAACTGTGTATTAAATTTCATTCAATTATGACGATTCCTTCATGGTGTTGGAATTTTCACAAACATGAGTTTATATATATATATATATATATATATATATATATATATATATACTGCTGTATTACAGCAAAATTACTGTTGTCGTCAATAGCACTCACACATATTCTCTTTCTCAAGTGGACTGTATCACACTCACACAATAAGTAATCACAATGAAAACGTAACAACACTTTATTTACACGACAGTCACAGCCACTCGCAGCCGTGATGTTCTCTCTTGCCACTCTGGCGTTACACTGAAGACTCACACTTATGCGCTCGCAGGCGCATGCGTACACACACTTTTTTCGCCGCTAGGGGTATCCTTGCGCGTTGGCGCGAACAATTACAAATATATATATATAACTTTTAAGAATGAGAAAGAAGATTGCCATATTTTTTAATGCATGAGCTTTTAGAATGTTAAAATTGGCCTTAAAAAAATTATTATATTTAATACTTTCAGAAATTTAAATAATGTCACAATAACTTCAAATTTTAAAAACTTTTTAATTTATAAAGAGATAATTTTTAAAAAAATAATAATTTATGAAATTCTATTATGATTTATTAAATTCTCAAACAATAACGAATCAATATAATTTTATACAATAAAAATGATTGAAAATTAAAAAAAAACAATAGACGTTGACATATAATTACATTAAATTTCTAATACCTTTTTATTCATAAAAGTTGACTTTTATTGATTCCGACACTTAATATTAAATATTCTATGCTACAATAACAATTCTCTTTACAACAAGCATATATAAAATTGCATAAAAAATAATGATGGTTCTGAAACATTAAAATTATTTTTCTGAAAGTTAACTATGGTTAGTAAACCGTTTTTTCTTAAGCCGACTTTACACATGGAATTTATCAAAATATAATTTTCAAACCAACGGGTTTTTTTCTTCTTTTTAAGTTATCAATAGAAGATTACAATTAAGGTCTAAGTAGTGAATAAAAAGTATAATTTTTCAAAGAAACATAAATAAAATATTGATAAATTGTCTTAAAACACAGAATATACCATTAGATATTTGCTAAATAACATACCTTTCAAACTGTAAAAGTTTTTGCAGAGCCATATGAATTGGTAGCCTAACACACATAAGTTTCTTTCCACATCTAGAATTGAATACAAGCTATATCAATCATTTAAGTAGAATTTTAAATAAAGTAAAAATAAAAAATTTAAATTTTAAATAAATACCTGTAAATTTATAATAAAAACCTTAGATTTGTTATCAGTTAAAATCGTACACTCAAATATGAATAAATCTGAAGAATTATCTCGAGAAGACTGCAGAAAAATTCAATTTAACTATTATAAGATAAAATATTATGACTTGGAAAAATTCCAGATAAAAGAGATTATGAACAATATTCAGTTTCACCAGATGTTAAACTATATTCCACTAAGAACATTTCTGAATGTAAAGAAAATTTCACATAAAAAATTTCATTTACTAAATATCAAGAATAAAATAAAAATTTTGTAAAAAAGTGGGTTTTTTTACAACATTGAAATTTATTATGATCTACAAAACAGACAATATTGTATACCATGCATAAAATTAGTAGCAGTATCGAATTCAATAAAATATTGCAATATCAAATTTCTTAAATTTTTAAGCAAAAAATTAATCACTTTAACAAAATATTCATTTCTAGAAAGCAAATTTTTATTGTGCCTTTTATACATCAACAGGCAGTATCCAAAATTACCAAGTATTTTTTAATGTATTTACCAATATATATATATATACACTCAAGAGCCAAAACATTATCGTCCACACGATATCAAAGAAAAAGGTCGTCGGACACTGTCTCGCATGGTGAAGCAAAACCGGAGCTAGACAGTCGCTCAGCTGACAGCCCAATACAATGCAGGGCCAAGTAGAATAATATCGGAGCACACTGTTCCGCGGACACTGTTGGATATGAGGCTAGGCACCAAACATCCCACTCGTGTGCCTTTGCTGACCAAGCGTCATCGCCAACTGCGCCGGGCCCGGGAACATCCTGACTGGTCCATGGATCAAAAGGGAGAGAGTTGCCTAGTCAGATGAATCACGGTTTGTCATTCATCACGCCGATGGCCGTGTCAGGATACGCCGTCTTCCAGGCGAACAGTTGCTCCCTCAATGTACAGTAGGTCATACACAGGCCGGTGGTGGCAGTATTATGCTTTGGGGGACGTTCTCTTGGGCGTCTCTGGGACCCGTGGTTGTGATAGAGCAGACCATGAACGCTACAGGGTATCTGAACATCATTGCGGACCAGTTGCACCCTTACATGGCCTCTGTTTTCCAGCTGGAAATGGAACGTTCCAACAGGACAACGCCCCTTGTCACAAGGCCAAAAATTATGTTGGAGTGGTTCCAGGAACATGATGCTGAATTCCAGTTAATGTCCTGGCCGATTAACTCACCAGATCTTAACCCGATAGAACACATTTGGGATGTTCTGGGACGGCAGCTCAGAGTTCAAAGACCCCCAATTCGCAATATCTCGGATTTGCGTGAGCGTTGCTTAAACATCTGGTACAATCTGTCTCCGGCCATCTACCAAGGACTTGTGGCATCCATGCCAAGGCGAGTTGAAGCTGTATTGCGCGCCAAAGGTGGGCCAACTCGTTATTGACAGGTGGTCATAATGTTTTGGCTCTTGAGTGTGTATATATATATATATAATACTTATTTGATTTTGTTTATTCTTTTTAATTTATAAAACGAAAATTTTGATTTTTGAAAAATTAGGATTTAGGATTTAAATTTTCGAAAATTTTCATTAAAAAAAATTATTTGTTTATTTTCTGAATTTGTTAAAGAATAAACGCTGAACAATTAATTTATAAGCTAACATAAGAAGGAAGATTTAATCCATTCAAATTCTTACTTTGTATGTTGAAATGCTAAGGGTTTATCCCGAGGTTGAATCAAAAAGTGACTATTTTGAGGATTTCCTGGTTGAGGCAAAAGTAATGTTTGTAATAAAAGAGAAGTAATACTTTTCACTGCAAGACAGCTAGTTCTAATTCTCTCTTGATCTTCTTCTTTTCCATCTATATCATCTACTGGAGTAGCACTTAAAACACCAAGCAAAGCCATCCAAGTTTCTTCAAACTGTTGTCGAGAAATCCAACCTTAGGAGAAGAGATACTGGAGTCATACTTTCATATATATAAAATTTTATTTCAAAATCAGCTCTACAAACAAGTAAAACATTAGAAATTTTTTAATCAATTTTCATATTTTTCACTAACAAATGAAATATGTAAATCCTAACAAAATTATAACTCAACCTTACAACTTTTCTTTTAATTTATAGCTTTATTGTATTTAGTTAAACTAATTTATTTTTTACCTTATTGTATATTATAATATGCATATATTCCACATCTACAAAAATTAACTAAAACTGATAATTTTGGAAATTGTACTCAAACTTATTTACTTTTCTTCTTTTTCAATGACTAAATTATAAAGAAAATCTATACAAATAATGAATTAATTATAAAGAAATTATAATTGATACTTTTGAAGTCTATTTTTCCTAAGACAATGGAGTGAGAATAAAGAAAGATTAGAAATAGAAGTAAAATCATACTAGTTCTTTATTGTTGGTTTGCAAAATGTTTCAACTGTTGGAATTTTATGACATAGATTTCCAACAGACTACAAATATCATTAAGTTCATTAGTTTTTGCTGTTATTCAAATCTTCTGATTTTGAAGTGCATTCAAAAGCAGTCAGAGAGAGAGTTTTTAAATTTTCTTTTTTGGTAATGAGGCTCGAAGCTTGTGTGATGTTCTCAAATTAGTTTTGGTGTGGTTTTATTTTTAGCTATTGTTTTAGTGGGAAAAGGGCTAACTATCACAGACATTACAGACTTGATTGTAGAGGACGCAGATACCAAATTTGCAAGATTAGAGTTAGCAAGTGTTTAAACTTTATTGTTGGCAGATATATAACATCTGTTATATTTGGATCAGTCATCACTAACACTGATAGACAAGGAAGTCGAAACTTGCAGTGCTATCAAATATTGCTTTTGCCTAGGTGATATAAGCACATAGGCAAAAACAATATTTGATAGCACTGTAAGAATACGATAAGCACATAGAAGTTATCATTATAGATATGACCACAACAAACATTCAATAATAAATATAGTCGAATATTTATAAAAATATCAAGTTACTTTACTGTTTGCAAAATTTTTTTGTCTGAGAGGATGTGAAGTTTCAATCAACAAGTTAATTAATAACAATTTCTTCACAAATTTAAATCACCACCAATGGCATGCAAACTTTTCAATATTTTAAATAGCAAAACTTATACAAGTTCATTTTTATTCGATAATATCACCAAGAGTCACCTAAATTGTGACAACCATTCAACCTTAGCTTTATTTGAAAGTTTCAAGCTGTCATCCGGACAAGGTGAAAGTTTTGAAAATGTGTCAAACTATGGCGCATTCAATGCCTTCGCCAGGGCATAAATTTTAAGAAAGAAATCGTTTATGTTCCAGATTCCACCAACCAGCAGAAAGCCAAATAAGGGAAAGCAGATTTCTACTTTAGTCCTGGTCAGGATCCTTCCTTCAGCTGACTTTCCTCTTTACGAATTGCCTATAAAGTGATCCATCATTTGAAACTTTTGTAGTTTCAGCCTTGAAGGGTTGATAATTGTTAATCAATTGATATACCAGGAAGCAGGATGTATTGCTTAGTTTCCAGAAGCTGGACTACAAAGAGATGCACTGTGCAACATGTGCACAACTCAGTCTCCATTTAATCAAATGCAACCAAATTATTTTTTCCGGGACAAGGAATCATCACATATGGCAAAAACATGTTTCAGAAGTATCAGCATTCAAAAGAAACAAACAAAATAATTGTTGAAAAATGCAATTGTAAAAAATGCTAAAATTTTCTATCCAAACATAAAGGTAAGTATACTTAACCATAGGAAAAAAGAACAAAGAAGGCAAAGATCGTTCGGAAGCATAATTCCCGAATATAACCAATAGATGTGCCACCTGAGTCAATTTTTTTAGAGTATACATATGAGTGAATTTTCTTAGTTTATACATATATGAGTGAATTTTCTCAGATTATACATATATGAGTGAATTTTCTCAGATTATACATATATGAGTGAATTTTCTTAGATGATACAATTTTCTTATACAATTTTCTTGTTATTAAATACATATTTAAAGTTTACCCAGCAAACTGGATATAACCTTACTAAAAGTTTGTCTTATATTTTCCATCTTGTAATGACACAAACTTCTATTTGATAGAAAATGGTCTAAGACATTTATCTACCACCTCGAAAACCACTTCTTCCATTTGATCGATCTTGTAGAAAAACATTATTTGCATAGTACATAGATGGTTATAATATTTGGATTAATTGGTGTATATATAAGTTATTTTCTGTTTTATGTTCTGAGGTATAAAATAAAAACTCTTATTACTTAATTACATATGATATTTTTATGATCTGCACAAATTAACAATATTAATTAATTATATTGTATCACACTCGCATACATATTTACATAACTTAGTTTGATTTTTAAATATATTATGAAATATTCAGAATCCCCTGATTTAAATAATATTACTTACCAAGAAGATTTATTCTATAAATGAATTGTTTCAAAACATCGCGATCTTGTAAATACTCTCCAGGGGGAGGAGGAACAGAGGTTTTAAGACTACCAGAGATTTCAGGATACCATCCAAGATGCCATAAAATAGGAGGTGTGCGAGCAAAACTATTAACTAATGGTAATCTTGCCAATCCTATTAAGATAAAAGAAACTATGTTATTAAAACAATTCCACTAACATAAACTAAATTATTCGTTAATGGAAAAGACGTTTTTACAACATTATATTTCAGTATAGAATGCATCTAAAACTTCATTGAAATCCCCTTAATCATTTAAATCTCTATAATTTACTTAATGCTGTAAAGGCTCGTTCCCACCGAGGTGTGAGGCGGGGACGCGTCACGTAGCAGGGAAGAAAAATTTTTCGACCCGTTCACAGCGAAGCTTCAGAAATCGCCTTACACCTAGTGAAGTTCCATTTACTTCTACTAGATGGCAGATTTACTGTTGGCTCAATCCAAGTCACATTTGAGAGTTGAAAGTTGGGCAACTTCAAGCGGCGGGTTTTGGGTATAACGCGGCGAGGCTTGTGGTTGATCAACTCCTGACGCCTCGGTGGTAACTCGCCTTAAACCAGAAGAAACAAGATCAACGGCATGATAATCTAAAGAGCTGTAGCATACACTCAAGAGCCAAAACATTATGACCACCTGTCAATAACGAGTTGGCCCACCTTTAGCGCGCAACACAGCTTTAACCCGCCTTGGCATGGATGCCACAAGTCCTTGGTAGATGGCCGGAGACAGATTGTACCAGATGTTTAAGCAACGGTTACGCAAATCCGAGATATTGCGAATTGGGGGTCTTTGAACTCTGAGCTGCCGTCCCAGGATATCCCAAATGTGTTCTATCGGGTTGCGATCCGGTGAGTTAGGCGGCCAGGACATTAACTGGAATTCAGCATCATGTTCCTGGAACCACTCCAACACAATTTTAGCCTTGTGACAAGGGGCGTTGTCCTGTTGGAACATTCCATTTCCAGCTGGAAAAACAGAGGTCATGTAAGGGTGCAACTGGTCCGCAATGATGTTCAGATACCCTGTAGCAATCATGGTCATCGGCGTGATGAATGACAAACCGTGATTCATCTGATCAGACAACTCTCTCCCACTGATCCATGGACCAGTCACGATGTTCCCGGGCCCGGCGCAGTTGGCGATGACGCTTGGTCAGCAAAGGCACACGAGTGGGATGTTTGGTGCCTAGCCTCATATCCAACAGTGTCCGCGGAACAGTGTGCTCCGATATTATTCTACTTGGCCCTGCATTGTATTGGGCTGTCAACTGAGCCACTGTCTGGCTCCGGTTTTTGCTTCACCATGCGAGACAGTCTCCGACGACCTTTTTCTTTGATAACATGTGGACGTCCAACACCATGTCGTCTACTGCTGGTTTCACCGTCATTCATCCACTTTGCATAAGTACTAACAACTGTAGATCACGAACAACCCACGAGTCGTGCAGTTTCGGAAATACTTGTTCCGAGCCATTACAATCTGCCCTCTATCAAAGTCGCTTAGATCCGCAGCCTTTCCCATCACACACAGAAGTAAGTGAAAGAATGATTCTTCACACTCTCCAGCAGCAGTTAAATACCACTTCCACCTGATCACGTGCCTTCCACGTCATCCAGGCGAGTTCATTGCAAAATGTAGGGGTGGTCATAATGTTTTGGCTCTTGAGTGTATTTCAAATATTCTTAAAATTTCTAGATTTTTCTATTCTGAATTCAATCTACATTGAAGAACAATAGTGAAAGTCAATACTTGTTTATATAATTAATAATGAATTCTCAGTAGTTCGAAAGTATGTTTTCTAGTCGATGCTCTCAGCAGTATCTGTTAATCAAAAAATATGTATTCATAAAGTGTTATAGATGCTGTTAAAGCATATTGATTCCTCTATTTTTACGATGAATCTGTGACTATCTTTATGTTGACTCTTGTAACAATTTTCTGTTTATAATAATGCACATTCAGAAAATTAAATATGATACCGTATACACATATAGAACATAAGCTCAATAACTGATAAATTGAATATAATGTGAATTTTCTTTTTCTGCCATTTCTAAAATAAATTTAATTTCCCTATCTCTTTTATTCAATGGCTACACCGGAGACAAAATTTTACAAAAAAATCAAGTATTAGGAAGTATAAGCATTTGATGATAATAAAAAAGTAATATTTTAAAAGAATAGCATACTTTGCTTAAATAATAGATTAATATATACATGCTTCTTATAAGAAACATTTATTAAATAACTAATGAGTGTATCCTAAGAAATTAAAACGAAAAATAAAAAAAACCCAATTAGTACAACTTATACCCTTTAAACAACTTGCCCTTCACCGCTGGCTCATGAGGCACTTCTCAGTGCAACACTTTAACAGCAAACATCTCATTTTAAAATATTCAAACTTGGCTTTTTCCAAAATTATTGAGAGGCAGATCCTATTTTGTATGATTTACACGTAATATAATTTTTAATCAAATCGGTGACAAATATTTCACAGCTTCTACAGTTGATAGAGCACTTCAATCATATTGGATTTTTGAACAACTATCTGGTCCATTTTATGGTATGTTGGAACTTATGAACCTAGACCACTGTTATTGTTATATGGACGTTAGTGTTAACTGTGAGACAGGTTTATGTAGCAAGCAAGAGATATTAAAGCAATTACATGGGTCATTTTTACGTTTTTATTATAATTGTTATCTTGTTATATATTATACAGTATTTGTATTTAATTGCCTTTAATTCACCTTTGTCAAATTCAAGAAAATGGAAACCAAAAAGAAGATATGCATTTAAGAACTATAGGGAAAACAAGAGACAATATATTCCCAATGATTTGTATCCTAATTTGTGGGAGATGAAAATCTTTCTTTAATTAATTAATTAACTCAGGTTTTAAAAAGAATTTTTAATTCTTATTAACTTATTTTTTCAGTCAAAAAATTCTGTAATTTTTTTTTCTTCCAAAAGGTACACTTAATAGTACAATACAATAATACATTATACTAATTCCCTACCTATAATACTGCCCATGTACCAGAATACAATCTGCAGTTGTAATTTTCAGCAGCAAAACTATTATAATCTGCAGAATTACATGTACAATTGTTTTCTTTGCCTTTCCTTGTGCTTATTAAATTCCATTTTTTGTAATTGTTGTAGAGACCTTAAATTGGTACAATTGTAGTACAGATATTACTTAAATTATCATAACAATTTTCAAACTATAAATTCTTTTAAATGTCCACATAATATAGAAAAATAACATATTATACACATTAATTATTTTGATACATGTACAATACCACCATGATAAAAATAAAAACGAAGTATATAACGAATAATTGATGGAAAAACAACTAAGTAAAGTAAAAAAAAATTTTATTTGAAAACGCAAGAATCATTTTTAATAAAATAAAAACTAATTTTGAAAAACGTAAAACTCTGAATTAGAAATGAAAATCTTGATTATTACCAAATTTAATCAATAGTTTGATGCATTATCAAAAGGAACAAAAACGTTTCATTAGTGGTTTATTCTTAGGAATTTACTTTTACCAATAGATGTAAAATAAGATTTAGCAACCTAAAAGTAAAGCCTGTTAATTCCTAAGGATATTTAGTGTGTAATTCGTGGATTACAGACAGAAACTAACAGTAATTTTCTGTTACAGGAAGTCAGGCAATAATGTTTGCAATGCACCAAAGAATTTAATCTATCACAGTAAAATGTGTAAAACATTGTGACTCATTACACTATGATTTATGGTGATTTTAGTTGTAGTAATGCTAGAACTAAAATTTATACAAAATTATATTTATTAATAATGATAAATACATTAATTAAGTCAATTTAAAAATATTCCAGAAATTACCTCTTATAACACTTTTTAAAAGGCTGAATAAATGATCAGATATATAACTTTGATAATCCGTTGTTTGTTCTAACCATCCAATCATTTCAACCATTTGTATACACGTTCTTCGAGCTTGATTCTGTTCTAAAATAAAAATTAAAAATTAAAACAGCTGGATTTAAAACAAAAATATTTAAAATAATGAACTTATATGATAAGGAAACTTGTAATTTTCATTTTTCTACTTTTTTAAGGATACAAAATTGTTAAATACTGGACAACTTTCAAAAATGTGATGAAATTAATGAAGAACCTTACTAATGCAGAGAAAAATACATCACAGCTTTAAAATTAAATAAAAAAAATATTTACAGATAAAAACAGCAAGATTTTTTAACATCTAATTACACATTTCGTTATTGTATATAAATTAGGAAAATATTTTTATTTAATTCAGATTAAAAGTTTTCATATAGGTTCATTATTTAAAGGTAATAAAATCAAAAATATTAACTTAAAATTTTAAAACAGAATTAGTTTGATTACTGCGAAAGAACACAGTGGAAGCTGCAGCTAAACGTTTTTTACTAAATATTTTTGTCAGAACCAATTCATTGCTAATATTTTTTAAATGAAAAGAAAAATATCTTAAAAAAATTAAATATATTTTTGCCCTTTTTCATCAAAAATATAATATATTTATGAAAAAAATTTGTATATCTTAATTTATTAAAACTTTCGGCCACTCAGCATAATTTTCTCAGATGAAATGAATAATAAATAAATCACACAATATTAAACACAAATTATAATAATTAAAAATTTTCTGCATACATATGGTCTCAAACATGAGACATTTTTCATGAGAGACCCTATAGAAAAGCAGTTTCACAAATTATTCTCATTTAAGACTTAAAGCAGTATGTAATATTTATTAGTACTTAAAAACTATCTTTGAAAAGGAATTACATAATTTTAAAATATTTACTTTTAAGGCAAGAAAAAATTAAAGAAATAATTGAAGTATTTGCAGTTAATAAAAATATAATTTTTTACAACTTTTATGATGATATTTTCTTGAGTACTGTTTCAAAGACCTACTATATATATATATATATATATATATATACACAGATATAGATATATTGTGCAAAGAAACTTCTCTATACAATCAAGAAGCTCAAAATATATATTATGCAAAGTTCATTCCTGAATCAAAATGCTCTAAACACTTAAAAACTTAACAAGTATGCAAATGAACAAAAAAATTATCTTTGTGTGTGTGTGAATTTTTTCAATGTGGATAAAATGCCTAATTTAAATATTTAAAAAACAACCACTACAGCAGACACTTTTAAACTCTTCAAACAATCTACAAGATATAGTGATGACAAAACTGTAAATTTAATAATATGCAGTGTACTTTAGTTACTTCTACAAAATCAATAGGACAAATAGTTAAGTATTTTAAGAAGCAAATGTAAAATCATATACATTTATAAGTAAAAAAAATCTCTTTTTCTAAGAGCAAGTCCTCATTTAGCATGTAATTGAACCTGGAGAAGCAGCTTTGATACCTCTAACTAAACAGTTTAGGTTGTTCATTGCATATCACACCATGATTAGTTCAATAATTAGCCGATTGTTCATATTGAGTTGTTCTAGTCAATTCATAGGCAGCCATTTTGATGTACTTATCCTTTCTTCTAAGAAATTCTATCAAAATAAAATGATCAACAAAAACTAAATTATTCATGATGTAAAGCAACATAAGATTCATTTGTCTAAATGGCCCTCTTTCTTCCTTAAATATTTCAACAGACTGATTTACATGCTCATAGAATGTGTTTACAGTGATGAGTGGCAGTTATAACATTATAAACGAATGAGATTACATCTCAATAATATACAATGTACAATGAATTGTGTGCTTTAATACATTCCCTCTTTCATTGTTATTAAAATTCATTGGTAATAGCAGTCACTGCAGCACATTTATATGTACAAACAAACTAAGTCACCTCAGCCACCAAAGCCTTTTGGCAGGCTAACACATTCTTCCTGAATAGATATTCTATCTTTTTAAAAATACTTTTACACATGATAACTACTGCATATTGTGCATAACTGACAGAATGCATGAAAATAAAACAAACATTAAGTATGATGGCATCATAAATTGAATAAGAATTCATAATAGAATATGAAGATAATTAAAATTTTCTTACCAACAGTAAAATTAGGATTTTCCAAAGGAAGATGACATGGTAAATTATTATCTTGTCGCACTAAAAGTTTACACATAAAAAATCATTACATTATACATTCAGGTCATAACAGTTCAATTAAAAAACAAAGGAAAATAACTATTATAATTAATTATGGAATTGAATATTTCACATGATCAACTTTCTTTTAAAACATTTTACAGTAATAGACATCATAAAATGCTTTTGCTTTGTTTAAGGTAAAAAAATCGTTATAAGATTTCAAGGTAAAGTAGATTTAATAAAATTGAATTTACAATTTGTATTAGGGTCTTAGTCATTGTTAATGCAATTTATCTTGTATATCTATTGTTTATTTTTGTAAACTGAAAAAAGTTATCTCTTACAAAAGTTTCCTTTATCTCCTATAAAATTAAGTTCTTAGAAGAAAACTATCATCTAATTTTGTTACAAATTTCTATACATTGTTTTATAAAGCCATATTAATTTAAATTAGTATAGTAATTGATATGTAAAGACAAATTAAAAATCTAAAGTAATTTTTACTCTCTTGTTCTTATAAAATTCTGTTCTTGCCTTAATTAAATCATCCATACACCAAGAGTTTGCAATTAACAGTTTGATTAAATTGATGTTATAAGGGGTATATTATGAATGTAATCATGTGATGTGGTGAGTCTTGAATTTTAAAAATTTGTAGATGCAAAAAAGAAATCAAGTAATTCTAACACTTTCTACATGAATGAATTTAAAAAGTGTTTCCAGTTATGTTAAGATCAATAAAGCACAAATTCAATCAAGATTAGACTGTTTGAGATTTAGAAAACTGACAATCAAAAAATATCTCTAAATTGTTTTTCGTTAGAACAGAGAATAGAATAACTTATTCCTATCCAAACTGGAAAAGTAACAGGCTAGGACATTTAACCCTACAATATTCTCAATTTTCAAATAATTACACAATAAATCCAGTGGTCTGGTGGAGAAAATTTTCAATGCTACAAAGTAGACGCACCTTTTAATTGAATAATTTTCAAATAGTTTTTTGAACATTTATCACTATCAAAATATATCTAAATGTATATGGCAGTAGTGGTGGACTCTATAATGCAGCTAGAAGTTCAAAAAGATTCATCGCAAAGAAAATTAATACAAAAATGAATCACTGCTTTTAGATTCAGAGCAGATGGACAAATTGCATCATTTAGAATTACTTTCAAATTTTTTTAAGAAATCGGTTCATATAGCTTTGGTTCTTTATTTTGGTTACTGAGCATTTAAATGTTTGCCATGTTTATACATTAGTTGTTTATCAATTTTAATATAATTTAAAATATAAGATAAAATTGAAATTTTAAATTGATTTTCTTTTAAATAAATAAAATAAACTAACAGCATTGCATTAAACGATAAACAGAAGAAATTGTTGAGCATAATTTTGATATGTGCGATTGTGAACCAATAATGGATGACAATTCAGTATTTTTCAAAGTTTTATCAAGTAGAAACAAGGTAGTTCTCAGCATTTCTGATGATACAGAATTAGTAGTTGCAATCATCCAAACAACAGCCTACAAATATAAAAATATTGCTAATTACTATCATTTTTGCTGCATTATTTATAAAGTAATTAGGAAAGAAATAAAAAAAATACGAAAATCACCTCACAACAAATCACACTTAAATGTACTATGTCATCTGAAGAATCAACTGGAATATTTCTATCAGGAAGAGCATCTTGGGTCACTAAAAAGCAGCAAGTGGAAGGAACAATAAAAAACAGTATTTCCCAAAATGATTTTTCTGAAAATAATTTATGCATTCGAGTTTGATGTTTTGAAGCTCTCGGTAAAAGGGTCATAAAGTCTGCTAAATGCTGTAACAAAGTACTTTGAGCAGATCGATATAGTGCACTTCCAGGACTTTCAGTAATTCCTAAAAATGGATCATTTGATTTTGTTGTTAAATACTTTTCTGATGAAGATATCAATTTTGCTCCTAAAAATAGACACTGCTCCAGAATCGGAAGTTGAAAATCCTGGAAAAAAATATAAAATAGCTTTATATTAAACTGCTTAACATGAAATATTACAAATAATAAATTTACACATTTCATCAGTCAACATTGCAAGGTAGGTACAAAAATTTTGAAAAGCATTCAGTCTAAGAACAACATCTAACATTTCAATATTGTTATGTAAGTTGACTTTTATTTTTCAATGAAGCAGTTTTTATACTCTTGCAGTGTTTTATATTATGTTACCATTGCCTTTATTTCCCAGATATGAATTTGTTTTTTAATCTGTTAAGCTCATGTCAGAATTTCACTTTTATTATATACAATACTGGACTACTATATTATAATATTAATATATACAATTCTGGACTAGTATACATAACATTGTATATGCTCACAAATGTGTTATTACATAATATCAAAGCAGACCTGCAAGTAAAAATACACAGAGCTTTTCTTTGCGTTTTTCATCTTCCTCAATAAAATGATGCCTTCAACTTTCAAGTATTAATTTATTTGTAAAAATTAGAAATATTGCTTTAACTAGTAATTTGAAACAAATTTAACATTAAAAGCATATCTTTAAAAGCTATACCTAAAGCTTGTTCTAAACAAAATCTCTTGTAATTTTTAGTTTACAAATTAAATCATGTCTAGACGTTCCACTTTTAAAAACTAACTTTAAGTTAATATAAAAGATTAAAATATCAGTTTCATTGCAATAAAACATCACAAAAGAAAATAGTTAATAACAAAATTGCATTGTTTGAAATAATATGTTGAATATTTAATAACATAATTGCATTGTTTATTGGCACGAAGAGTTCTGACAGATACATGTCGATGATTTAAGTTTTTTTTAATCAGTTATCCTAATTTGTATAGAAATTATGCAGCAACCACCAAAACATTAACGCTGTCTGATGAAAATATCTGCAAAACCAATTAAATGAAAAGAAAGTCTTCAGGTGAAATGTGACCTTTGTCAAAAACAATTTCATATTGTTATAAGGAAAAAAGTAATGATTTATCAGACTTGAACAAAATTAAATGGCTAAATAAAAGCGTTATGGAACCCACAACTCTCATCAGCTGTTTATTATATGCAGAAGTTAGCATGACTTAAAGATCGCTAGGAATTGATGAAAATTCCGACAGCAGACACGGTTTTGCCTCGCCAACCACCCCTGCCGTTGGATATGATGATAATTTAATGTCATCAATACTTGTGAAGTAGGGCCTGAATGGCCGAGAGGCTAGCGCTCTGGCGCTCGGTACCACAGGTATCGGGTTCGAATCCCAGCGGTGCCATGGATGTGTGTAGTGGTTCGGAATCCACTTTAAACCGTAGGTCCCGGTCCTAATAGGATCGTAGAGCGTTGCGGGGGCATTGTTACTCCGCGTCCGTGGCTTATCTTCAAGTTACACGCGCCCCCTCGGTAATGCAAAGTGAGTAATGTCTCTGCAGCGCTTGCCTTAAGGCATCCAAGACCAAGCTGTCTAAGTGTTTGCCAGCTGTATTAGAACAAAAAAAAAAAAAAAAAAAAAATACTTGTGGAGTTGTCATGTGGCTAAACTAAATATCGTATGGTTTATTTATATGCATGCTTTGGATATATTGTCAAGTATATAACGTTAATGATGAGTAGAGGGTAACTTATAATGACAAACTTTGTTTTTCTTTACATCATGCCAAAAAGTAGATCCTGTACAATGTTTTTCAAAGAAAGCTTGCAACAATGAGAATCATCATTTCAACCAATTAATTTTAAAAAACTAGATCAATTAGCAATCATAATTCAACACAACGAAGTAGTTGAAGATCTTAATACTGCTTTAGGCCTTTTTAAGCACAAAAGAATAATCCACAATTATTGAACTAGTGATTTTAATCATCATTGGCTTCATACATGAGTAAACACACACACACATATTACATGCATTTAGTAAAGATATTTAATAAACACTAAAGCAACAAAAAATACACATGTTTAACATTCATATTCTGTAACTTCTAGATGACAAAGAGAATTAGAAAAATACATTTTTAACAAGTGTTTATAAGAAATGAAAAGAATATTAGTTTCGAATTTTAATTTTGTAAAACTTTTCTGTGAATTTAAAAAAATACCCAATAACAAATTAATCATATATAAAAGCCTGCATATTGAAGATATTATTGTTAAGGGAAATTTAAATTAAAGGAAAATGTATAAATTATGGAACTAAATTCAAACCCATACCTTTGACACCATTACTGATAATATGTCTTCATATTTCAGATGACTTAACAAATGTGCACTCTCTCTAGATGGAGATTGACAACTAAAACAACTTTCTCTTACAAATTTCACAAACCAATCCTATAAAAAAAATTCACAGCATTTAAAATTAAAAATCTGCAAATTAATAGTTAGAACTGATTTTGTAGTACCTTACTTTATTTAAATCAATATGCTGAATTTGTATTACTGGCTGCACTAATGGATGAGTTGATGTTGGGGATTTTTCTTCTGATAATAAAAGTTTTAATTTTTCACAAAGAGTGATAAATTTCTGATACCTGCAAAAAAAAAAAAAAAAAAAACAGTAGAAAGAGAATTATGTTACAATTAAAACTGATATTTCATTCATTTCACTAATATTTTCATTAATTCCATATTTTATTAAGTAAAGACCACCCCTTAAGTTAAAATCCAAAATTAACCCCTTGTAAACTAATATTAAAATTTGTTTTGTGTAAAAATTACTTTTATAAGCACAAACATGAAATAAATACACTGACGGAAAAAAAAATCCCAACACCAAGAAAGATTTGTGTTAGATAAACGAAATTTGGTAGGTGTGTTTATACATCTGAAAGATAACATCGATTCAATTTTCGCGCTTTTCGCATAAGTGTAGCGCTAGTAGCGCCACTCGGAATATGCAAATCAGGTTTGCTTTAAATGCGCACTGTAAAGTTCGTGAGCGTTATTGAGCTTTGAAATTTGACGTATTGTGTTGATGTTTGCCAAGAATGCCTTTAATTAGACGAAGAAGCCATTATCAACAGCTCACCGATATTGAACGAGAGCGTATAATAGGGCTACGAGAAGGTGGATTTTCTTTCCGCGATATTGCAAAAAGACTTGGCCGGATTGTGTCTACTGTGCATAATTGTGGGAGTAGTGGTCAAGGGATGGTACTGCCTGGAGGTTACACCGGCTATTAATGTAACAGCATTTTACATTTGAAATGCATTTTCTTGATCTTAAACTAACCTGTGATCTTTAAAATTTAATCAATTAAACATGTTAACTAGACAAATGCATTGTTCGAATTTCATTATTCTACAATAATTTTTTCTTGGCGTTGGGATTTTTTTTTTTCCGTCAGTGTATATTCAAAAGTTATATCCAGTATATCTACGTGTATAAGCTGAGAATTTTTAGAACTTTTTCTAAAGCTAACCACTTTAAAACTTTCACTGTGCAATCGATACATCTCAAAATATTGCTAAATATAACACGTTTTTATTACTTAAATTTATGAAAAAATTCATTTTAAATTAAATGAGCTATTCATTTTATTAAAATTAGCTGTTTTATTTTTAAACTTGTTTATATTGCGGGTCAGTCGCTTTGTCGCGAAATAAGATATATAAGGATTTATATAAGTTTCCAAATAGTTCACATAAATTTTAAAGGAAAATATTCCATTTGTGTCACCGCTTGGCAACATTTTCACCATCATTTCATGTTTGAAAGTTAAGAAAAAAATTTTTTTTTTCATTTCGGCTCATATACGGGTTTTAAACTTTGGGTAACTTTTTTGAAGACAAAACATACTCTTGGTTTATAAACAGTTAGGCTTATATTCAGAAATATACGGTTATTAACTTTTATCATTAAAAAATAAATAAATGGCAATATATATTATAAGTTCAATTATATTATAATTAAGTACACAATAATTAATAATTATAATAATTTAAATCTATGATATATTTCAAAAGGACTGTAAATATAGGTATGCACTGTTATGGTATATAACTGTTTGCTAACTAACATATACTAATTGACAAGAGTTGCCATTTAGAATTTATACAGAATTGATCCTTTTCATCACATATTTAATTCCTTTATGGTGTTTGTAGCTATATTCCAAACACTAATATGCATTTATAATATTTTCATAAAAAACTCAAAATTTGTACGAATATTTTTGTGTATGACAAAGTAACAATATCAAGATACAAAACTTGACATACAATTTTGCATTTTAAAAAACAATGTAAATTTGACAATTTTCTTTCTCAATGGATTTTTTAGGCTATTTCACTTTAGATGCGATAAATTTATTTCTACTTCGTTCCTAATATTGTTCCAGTATCATTTCAACTCTTCTATAGAATGTTGTAAAATGAACCGACTTACAAGAATACATCAATCGTTCGAACCATTAGAATTTTTTATGTTTCCTGTTACTGAGACACTGATTCTGCCAAATATAAATACCTCATACGTATGTCTAAGTGATAATTTAAAAATATAAAAACTACTAATAATATTACCATAAGTTCCTGCCTTTAAACTGCTATCTTAATTTTCAGGGGTGAAAAATTTTAAAATTTTTCTAAGACATGGATGGATGGACTCCATCTTTATCAATTATTTTCAACGATATATAAAAACAGAATTTTATTGCTACATGGAACTATAATTGTAGATAGTATTTCTGCTATTATAATATTATAAAAAGGCTCAATATGTAAAGATATAACATACATTACAAATAAATTAGAAATAAGATCAAAGAAAAAACTAAGATGAAAAACAAAGCTGGAGACATTTTAAAATAATCAAATATAAAATTCATCACTTCAAAGAATTCATATATGTTCTGCACAAGACGTTTTATTTCACGAATTGAGCAAAGCGCTGTTGCAGAATATGGTTGCATCCCTATCTTCTCTTAGTAAGCACTCGAGAAACTTTATACTCCCATCAGCACGACTTCAGTCACTTTTTTTAAAGACAAAAAAATCTTAAAAGTCAAAAACTGGCTTTCGAAGTTCTGCAAGGTTTTGATAGCACAGTGGCAGGCTTAGTGGAGCATAGAATTCCTTCCAATGTTCTCTCTACTAATCGAACGTCTTATCAATCAGTGACGTGCTCAAAACAAGTAATTTTGGATCTTTTTGATTTTTTTAATTTTCTTCTCTTTCCTTTTACTTTTTGTTTGCATGTTCTATCCCACATGCAATATTTTACAGTGAAATGCTCGCAGCATCAGAACCAAAACATCATTTTTACTTATATTCAAATTTTGCTATTTGTTAATTTTTAAAATTTGTTAAAATTTACTGTTATTTATTATTAAAATTTCTTATACAAGAAACATTCCTCAATTTAGAAGGTCATTTTAATTTACCTGGAGAATTAATTTACAGAACAGTTCAGCCAGACAATGCAAGAGGATGTTAGGAAATAGCTGTTGATTGAACCATTCCTTGCCACACTCACAATCTTTTTAATCCTTCACTCAAAAAACGAAATATAAAGGCCATCACAACGCAAATTCCGAAAAAAAAAAGCAACAACCCCACCCTTCCCTATAGTCTTACTATATAACCTTCATTATATTCTCCCAAAGCCATTTCATCACTGAATGGCTGGATGCTATATATCATCAACTCCCATCTACTTTCCTCATACAAAGTCAATTTAATTCACATCATAATCATTTTCGGTTCATCCTATTCAACTAATAGTTCTGAAGCTTTGATCAATTAGAATATCAATAATAATTTAAACATTCTAAATACCAGCTCACCACCTCATATTACTCTCTCTTCTTTATCTGTTATTGATCACTCATTCCAGTACAGGCATATACCCGAATTTAACTTTCTTCATTTATTCATACCCTTTTGACAGTGATAATTTACAAGTTCAATTATCCTTTCAACTCAATAATACTAAAAAAAAACACGCAGACCGACCATGATATGATCTAAAATTCTTATTTATTTTCAGAACTAATAGAATGCCACACACAAATTGAAGTCACTCTGATTTACAATCTATCTTATCCAACACTTTAAACAATAAGAAGAAGAATCACAAATCTCTTATCGGCTTCCTTGATGGAACACACGTGCAATAGACTATACAACAGAAAAGAAGACTTTTCTATCATTTGCGCTTCCGTGACCTTTGGATCGCATACAAAAATAAGTTTCTCATGACCTTTGAATCGCATACAAAAATAAAAAAAATTCTGCAAGACTTCGAAGGCTCAACTTCCCTCGTTTAATTGGGATTCCGTTTGTGCGTCTACCAGCTATAATGGAAAAATTTATAAAATTATCAAAACTATTCACAACAGAAAAAATTATGCGATATATTATTATTTCGGTTTTATTTATTTTAAAGATAGTATGTTATTGATCTCTTACTCAAATTACTCTTTATAAAATCACTAGATGGAAACATGGAAATTTATCCTTCAACCTAAGAAATACAAAGCAGCAAATTTGTCAAATAAAAAAAAAACCAAATAACAACTCAACACTTGCATATTCAAGGCATCAATATTCCATTGTAACAGCACATCCGAAATTTTGGTGTACTATTACAATGGAAAATATATCAAGTCAAAAAAAGAAAGAAATTAAAAGAATTAAGTTAAATGCAAGCAAAGCAATAGCAGCCAATTCCTGGGCTTGTGGGTCCAGGCATCTCAGTCAAATTACAAATTCCACTATACGAAGCTACTCAAATATGGGTCACCTATATTTATCTCTGCTTTCAATAATGACCTAAAAATTCTGAATACTATGTACCCATTTAGCTTTATGTTTGGCAATGGGTTTTACAAAATGGACTCTGCTCCCTATTATACAAATAGGGAGCAGATTTCCCAATTTTAGTTAAAAAAAAAAAAATTCGTTAGATTCACCGTCTCTTCTCTCCATTTATCTTAAATCTGGATATCAATCCTTAAATCACCTTTTATGTTACTGATTTGTCCTTTCAAAACAAATAGTTACACCATCATGTCATCAAACACCTTTTTGAGCACTATTAAAATGAACACTGGACGGGCAAGGTTATTTTAGCTTCAGATGCATTTAAGACATATCTTAAACATTCAAATATGGCCTAAGAAAGATTCTTGTAAAGAGGTAGACTATTCCTTACGCCAGATTTCCAATTTCAATAACATTTTCATAGGTAATTTCGTCATACGTTCTCTCGACTAGCAACTATACCATCTTTAAGGGCGGTATTTCTGTTCTTCTAGCTTTACGAAATTGCAACTTTCAATCAAAACGCACCATTAAACTACTCTGAAGTCAAATTCAAACCATCTTAAACAGCATTTTAACAATTGAGTTCAAGTTAGCATTAAAGAGCCTCTCTAGCAAAATCAGAAGCAGATACCATTATTTTCTACTGTATATTTCCCGAGGACCTTATAATTCACCAAAAAAATTAAGACAATACAAACAACGACAGATGTGGTTAAGTGGAAAATAAGCTTACTAATTTATTCATTTAAATAGCTTTAAACCTTATCATTGACTAGCTCCATCACTTGTGTATCCCTTCTGCAATACAGCAGAAACCGTGGAATATATATTGTTTCAATGTACAAAATATGACGAGTCAAGAAATAAATCACTAAGTGCTTTTTAATACAAAGTTCTATTGTTTTCTTGGATATTCAAGTCTTGTAATCTTCTTAACAATGGGGGAACTCCAATTTCCTTTATGTTGTTTCTCGATTGCGTTATTAAAAGTTAATCATCTTCAGCTTTATCAATCCATCTCATTTTTATTTTTATTTTCGCTATTTTTGTCTTTCAGTTGTCAGAAATTATGTGCACCATTTCATTTCATTCAAAATCATGTTCGAAACTCAACATGAGATCTATCATATTTGACAGATTATCATGGATTAACGAATTTTGAGTTTTCATTTGTTTGATTAAAATTCATTGTTCATTCTCCTCAGTGTCTCCATTTTCATAAAATTTGGATAAATTGAGGTAAAACAATTTGTGCGAGCATAAATCTCAAAGCACCTAGTCAAGTCAAATCAAGGCAAGAAGGCATAATAAGAGAAATAGTTTATCCAAAACCTTCAAAACTTAGGCGTATCTGAATCTGAATAGAAAAACTTTAGATATTCGTTTAACAATTTATTATTGTCATAATCATCATGTTATATCTAGATAGTGAAACGTATTACAATTTGTTAGTACTTTTGTCTTCAATAAAATAAAATGGCATTAAGATGTGAGCACAAAAATTGGTAGGGCAAGTGGAATATATATTTTTCTCCAACTGGTGAAAATTAGATTAACAGCATATTAATGTCAAATAGTTATAGATATGCTGTGCCAGCCATCTTAAGATAAAAAAGTTTTAAAAGCAGATTTTAAGAATTAAATCTTACCCATTATTTTGGGGGAAAAAAAAGAAAAAAAAAAGATAATTCCCACCAAAGAATTCCAAGGTTCTAATATTTATAGTAAGTGGATTATAGGAAGGAAATTATGGTAATTACAAAAAAAAAAAATCTTTCACTAAAATTAAGTAATCCTCAGCATACAAATACAAAACCTTTTGTCAATTCCAATTGATTTGAAAGCATCATTAAACCTTTCAATATCATGAATAGAAAGTTGGGAAGCACTTGGTTCTGATAAAAGAATTTCCATTCTTTTGCAAGCCAATCTATCACACATGCTTGATACAATAAGATGATGAGTTGTAAAAAAATGATCAACTAATAAGTTCAATAATTTTCCTGACTGTGAGAGATGTAAGTTTTCCAAACAGTTCAATGCTTGTTTCCAGAATTTAGGCTGTAATTAGAAATAAATTATATTTATATATAATTTTTTAACAATTAAGAAAAAATAGTTTCTAAAAATATCAAGGAGAAAAAACAAATATACATAATTTAAAATTATTTCGAAAATTTTTATTTTACAAACTTTATTGCATCTAGATTGTTGAAGACTTTTTGGACATTTTTTTTTAATTAAATAATTTTGAGAAAACAACATTAATCAATTATATTAAATTCTATTAATTTTTGCTAAAGATATATCTAGATATCTCCTATCTTCTATCTAGATATCTTCTAAAGATGTAGCCAAACTTTTCTTATAAGTCCAGAAAACTTCTATATTCTTGATAAGTAAAAAATTATTGCAAGAAATCAACATTTAGTTAACTTGAATTTCTTTTAGAGTAATTTCCCCTAAACTTTTAAGTATAAAGAGTAAGAATATATTTTACAAATATTTTTAAGAGATGTAGCTCTTTGTCAATTTTCATTATACATGAATTTCAAGGTTTGTGATAAAGTAATGATTATACAAGAGAAAATTCTGAGACAGATATGAGTGGTACCAAAGCACCTTTCGTAGAAACCAAAGTTATTTAACATGTTATTGCACTAAGAAACATAATTGTTAATGATTATTTTTAATAGTAGTATATCACCTACCTTTTAAGTTGGATTCATATTTCTGGTTTCAAATCTTCATTATAAACCTCATAAAAAAATGTTTATTTATTTATTTTTTTTTTTGCTGTTATTCAAAATTACTTCTTATTACTAGAGGCCTTCTCTTAAACTTAAAATTTCAGTCTCCCCCAATGCCAAAATTATTGTTGTCATTTAGTAACTTTCAGTTGTTTATAGCAAAAACATAAGAAAATTAGCCAATAAAGTTGATGAAAATTTGGCTATCAAAATAGAAGCCCCTTTAGTATAAGTGCTTCAATTTAAAATTTAAAATTACATACTACTATATAAATATTACATAATAACCAAAAATTAGTTAGTAACATACATTATTTATAACGATTTTATTTATATGTACATTAAAAAAAATTACATCTATTAATCAACTTCAAATAAACATTTCCATCACTAAACTCTAATATATTTATATTTTATGTAGTAAAAGTTCTAAAACTACCTTTCTGACAGCATTGTGATGAGCATTAATGATAGCTTGAACCCAAAGTCCACTTGCTGCAGGATTTCTATGAATAGCACTAAAATACGATTCAAATAAGTCATTTTAAAAAAGATTGATTATTGAACATTAAGGAATTATTTAGTTTAATAGTTTCAGTAGAAATACGAATAATCAATCAACGACATTGAATCAGTTTTTTTAAGATTTATTTATCTTGTTTCACACATTTTAATACCATTCTCCAGTAGAACTGAAAGCATTTCCATCACGCACTTGTTACTCAGTGAAAAATTAGAATTTTCTTATGATTTATTTTTGCAGCAGTATAAATAAAATTTTAGAAAATCCCTTTTTCCCATAAAATTGCCAATCCAACATTTGTAGGTAACTCTGATAATACGGGAAAACTTCTTTAAACACCTAGTGTCTTCAAACAAAGTAAAATGATTTTTTTATAATTTAATGCATCATCACAAATACACTCATTAAAAAATACACCTAAACACTTCAAATAAACATTAAATATATAAAAAAAAATTTCTTAATATATAAATTTTCAGAAAAAAAATAGCAGTCAATCCATGAATATACCACATCAAACGGTTATTTAAATAAGAAAAAAATTTTTTAAAGAAAATTAAATTAATATACTAAATTTAAAAGGCTTTTTGAAAGTATTCTATACTCTCAAAAATTAAAATTCTCAGGCAGATTTTAAGATTTAAAGTATACACTAATTTATTCAGATAACTATGAAAAACATAAATGTTGTCAAATTTAAGTTAAAATTAAGTTTTTAATTTAAATATAAATTTTTTCTTATTATAAAAACATTTCCAATCATATTCATACAAAAAACTTTTAAAGTTAAAAGGATATTGATATTTAAATTCATTTCACTTTAAAAGTGTTTATCTTTTAATCCAAAATGATTCTATAAAAATTACCTTTGCTTCTAAAGTTAGATAATAGATAAGAATTTTTTAAAATAGGAATTACTTTAGTATTTTATAGTAAAAATTTATTTATTCAACTGAAACAATTTCTCCTTATTTGTCACAAGAAAAAAATATTATTACTTAGTAGTATAGATATAAATCAAAATAATTTAATGAATTACTAATTTTACAAGGTTAGGTATTTATATTAAAAACTAAGCTAAACTTTAAAAATGTATGAATGCACAGAATACAGTTTGTTTACAGTAAATGGCTCATAGAAATATCTTTTCCTTGATGGTTGCTCTCAATTCAAATTTAAACATATTCATTCAAACCTACTTATGCATATAGAAATAAGTTGGTTCTAGATTTTTGTAGATGGATACTTCAAATTTAAAAAGTAGTTGAAAACTTTAATTAGTGTGATGACTAATTAAGTATTATTGGAAGGGGCTATATCTCCTTTTCACATAAAACATGTGGAGAAACAAGAAAAAAAAAGCATAATATAATGGACTACTTTATCAAGTTAATGAGTACTTAAAAACCTTACAAAATATCCAAATAATCTATAAAATGAGAAACAATGAAACTAAGGCTACTGTGTTCGGTATTAATACATTTAATTCCTAATTTAAGAAAAATCCATTATAAATGTAAACATGAAAACGTATGTAGCTTTTCTCATAAGAAAAATTGGTCTTTGGAAGAAATAAATAACAAAATCTTAACTTGTTTTTGTAGTAACAGTTACAAAAAGTGTCATAGTTAATTCATTACTAATCATATTATTATTACATTTATATAATTGTATAATTATATCTAGAAGGAAAGAAAAAGTGTTAAGTTTTTTTTATTATTAATTACATTATTCTTACATATTAGCTAAAATTAGAAACAATAAATACTATCCCACAAACCTAATAAAGTCTTGAACTGTAGTTTCTAAGGACAAATCAATAATGTCATTAACATGGTTCACTATAAGCCATGTCATCTGCACAACATCTGTTGGATTTTCACACTGCAGAATAATATATAATAAAATACATGTCCATTACATTCATAAAAATATATTTAAATAATACCAATTTATTAAAATTTGTGAATCTTACAACATAATCACAAAGCAGAATGATTCCTCCTCTATGCACCATCTCCAAATTACAGGAAAGAAATATTTCTTTCTTTTCAGTCAGCTGCCTGTAAAAAAATAACTTTGATTTGCTCCAATTTTAGATTATCTAAAATATTAAGATTTTTTATGATTTCTAATGATAAACTATCTTAATTTCCTGCATATAATCCACACTTGTAATTTTCAGTTTCAAAAATAAAATGCTTTGGAAAATTTGCAATGCTGTATAATGTAAGGGCGATTTGCACTTATTCTCCCTGGTTTAATTTTAAATAATAAAACTGTGTTTTCTATCCATGGTTGAAATAAACTAGTAAAATTTTTGTTTCTATTTTAAAAGCTTTTTCCAGTGATAAAATTTAAAAAAAAATAAGATATGACAAACTGCAAATTTTGCATGTTGGAAAAAAGAAATATGCATGAAAAAACTATGATAAAAAAGAAAATGCAATTACCGGCCATATTTCATAGAAATATAAACAAGCTTTCACGAACCATTTATAATTATTTGCTAGATGATTCTTTTCTACTTGTACACAAGTGTAATAACATGCATCCTCTCTGGGGTTTTATTGTAAAATACGACATTGTTTTGATTTCGACAATTGATCTATGCTGATATTCTATCCAATTGATCTATGATGATACTTCCACAATTCCTCACTTTATTTTTAAAAGAACTGCTTATTTCATTTTCATAAATGTTTTATATTTCAAGAAATAATTTTTAATTAAACTTTGATACTTCCGGGGGATAAAACACAACACAGATTATACAAAGCTGCTCAGCAGCCGATAATTCATAAAAAGAAAATTTAAAGTTATTCTAATATATATTTCGGCAAATTATAGGCAAGAAATTAAATTATGATTTATAAAATAAGATTCAAAAGTTTTATAAAACATTATAAAATTGCTATAAAAATGATTTTATTTTGTAACAATTAATTTTTTTAATTATATTTAAATTCAATTTAGTTCCCTTTTAATGAATCATAAGTATATATAATTATAACTGAGACTTATATGATTTCATTAAAAATATCATAAAACATTTAAAAATATAAACTAATCAACCACTTTCAATTACATGCAGAAATTTTAAAACAGTTTATCTTTTTCAGTGTTGATTGCTTCAAAATTCTAAATAAAATCATTATAAGCTAGTACGGAATAACCAACAAAGCACTTTTTGTTGTACATTGTAACAAAAAGAAAATGTCGAATGAATAATAAAACGTTTAAACAACATAATAAAATTCACATAAGTTATCTGGTAGATATTCCAATGCAGGACACAACATTAAAATTAATAAATAATAAAAAATAAATTTTAACTTACATAGATATGCTAGAAGCTTCAATATCAACAGGTTCTTGATAAGGTTGTACTATTTTACACCAAAATTTTCTGTTATCATAATTCAGCAGTGTTAATATATTGCACCATTGAATAACTAATGTAGGATAGAATGGTGCAATTTTATGAAACAAATTTTCAATTTCATTTATAGTATAATATACAGGATATTCAGATTGCAAATCCTGTTCATTTGATTCATCTTTTATAACTGACATGGCTGAAGTAGTTAATCTTCTAAATGTACCTGTAAAATATATAATACACAAACAAATGATTTTTTAATATTTATAGCTGACTATCAGTAAACACAAAGTTTCTTATTGGTTAAATTTTAAAATATAGTGGAAAATTATAGAACTAAGGAGAAAATAATTCAGAGTCTACCTGAATACCATAACTACCAAAAATTTTTCTTTCAATGCAGTTTACAAATTTATTTATTCTTACATAGTAATTAACTTGCATTTCTAATGATCTCTTATAAAGAAAGCTGCATAGCTTATGATTAATTTTTCCTTTTTACAATAATAATTTAAAAGTTCATAATTATGGCAAATGTTTAAATTCTTAGTATTTATTTAAAAATTATATTTAACTAGCTCATATAACCCAGTGTTGCCGAGTTTCAGAAAATAAAATTAATTATATAAGTAAGTATCTTAATAACAAACCTGCCAACAAACTTTTCTATGGAATTCAGTGTACTAATATAAAAACCATATTAAAAACAAGTTTAATTGCATGTATAAAACATTTAATAATGATCGAAAATACAAATTATAGACTCAAGTGATAATAAAATCAAAATATCAAAATGGTGTAAGATGTGAAATTCTTTAACTGGTGTCTGGTACTATCCATTAGCAATAAAAATAAGTTTTTTATTTAATTAAAAATTACTAATAAAAAATTTTTCACAATTTTTGACTACATATCAAATAAAATAGTAGAAGTCTATTTATTTTCTTTGCAATGGTTTAAAAGTATAGTTTTTAAAATTATTACAATATTGTATTATAACACATACAATAGCCTTGACATAAAGTGATGTTTTGTTATATAAATAAATTAAACTACAGTTTTATTTAATTAAAAATGAATTTTTTGGTAATTTTTTTTTACTAGGACAATATTTTAAATAACCATAAAAGATATCAAAATATGACCACTAACCATCTTAATTTACAATTAATTGTTAGAGAACAGTCTATTATTTATACATAGCCAACTCCTTAAATTAAATTCTGGGAAAGCAAAGAAAATGCTCCTTCAATTTGGTTTATGGCTTGAAACCTAAGACTGCTTATTGACATGAGGAAAAGGGAAACTTCACTTGAAACATTAAAATCAGTTTCCTTATTTATCTACTGTAAACCAAAAATACTTTATCTCCCATTTGGCGACAAAAAAACTTCACATTTCTTTTCACCTTAAACTGTAACTTTTCTCATTAGTAAAATTGTAATGCAATTCTTTTTCAGAATTTTTAAAAACGTTTTAGGTGACTGCAATTCATCGATTGGTATGTTTTATTTATTTATTTATTTTACATCGGCCAACAAACAGAACAAAAGCATAAAAAATAATGGCAATTATGAAAAGTCGCCAAATTGGCTTTGTAGTAGAAGTTCCATGACAATTATGATGAAATTTGGATGCAACTTAAGACCATGCATAGGCGGACAAATACACAAAACTAAGTTTTTACTAAATACTAATAAACTTTTCAATAGATAAAATTATATAATTAAGTATTTTGAATGGATGTTCAATGAAATATATGTAATATTTCATCTCTCTGTAAATGAGAATTATAGCGATTATGAATTAAATTTCATATGAATAATGTATTATTACAATTATAGAATACACAAGCATGATTAATCTTTACTTACATTAATAAGAATTACAATTTCTGTACATTGCAGTTTTATCTTACACCTGCACTTATAACACAAACAGAATCGCATAAATTCAGTTTCCACACTTTCAATATCAGCATAATTTGGCTATTATAATATGACACTAGTCTATTTTTTAGCAAAATAACTGCTCTAAAAATTTTTACTAATTTCAAAGTAAATATCTTTTAAGCAAACATGGTTCAGTTTTCTGTGTTAACTATATTTGCGATTTAAAAGAAGTTATTTCGCAAATGTAAAAGGTGTTAATGGTTACATTAATGTAAGAGGATACTTTAAAAATGTTTAAAATTTACAATCTAAATTACTAGAATTATATTTCTGTATGAAAGCTTACAGAGGATTTATTTTATTTGATTGAAAATATTTAACCAAAACTCATACAGTATTCGTACCAGTTCAAATAATATATATAATTAATTGATCAGCCATATAATTTTATTTAAATTTATTTTTAGTAAAGAATATTAATAATTCAACTTACCCGACTGAAACATGTATGTTAAGTACAGTAATAAATGAGAAGCTTGTTGACATAAAAATACATTATCACAAAACTGTAAGGTGTGCATAAATGCATGATTACATAAAGATTCTACAACAACACCAAGAACTTGAAAAAGGAATCTATAAAATTTTTAGAAAAGAATACTATTTTAATGTAATGACATAAAATAAAATTTTAAACAATATAAAGAAGCACTAGAAAAATGACAAAAAAGATGCAAGCTCAAAGTGATATTAAAAC
Organism: Caerostris darwini; assembly: GCA_021605075.1. Taxonomy (NCBI): domain Eukaryota; kingdom Metazoa; phylum Arthropoda; class Arachnida; order Araneae; family Araneidae; genus Caerostris; species Caerostris darwini. Next base: position 82,138 of record BPLQ01011735.1, on the reverse strand, counting down.
AAATGACAAAACAAATTAGAATTAGGTTCAGTCAATTTTTCTTTCTTTGCAACAAAATCTTGACTAACATATTATCACTATTGCTGTGTAGTGAGATTTGTTTCCCTATAGTGTTAATAATTTTCCTTTAGTTGCATTTGTGATAAATCATAAGAAATGTACATCTTGATAGTTATTTATTTGCAATATTAATTATTTTTAACAGCAATACAAAAGAGCAATTACTATAAGTTCCTTTTCCATAATCTGCATATTGTACATTAAAAAACAATAGAATTCTTTGATACAGATTAAAGACCACTATGTCAAATCTGCACAGAATTTTTTCCCTTGCAAGTATTAATAAAAATTAATTCCAGCTTAAAAAAAACATTTAAACACGCATTTATCTGAAAATATTAGTCAAAATTCAATGTGAGAAAGAAGTAAACGATTCTTTTAAAAATGAAGGATGGAACTTCTGGAATTGTAGATGATAGCAAGTAGCTGACTTTTTACGGCAAGAGGCCAGATGAGACACATATGTCAATGTGTATGAGGGTTATAAAAATGACAGAGAAGAAAATGTAATAACATATTTAAAATGTTTTCTGGTAGCTTACTTTTTTATATTTCTGGGAAATATGATCTGTAAATAATTTTTTATCATACTTTGCTCATGTTTATTTCTTCTCTCTTACTTACAAAAATGTCAATGTGCCACATGACAATTTTTTAATATTTTGACTCTATAAAAGTCCTTACCACAACCTCAGGTACATAGCCTCAATACAAGTCCTTACCACAACCTCAGGAGCCTTATTTGCAAGAGTTATAAGAAAGAAAATGAAATGATGAACAAGTTCAAATCATCTGCATATTTAAAAAAATCATTTTATCTTAGTTGCTGAAATTGAGTTTAAATTATGCTCTAATGGGCATTATGGTAACCAAAATAAGAATGTTAATTATGGTAACTAAAATAAGAATGCTAATTATGGTAACTAAATATAACATTAATAATGAAACAATAATTGTAAAGTATATTTGTTAAACTTCTAAAGAAAAAGTAATAGAATTGATAAACACTAAAAATCAAAAACAGGCGGTCGACTTCAAGCTCATTTAGAGCTTATCTCAATTTATATGTTTATTCTTTGTCAAATTTTCTTGAATGTACAGTTTCTTTCATTTAGTTTTCATTTCAAGAAAGTCCCATGTATATGTATATACTTTCTATTTTAATTTCCAATAATAAGTTTTCGGTTGTGAATCCATGAAAATCCAGGAGGACCTACACTTTATGTGTGCGTGTTTCGACCTTGGTATGACAGACATCAATTCAAGCCCTAATTTAACGAAATATACCAGACGCCTACCTTAATTTCGAATCTAACAGTGAAATTCTTATAAATTTGCAGATTGCATATCAACATGGCGCTCTTCATTCGTATTGAACACATGTATATCACCCCATAAGGCAAGCAAATCCAATCGATTAATCAGTTTGATACAGCCAGAGAACTGGGTAAACATGAAGGCCATCATGGGCATTCCAATCAAAACATCCCTTTACCTGGAAAGGATTTCCACCAAATTTCTGCTTTACAATTTTCAACTAATTTATCACTTGAAGAACTAGCATCGGAAATGGAAAAAGAGAACAACTTCTCAATCATAGAACTTAGGAGATTTCCAAGAAAATGAGCAGCGCCTACTCTTTCCACACCAGTTTTGGACACTATTTTGGAAACAACTTTGCCAGAACATTACGGCTAACGCAACAAAAAATTTTCTATTTTACGATAAGCCCCGTCAGTGTTACAAATGATTTTTCATATAGACAACAGCAAATTGGAAAAATTCAGTTGCCCATGAATTTTGAGGTGACAAACATTCCGTAGATTCGTGCTCGGCCCAAATTCTCAAATCTGTTAATCGCAGTGAAGCACACAAGGCCACAGACAACTGTCCTATACAAAGTCGGAAATTTTTTTTCTGAAATTTAAAACTCTCAATTGATTTTTTTTTATTGAAGCTCGGAGATTATATCACACTTCGAAGGAAGACTCATTCTAATCTAAATTAAAACCAGCACTATTTTATCTTCCAATTACATAACAAAGAACGAAATTACTAAATTATTTCAACTATTCAATTAAATAAACCATGAAAACCCACACAAATTTTCAAATAAATCCGATAGACATAGGCCTCCATTTTTCAAGAATCCATTAAAACGCTCACAGAAAATATAACAAGGCTCATCTTCCTAAATCAAGTAATAAATAAACTCGCTTATCCTACAGTTACATATCCAATTCTTCCGTTTAAAAATAAAATAAAATTGTTTAGAGGTTATACAAGATTTTGATAGTACAGTAGCAAACTTAACAGACCATGGTAATCAGTCTTTAACCCTCTCTACATATCATTTGACATAACAACCAATCCAGAGCACTGAATAAGAGATTTAGACTATCTTTTTTTTAATTTATTAAATTTTCTTCAATTTGTATAAACTTTTATTTTTATGTTCAATACTAAATTTAAAATTTTACAATGAAATGCTCATACTATCCGTGCCAAACAATCGTTTTTGCTTCACTTTTTTTTTCTCCTTCAGTGCAAGTTTTACCAATACAGGGCCAGATGGCCGGGTGCCTAGCGCTCTGTCTCACAGGTATCAGGTTCGAATCCCGGTGTTGCCATGGATGTTTGTAGTAATTCGGAATCCGCTTTAAACCGTAGGTCCTGGTCCTAATAGGAAGATAGAGTGTTGCAGGGGCATTGTTACTCCACGTCCGTGGTTTATCTTCAAGTTACACGCGCCCCCTGGGTAGTGCAAAGTGAGTAACATCGGTGCAGCCTTTATGGCATAAAAAGATCGCGATCTATTTGTCAGCAGCGTTAGAAAAAAAAAAGTTTTAGCAATACAGGAAACATTCACTAATTCCGAAGATCATTTTCGCTTACCTGGAAAATTAATTGATAGAATTGATCGCTCAGATAAAAATGCAGAGGTAGCCTTTTAAATTGCATTCAATTCCAATATTCCTAGCAGAGTTTTTAATTTTGTCAATCTTGCTTACTCAAACAATGATATACAAGCCATTATACTACATATTCTGCATAAAACTTTTACAATATTCACTATTTACTCTCCAAGGACCTTTCCACCATTGAACGGTTACACGTAATTTATTAACAACATTAATCTATTTGCATTATTTTTGGGAATTTCAATTTTCATCAGAACATTCTCAGATCATCCTCTTCTACTACAAGTTCTGAAACTCTAATCAACTGGATTCTTAATAATAATTTAAATATTACAAATACCAACACTCCCACTTATATTACTCCAACTTCTACATCTCTTATTGATCTCTCCATTGCCAGTGCAGATATTCACATCAATTTATCTTACTTTATTCAATTCGATCCTTTTGACAGTGATCACCTTCCGACACAGTTATCCCTTCCACTCATTTCTCCACAAAACACTTGCAGATCGATTGTTATATAATCTAAAGTTCATCTTTTTCTTTATGATCAACAGAATCTCGCTCTCACTTTTGCATCATATTCTGACTTGCACTCTTTCTTGTCCCATGCTTTCCTTAATAGTAAGAAACACTATAAAATCTCTCGCCACCAATCACACCCCTTGTGGAATAATACTCAATGCAATAACCTTTTACGACAGAAACGCAAACTTTTTCGCGACCTCTGGATTTCTTACAAGAAAATGTCTACCAAACTTCGTCAATACATTTCTGGCCTTAAGAAACAATATTTGTATTATGTTTGTTCCTCTTTCAGCAATAATGGCAAAATATATAAAATTATTAAAACTATTCACAAAAGAGACAATTGTCTCGTCAGCAATAAGATCTTCTATACTAGTGCTAATTTGGTCATCACAGATACGAATCAACGAGCTAGTATGTTAGAATCTTATTTTAATAATAACTATGACCAGCAATTTATTCCTTTTGGTCTCTCTGACGATTCCTCTCAAAATTACAATAAACCTTTTACTTTTATCTAACTTCAAGATGTTACACGCTCTACTATCAACACTTCTTCTGGCAATGATAGTATTCCAATAAAATTAATTAAAATTCTTCCCGATCATTATCTCCGTTAGCTGCTTCATATATTTAATAGCGATATTCCACAGTAATGGTTAACAGTACAAATCATCCCCGTTCATAACAAATGTGAATGATTCGTACCCATTCGTATTAATTTATATCCCATTCGTAACAAATCATTTCTCCACATAAGACAGCATGTTCTCTATTTCATACCATCCTACCTTGACTTCCGTTTAAAGCAAAATCTTTGAATGCATTGTATTAAAGATAATCATTCATTTTACAGTTCGTGACAAATTCTGGCTTTATTCCTTTTAAGTATTGCACGCATTCGCTATCAGTCCTACATCACAAAATAGTCGAAACAAAAAAATTCCAAAAATTTTTTCCCCCTTTAAATTAGGCGTTTCTTCTGCTTTTGATTCGATATGGACAAATGGACTTATTTATAAAATCTTACAAGTCGGCATACAGACACTGCTGCAAAATGGATTTATAATTTCCTCAATAAAAGGAATTTTTATGTTAAATGGGAAAACTCTGTGCCGATTAAATTAATTTCCATTCATGGTGCACAGGGTATCAATGTTCTCAGTGCCGTTGTTTTCACAATCTATATGCGAGATATTTTTATATCATCCCTGCTCATATGAAATATTTATTATATGCAGATGATATCTTTCTTTTCAGCAGTGACGAAAAGTCTAGAAAAAGTTCTCTTTTATCTTCAAATGGCCCTTTATAAAATCATTCACTGGCACGAAACATGGAAATTCACCCTTTAACCTGATAAATACGTATCAAGTAGTGAATTTTGTCAATAAAAAAGCAACAGCCAATTAAAAATTTGTAAATCTGAAATATTCATATCCCTTGGAAACAACATGCCAGTATTCTAGCCATCATTTTCTCTCATAATCTCACTTTCAAACAACACTTCCTATATCTAATAAAGAAAGCCATTAAAAAATTACTTCCTATATCTAAAAAAAACAACCTATATTTATAAAAGAAAATTATTAAAAAATTACTTCCTATATTTAAAAAAGTAACCTATAGTTATAAAAAAAGCCATTAAAAATTACATACAATCAAAGCAACTGCAGCTAATTCCTTGGGTTATTGGTCCTGGCTTTAATTTCAAATTGCAAATTCCACAATTCGAAGATTACTTGAATATGGGGCAGCCATAGCGACCTCCAAATCCTTAAACACTTCATATCATCTTGCTTTATGTTTTGCAACAGGCCTTCCTAAATGGACTTCGATCTCCATTTTACATAAAGAGGGTGGTCAACTTAAATTGTTTCAGAGGTAGTATATTTTAGCAGAGCACATTTTTCTCTAATAAATTTCTTTACATTTCTCTTCTCTCTCCATTTATCTTCAATCAGGATTTCGAACACCAAGATTGAAACACCCCATTTCTCTTCAATCCTTTTTTGCAAACCTTCTAGAAAACTTAAGCATTCAACCTTCCAATTCAATTCTCAATTTTGTACCAGTTAGTCTTGATGATTTACCCTTTCAAAATAAACAATTACCCCATCATGTCATCAAACACCTTTTTAAGCATTACAAAAGTGAATATTGAAAAGACAGATATGCATTAGAGACTAAAATGACCCTAGGACAAATCTTAAACATTCAATTTCTGCCATCAATACCTTTTCCCAAGAGTTTTCTTTACGAACAGATTTCAAATTACAATAGGATTTTCACAGGTAAAGTTCTTGCATTGGTTTTAACAGTTTCATCCTAAAATTACTCAGATCATAACTGCTTTATCCTAACAGTCTGTTTGTTTTTCAGGTATTACAAAATTGTAACTTCCACTCTAATCATGTCATCAAGTTACTCAGCAGTTAACTCCAAAACATTTTCAATAAGCTTTTTATCCATTGAATTCATCTGGTCTCCAGGGCACTTTGCTTTTGTACAGAATGAACTAGAAGATTCTCTCACAAATTTTGCAGCAGACTTTTTCCTTTTTTAATGGATATCTCTGGAAGACCTTATATTTCAACAAAACGAAAAGAAAACACAGACGAAAACAAAAGAAAAGTAGGTTGGTGGAAAATACACTCAAGAATATATTCATTTGAATAGTCCTAAACCTGCTCATAGTCTTCCAACTAATCGAAAAAAAGGCATTCTTCTTTCAAGAATTCGCACAAAAACACACCCATCTAAAGCTAACCTCCATATATATTGCCTGACCCCATCCCCATCATGCCCTTTCTGAAAAACACCAGAAATTATGCATAACACATTTTGCTTCAATGCACAAAATATGTAGAGAGCCAAGAAACAAGCTATTAATTGCTTTCGGATACAAAATATTTTCTTATTCCTGGATGTATGATATGTTTGAAGATGCATATTAAAAGATTGCAACGATACTTCAATTTCTATGAAAAGTATTGTAACCTTATAAGATATGGGTCCTACCTCATAAGATATGGGTACCCCATCCTTTCTTTCTGGGGATTTTTATTTTTTAATCACTTTTATTTGTAGTTATGGTTGTAACTCACATTTCCACTGTTAAAATATTGTGATCTATTAGATTTTCTATGTTATCCATTTCTTTTTTTCTCATATTTATTCATCTTGCTTATTTTTTTTCGGCTGCAGGAAAGTATGTGCAACGATTCTTTTCTTTTAAAATTGAGTTCATGGGCCACCAAAATGTCATTCATTTTAAAAAAATAATCATAGTTTCAAGAATTAGAGATTTATAGTAGTTCCATTATAAATGTTCAATTTTCATCTTTGTTCAATTGGGTATATTTTATATGTAATGAAAAAATTTACTTCAGCAAGCATTAAAAATTAAACTTTCACTTTTCTAATTATCCTAAATTAGAAAAAAATTCAAATTTGAATATATTCAAAATTCATAAATGAAATATTACAAAGGTAAAAAAAAATGTGATGATAGATACATAATACTATAAATATATTAAAATTGTTGGCTGCTTATTTACTATGGTACTTGAAAATATTAAAAATTTATATCTTGTTTTTTCTTTTTTTCAAATTTATACGAAGATCCAACTATTAATATTGTACAATTTTTGAAACTATAAAGTACAGACAATATGTTTACAATATTTTCTTCATATAGCATATTCTACTATTTAGCATAGGGTCAGATCACTATAGACACTATGACCTCAATTTAGATCTGTGTCATATGGCTCTTCTTATTATATAGCAATTTTGCTTTAAAATTGATACGATAAGATCATTTTTTTCTAAATCAAGAAAAACAGAATTTTTTTTTTTAATATTTGGAGTTTATTAGTTATATTATTTTTTTACATAAAAGTTTAGCAAACATACTGGAATGCATTTATTTTCTTTTTTCAAGATTTAAACATGGAACAGGATCCATATATATTTTATTAATAAAAAAGTTCTAGTTTATTATTTAAGTATTTAAAAATATTTTATACAATTATTCTAATGTACTAGTTTAGGTGCTGTGTTGCTGTCTACAATATTTTTTATTTATTTCTTATACAAAAAAAAAAGTCTCAACACCATTGGCTATCACAAGCATTACCCATTGGCAAATGTTTGTTTCAAGAATACCATGCATATTATATCAGACTGCCAAAAACATGTTCACTTTTTAAACTGCATTTAAACAAAATAACTGTATTACTAAAAAGTTATAACACTTCATTTCCTTGACAATTATAGAAGACGATACTTTATTCATATATTTATAAATCAGTGAAAGACTTATCAGTGAAGAAATATCTCTCAAGATGCTGAATGGTGTTTTGGCTGATTTTCTTATTTATTTAATCAGTGCTTATCATGACTCAGAATTAATAGTTAAAAAATACTCATGGTTCAACAATAACCAAAAAGTAAAATCTCACACAAATTCTTTAGAAATTTTTATATTACCTTGCAAATGTTGCTCCCGGTAAGATTTCCATGTAATTAGAAATACTTGAGTCAGCTTGCTCTTTCTCACAACGAAGACTAGGAGAAAGACCCAATTTATAAATTTTTATTGATATACCCATATCAGCTAAACGAGATAAAACTGCTTCTTCATTTGCTTGACTTATTATAACACGTAAAACTGTCAAAACCATACACATCCATCTGTTTATATTTGATGGAATAGTCTGAAAAAAAAAAAAAAAAAAAAAAAAAATATTTACAAAAATACACAACTTTATTTAATCTGTACAATCTTATACTTAGTTTTTATATATTAAAAACTAAAATATATAAAATTTGCATGTTATGCAAAATATTAGTAATAATAATTGGCATATTTATAAAATACCATTTGGTCAAATATATCCAGAATGAGTTTCTATTAAATTGATCTAAGATAATTAGGATATAAAAGGAATTACAGACTATGATAGATGATGAAGTACTATTTATTTCACAAATAAATCTTAATTCTTTACGTTAGTATAAAGGTAGAAATTAACAAATGATAATTACAAAATAAAAATAGCACTTGAAAATTATTTTAATAAAAGAAAATTAAAAGAAATTTCTTTAATAAAAGAAACAAAGAGTAATTAATTCGAATTTGATTAAAATAAATGAATGAATACTCTTAAGAGATCCAGGGTAAAATACACTGAACCCATATCCATGTCAACCCTCATAAAAATTATCATACAAAAATGGATCTGTGAATTATCATTTCATGTATGTAACACATAATTTATTTCTAAAAAAACTACATAACTATAAAACCTAAACAAAATACAGAAAGCTTTAAAACAAAATAAACAATAAAAACCTTATTAAGATTTAAATCATGAATTACAAATTTTAATAATTAACATAAAACACAACAATAAAAAATTGATTTTTAAATTAATAATAATTTTTAAATAATTGTCAAAATATTAAAAAAAAAGAAAAATTAAAAAAAAATTATGTTCAAATAATATTTTGAAAATATTATAACTTCTATTTAAATAATTGTAAGGACTATTTCTACAAAACACATAACTTACTAAATCCTTTGGCTGAGTAAACAAAGCCTTCAAAAGTATATCTACAGGCCTGAAGACATTGGATGCAACTACTTCTAATAATTTATGTAAAATATTTAGCTCTTCTTGATTTTCTATTTGGATCTGGAAAAGCAAAAATTACTTCAAGTTACCTTCATTAGATTTCAAAAGAAACTAATATTTCTAAAGCATAACAAGTATGAACTATAACACTGTTATCCATATAAATAAATAAATTCAGAGGAAAATTATTACCAGAAATATTGATAAGAAATAATCATTAAAAGCAAATAAAATAATTATTATCCATCACAGATAAAATTAACCCCATTTGATCATTTAGAAAAAAAATAATTATAAAACAAAACAATTTCTCAATCTATGAGAATGTGATACAAATAAAAAATTTTAAATCTTAGAATTGGCAGAAACATCTTACATGAAATGAATTCACAAGAATACAGGGAAGAATAAAAACAGCTTTTTAAATTTTTTTTTTACAATAACTTCTAGTCATGCAACTCATTTATACTATTGCTGTTTATAAGGGAAGGAGAGAAATATGAATAAATTGTAATATTGAGTGTTTTAATAGGTTTCATAATTTTATTTTGATTCTTAAATTAATATTACTTTCTGTTTTGATGACATAGCATATTATTTATCATACAACACTTTTTCAAAAATGTTAAAAGATTTGAATCAAGCAAGTATAACGATACCAATTCACAAAATAACATTTTCTAAAACCACAGATGCACAGCAAACTTAAACAATAAGTAGTGTTTGATATTTTGTAATATCAGTTGCTATTTGTGCAAAATATTGAAATAAACAAATGCAATATTTTGCTAATCCTGATTCCACTTATTTTTAAAAAAGATTTTAAAATTCTACTAAAAGAATTAAAACACATACTTTTAAAAATAGTTTTGATATGAATCATAATTTTAAATTTTCTTTCCTATTTTCTGTATATTTTAATAGTAAACTCAATAATTGAACATACAGGAAATATCACAAAAATTTAATAGAAAAATCAACCCCTCATTAAATTAAAAGATTTAGCAATGAAAGAAAAATAAAACAAAAGAAAATTAGTTTCTTATATAGGGCATTCAATAGCATTGCATTCATGTTTTGCATCTTAATTTTTAAATACTTAATTAGAAACAAATTTGACTAGAAATACTTATTTTTATTACACATTTTAACTCTTAAAAACTGTAATTTTTAATAGATGATTTTTAATTTTTTTTCATAAATTTAGCAATTTAGAATTAAGTAAATTAGATTATTATTCTGATATATAATTAATTATTCTTAACTTATTAATTAAAAAACATCTTAAAGGGGATTTTTATTATAATAATTAAAAATTATTTTGCACTTGGATCATGCATATTTAATGCATTATAGAAGACAAATTTATGTATATATTTTATATTTTTACATTAAAGTAACATTTTTTATACATAAAAACAGATTTTAAAATGAAATTTCTTTTATACAAATTTTTAAACTATGCACTATGAAAATCCATCAAAGGGGCCCTTTTCACAATTTATATATAAGCTGCATAATTTTTTATACTAAATAATCCAACCATCTTCAATTTCTAAATGGCAGTGTTTACAGAACAATGTGAGTGAAAATTTAATTTCAGCAGAATTTTTAACTGCCTTATGATTGATTGGCTTATAACAAGTAAAGACAGTATAAACTATCATGTTTATTTAAGAATCAGCTAACTCAGTTTGATGTGACCAGTTATGTGTTAATCTAATTTTAATTTAAAATATTTTTACACTAAGTGTTTAGACTTACATTTAAGAAATGCATGTGAATAGTTTAATACTTTGATAATGTTTTACAAATGACTCATCATTTTAAGACAGTTACATAATTATATATGTTTTATTTATGAAACAATTTCTGTAAAAAGAATATGAACATGATTCTTCACCAAATCTTTTAATCTATTTAACAAATTTAAAAATCAAAAAATATATTCAATGACATTACTTGTTGTCTTGAAAGTAATGGTAATATGACATCTACTACTTGGCGAGATGTTTTCCTCCACTTGTCCTCTCCTTCTTGATGACTATGTTTAATAACTAGAAAGAAAAGTTCTAAAACCTGCAACATAATAAATGAATCAACAGTTAAAGGCTAAAACAAATGGAAGCAAATTTACAATTATTTTGCAAGAAAAAAAAAATAATAGCATGCAAAGCGTGTTTTTTCTTTATTGAATTAATTCAATAGTTACATACTAGAAACCATAATTAGATATTTTATTGATTAATTTTTAAAAAAAATGAAAATTTCTTAAACTAGCTTAAGCAATTCTGATATTAGACAAAAATATATTACAGAAATTAGATTTTTCTTTCATATATTTTTCATCTTGTCTATTTTATGCAGGTTATAATTCTGTTTACTTTTTTTAAAAATCTGCAAGTCAAATCATAAACCTTTTAAGGAAGTGAAAAAAAAATGTAATGTTTATTATTTTTTTTTCAGTTGTTTATTTCAGATGTTATAGTATATGAAAGTTAAACTCACTTAAAATTATCAATGCAATAAGCCAGTGAATGTGAAAACACACTTTGCAAAAATTTCTAAAAAACATATTTATGTTTTATATTGACTTAAAAAACAGGATGAATGTTTTTTTAATGACAGGAATTATACCCCTCCTTTCTTTATGAAGGTCATGAAACCCCTTCACACATTAATTTTAATTATCTCCAACTAAATTTTTAACTGTAAAAAATATATGAAAACTATGCAAATGAACAAATTAAAATAAATTTAAAATATCTACAAAGTCTGTGTTTCAAACAAAGAGATATCCAAGAAGAGTATACTCTAAATATAGATTTTACAAACAAAAATAAATAAAATTATTAACAATTTTGTTAAAGTTTGCAAACATTGCAGAAAATGAGAGATGATTATGAAACAGTGGCTGTCTTTTGAATTTCTTCCTTCTATCTTGTTTATCGCACATCATCTCATCCATTATGTTTCATTCTTGTTAGTTCTTTAAACTATTTTGATATACATTCTTCAATATTTTGTATCCAACTTTTTTTTAAAAATGGTTACGCGAATTTATTCTACTATTTAAAATAATATATATATATATATACATAGTATTCAATGGTCATGGGACAAACTTTGAGACAGCTTAACAAACACTTTTTGTATGGTCAAAGTGATGCTTTTATACACAAAAAAAAATATATATGAAAAGAAAAACATTGTTTATTTAAAAATTAGAAAACAGTTGCTCAAATTTCAGAGCACAGACACAATATTATAGTGGGTCTCGGAAAATTTTGGATTGTTTGCCAGGAGTTTGTTTTTTCTAGGATCAGTATAGTTTCTTGAAATCCTCAATAAAAAATCCTTAATAAAATAAAAATTTTATTAAAACGTTAAAAAGTTTTATAAATCCTTAATAAAACTAAATTTGGCTTAATTTATGACTTTTTAATAACAATGGAAAAAATTGATTTCTCTACAAATTTCACAGGCAAAATTTTTAAATTTAACTGAAGCAAAAATTAGGTAAATAATCACTTAGTTCTATTTAAATTGATTTTACCTTGCTATTGCAGGTATAGGTCTTATTTTTTCTTTAGATTGACAACAAGGAACACAATCTGTATTCCTGAACTAAAGAATGCTTTTCAGTTTTAACAATTAATGCCGTTTTATTAAAAAAATTCTACTGTTCAGGGAATGAATGCTATTTTTCAAGTGGTACTAATCTACAAAGAACATAATCTACTACAAACACAAAAACAATGGTGCTAATCAGCTAATTTTATACATTATAGTTTAACGCAAATTCTTTTAGACAAAACAGTTTTAAATAGCATACAAATAAAAAAAAATTGTAGAAAATACAATTTCCATAACAATGAAAATCAGACAAAAAAATTAATCATTTATCGAAAATTAATAAGTGCAATTAGATAATGAATGAAACTTACCTGTGGATAATAAACTAGTTTAAAAAGAGTCGAAATAACAACTTCTCTTTGGGCATCTAATTCTTTACCAACATCCATTTTATTCATACTTCTCAAAAGAAATAAATCTTCAATAACAGGTTGAAGAGCAGGAATAACTGTTTACATTATAAAGAAACACAATGTGTTCAAATATAAAAGAAACATAAATAAGATTATGATTGTAAAATGTAATTAATAAAAATAAAACGTAGCTTTTCTTTGTTGAAAGAAATAATAGTACTCAATTTAAGTAATTATAAAAAAGAACAAATACAAATTAATTTTAAAACTTTTAATGGTAAATTAGTGAGAAGAAGGACTTTTTTCAATTTTGTTTACAGAAAAACATGAATTTAAAAAAAAAAGCATAAAGCATTTTACGTAAAAAAAAATGTTTTTTAATCTTTTTCAATTTAATATTTATTTTCAAAAGTTTAAATGAATAAATAAATCAAATAAAACAAGCACTATTCATTTAAAAACGGGTACAAAAATAACTATACATTGCTATTAAGCTTGCTTCTCTTATAAATTCAATGCATTTCAAGAATCAAAAATAAAAATTTAACACAAGTATATACATTAACTCAGTAAAAAAAGCAATTATTTTTTATTGTGAAATTATTCTTAAATTATTAAGCACATCTCAAAATAAATTATTCCAACCATTGGTATTGATAAAGCTATTTTTTACATTTATATTTATTTAAACTACAGAGCAACATTATGTGAATATATTTAAGAAATCAAATTTTATTTCTTAAATACAAGAATACTCCACGATTGAATTTATTTATATCAAATTGTTTAATAAACATATTTCAAATAATAATAAATGTTTCAAATTTAAACAATTATTGAAGTACACAAAGAAAAGTAAATAAAAGAATGTTGTCAATCTTATAAAACAGCTGATATTTAATTAAGAAATATCAGGAATAATAAGTAAATTCATAAGAAATATATTATTCCAACAAATATAATCAAGTCCCACAAGAAGTCACAAAATATCTGTCACTGATTGATTTGAAATTTATATTATTATTGTAGTTTATAATTAAAATGTAAAAGGCCAAGGCAATAGGATCTCCACCTCTCAATAATTTATAAGAAAATGCAAATTTCAAATTATTACAAAATATTTAAATATATAGAATAACTATCTTTTGCTAGCATCAAGCTAGTAAACATGGGATTAGGGGACTAAGAAAAGATGTGCTCTATTCGAGAACTGTGGATTTTCTTTTCGTTTTTATTCCCAATATTCTTTTGTAAACAACAGCATAAAAATAAAATTAATTAATAAGTTATTTTACATTATCTAATGTAGCGTAAGATATTAAATTCTTTATTGGCATCAATTTAAAAAAAAACATATATTTTTGAAAACAATTATGGTCAATTTTGAGAGTTCTGCATCGAATACATATATGATGTTGGGAATTAACATTTATTTTCAAATTGCTAGAAAATGGAACACAAGTTACAATGAATATTGTGAAATAATAAATATGCATGAAAAAAATAATAAAATATAAATATAATAATATATATAAAAACATAAATGTTTAAATTTGTAAGTGATTTATTTCATAGTGCAGTATCTAAAATTTTGCTAGATATAAGGCAAAAATTATAAATCCCATTTTTTTTTCTTTTATGTAACTTATTTTTATTAAATGTTTAATTTTTACTGATGCTAGTATATTTGCTTATTGATTAACTTATAGTAACTTATTATTTCTAGCAATTATTTATTACAATTCTGGTATTTACATAATATATGTAGTTTCAAAAATTTAACTGATAATTTGTCCATCATGTTATTTAATATGTTGATTTTCCATCATACTTCTGTACTGTACTATTTATATATTTGATGAATATTGTCATACAAGAGTTTTAAGTTATTTAAAAATTTACTAACAAATAAATTTCTCAAATTATTTCACACAGAAAAATTAAATTACATCGTAATCCATGATCAAAAAACATTAAGAACATATCTTAAAAGTACTTCTTTATTTAATTAACTGATTTTAAAGTAACTACCAATATACAGAATACCCTTTGAAATAAATTTTATATGAAAGCTATTGTTGATAATGTGTTTAATCATGAGAATAACTTTTTTAAAAATCACTAATTTCAAAAATATATGAGTAAATAAAACTGCAATTGAATTTAATATTTCTATTTATGCATTAATGCTCTTAGTCAGTTTGTCCAAATCTGAATCATCACCCTTTATTAACAATAAACTTCTTTTTTAAGTATTGATTATCTCATGTTTTCTTCAGTTAACTTTCAAGTACACGAACGCTATGTATTAATCTTTTTTTTTATTTGTTTGTTGATGTTAAGTTTGTTTGGAGAAAATACATATTAAATAAAGCCATCTTTTTATCAATTAACACAATAAAAAAAATTTCATATTAAAAAAAAGTTCACTTCTTTGGATACTTACAACTTCACTTTATATGTTAGTAAATCAAGAAATATTTTGATTTTTAACAATTCTTAATAGATTTAATAATTTTAAAGAAATTTAATAATTTCTTTTTCAAACTTTTAATACTTTTTTCCTTCGTATGCATATTATTAGATAAAACAATTTAATTTTTGTAAAGAACTTTGGGAAAGTAATACAATCAATAATTTTTTTTTAATTAAATATATTGTGGAAGCAATATATTTAATTTAAAAGTATATTAACAAAATATAGCAAATATAGCAACAGCGATATAAATAAAATAATGGTAAATCTAAATTTAAAAAAAAATTATACTCATACAAAGAAAATATAAAAGCAATTGAATAAATTTACTATATATTAAAATGTCTGTTTATCATATATTGTAATTTTCTGCATATCATCCACTGATAATATGCTAACCTTAAAATTTTGATTAGCAGATTATAAGTGGCTGCATATAATTTGTGGACATCTTTTTCCAGAAGTTTTATAAAACCATCATTTAAAAATTCTTTTTGACAAAAAAAATTGACACAACTTTATATTAGGAAAAATATAACAAATCTTTTATACATGAAAAAAGTAACAAAAATTATAGATGCTAGAAGTAAACTGGACTTTAACAAAAGTAGAATAAATGCAATCTATGTCATACATTGGTGTGTATCAGACAATAAAAAAAAGAGTCTGGAATGAAGTTATAAATAGAATTAAAAATGCTTTACAGAAAACCAAATTAAAAAACTGTCAGAAGGTTAATTTTTGCTGCAAAAGTGAAGATTACAAATCACTGTAAAAATGATGTCTTTTTTATTTATTACCATTGTTCTTAATGTTTACTTTCTTTCCAGTTTTCACTATTTTAAAATAGACAATTGTTTTAAAATTGTTCTTCAAAACTGAAAAACATTTTGTTAATTCTAAACCTTGGCTACAGAAACAAAATAAATTGGTATAAGGTACTTCTAAAAACGTGAATCACCCTTCTTTTATCAAGATCTTTTATTTTTCCAGGTTCAAAATTATGTTTTGAGGGTTATATAGTTCTGCATATTATAGGCAGGAAATTATGGCAATATTATTCTGATTAAATTACATTAAAAGTAATAAAAATACTAAAAATAATTCTAAATATTCAATCAAAGCAAAGAATGAGAAAGATATATAATTAATTTATGAATAATCACCAAAATTTCAGCCAATCAATGATGGTTAAAAAGCATTTTAAAAACATGATAAAAATTTTTAAACTTACTGTATTTTTCAGGTGACTGTCCACTAGCAATTAAACCATCACAAAGTTGAAGTATTTTTGGAACAGATATAATTGGTTTTGAATGATATCTTTCATATGAAAGTAATATCAAAAAGTAAAATATCCGGGGTATCAATATATCTGCTTTTCTAAAAATACAAAATAATAAAAAGAATAAAAAATTGTTCTTTCTAAATATGTAGGTTATTAAAGCATTTATAATCATCAACTAAAACATTAAATTTCAAAAATTTCTTTCAAAAAAAAAAAAAAAAAAAAACAGATTTCCAAAAGTTATGAAATATATTTTTTTAAAAATTAAAATATTATATAAAAATAGAAAAAAATTGGAATTAAAAGAAATAAGCAATATATAAACTACTAATGTAAATTAAGATCACATATCCCACTAGCTTATATTTGTAACTTTTGAGTAATTACTGAAAATTATTATAATTTTATATAAATTCATTCACATGAGTAAGCAAGAATTTTTTTAATACCTGGTATGGGAAATTTTAAAGCATTAATTTTGATATTAAGATAGTAATTCTTTTCTTCTATGAAATATCAGGAATTTTATTCAAGGCATCAACATATTTGTATTTCTCTCTAACATACAAATATGTACTTTAATTTTAAGAGACTTCCATAATTTAAATAATAAAATCATTTTTTAATCTTATCGTTTCAACTATATCCATAAACTACATAAGCATATAAAATTCATTAATGATCTATATCTCCTAGATTTTCAGCCATGTAATAATTGAAACACATTAAATAGCAAACAATTTTTTTGGAAAACATTTATCTACATTATACTTTACAAATGGCCACATTCCAGAAATGAAATGCATGAGTAGAAGAAACTCATAATAAAATATTTTTAATTTAAATATTTATATTACATGATAAACAAAATAATTAACAAAATATATAATATATAATTAACAATTAATATTTTATATATTAATATACATTTAACAAAATATATGATAATATATAAAATATAATAAATTTGAAAACTGCTTTCAAAGAATAGTCTAAGTAATTACTTACAAAATTTGACCTTCTTCAATAAATTCAAATTGTTTAATAACATGAGTGATAAATATTTGATCTGCATCTAGAAGACAATAGTTAACTCTTAATTGAACTAACTGAGCAAGTAGATCTAGAACTTGACATTGTAAATTTATGTCACTTGAAATGGTATACTGTTGAAGAGCCTATACAAAAATGAAAAAAATTAAAATAAATAAATAGCTGATAGTAGCCATTTAATAAAATTAGTGATGGAATAAATTACATTATTACTTAGTTGTTTTATTATATAATCCAATGCATTCCTTTTCTAATACATTAAACAAATATCCATAACATATTAAGTAACATACATACACAAAAGAAATTTCTGAATGCATGTTTATTAGATATTTTCTAGCTATTTTTTAGAACAGCATTTAAAAAATTAATTTATTTTTCCATTTATAGCTACATAAATAGCCTAAAGAATAAATGATAAAGTTGAATATTTTTGTTTTTCTTAAGTAAAAATTCTATTTTAATCAAAAAAAGCATGAATCCTTGTATAAAGAATTTCTTAGTTATTTACTAAAAACCATTCATGCTTGAAACACAAGCAATCACATAACAACTTCAATTTTTTCACTTGTAAAAATTAAAGGGGATTTTGGAAAAATATACATTAGAGATAAAAAATAATGCATATGAGAAACATTTGCATTCTTACGAATATAAATTTATAATAAAAATACTTTAAATTGGAGATTGGTAAAAATAAAATAACATTGAAAAACAAAAATTTAAGAATAAAAAAAGTACCAATATGAAAATTTCTATAAAAAAAATTTAAGTTTAGACAAAAATTTATGAAACATATAGCATAAAAGAAATTGAATATAATATTTTAATTTCGCCAGAACAAGGATGCATTGATTGCAACCTGCCTTTCGCTTTTCTAACAGCAGTTTTAACATGGCATTTTTACTTGAAAGAAAATTATGCACAATAGTATTTTATAAACTTTCAGATTTTGATGAAATATGAAAACATGATTCAGTTCTAATTTGATAAAAAATCTAACACTTACATATTAAAAACATATTCTATTTAATGTTTTATTAATTTATGGCAAACTAACAGATCTGGTCAATAATGAACTGACCTGAATATAGGTTCTCAATAATTACTTTTTTATACTCACACAAGTCTATTAGGTCTCTCTGTGGGCTAAAAAGGTGTTTTCTAATGGCGAATATATTTTTAAGACCATATTTGATTTCGTAACTAAATTTATCAAAATATTAATGATCATTGCTGTTAAAATCTTCAAACATATTTGTAAACAACCATTTAGTCTTGATATTTAGCAAATCAAAAAATAGAAACCATTTAATTAATCAGTTTTCCCTCTTGGTTATTACAAAAATATAATAAAATATATTAAACACATATAAAAGCAATGCAATATCAAACAACAATTTCTTTTTTCACTTTTAACGGCAACATATTATTTTACAGATTAGATGTATGAGTACTATATGAGTATATGAATTTTCATAAGAAGTGAGTCATAAATGAATCATAATGAGTATGAATTTTCATTTCCATTTTCAATTATGATTTTCATCTCATACATGAGAGAGAAAGAGAGCAAATATTTCAGTGCATAAGCCAAGAATTTTTAGAATTTTATTCAATGCTAAATTAAGAGGGCTGCCTCGGTTTCAGATTAGCTAATTTCGCCACAAAAAGTTGGTACTTTTATATTAGCTGGGTGCAACCGCTAAATCGCCACATATCGTTAAATATAGTGCCTTTTTATTTCCTATTTTATATTTTTTAAGTGTATAAACAAATTTATAATGAAATGAATTATTCTTTATATGGAAATGAGTGTTGTTTTTTTTCCCCCCGAAACTGTCACATTGGCAGCAAAAAAATAAAAAAAATTCAGATATTGGCGAAATTTGTGTCAGGCTAACGGAAAAGTACCAAAACATACATCAGAAATAATAATAGAATTTCGTAAATGATTAGTATACAAAAATAACAATGGAAAAAATCACTCTAGCACAGATAACACAGATCATATACAAGATTGAGCTATAACTGCTGTTGGCATTTTAGTTTCGTTGAAAAATATTCTGCAAGTTTTACCTGCTAGGCAATATTTTCACCACCATGGTGACATGTTTGAATATTACAGGAACGTTGGGTAAGGTTTTTAAAGAAAAAATGCACTATTAGTTTATATTCGGAAATATACGAAGCATACGTAATTACGCCTGTTTTGCACTTTGATTTCTCAAGCTACTATTAACAAATTTAACAATTGCACTAACACCAATTAACCCAGTATTCACACATTTTCTCATAACATTTTTTTTTTTCCCTAGATTCTTTCCATTTCTTTATTACCCAAGCTCTGCAATATACTAACCAAAACACTTTTAATGATTTTTTTAATAATCATTCACTCTAACTGCCAGTTGCATAACAATATCTATAAACTTTGACCACAGCGCTTTATATTAACATACGGCTTTTCTCTCTCCCATAGCTGGATAACAACCCTTTAAGTACCTTAAACTCCATGTTGATAAAATAAAAATAATCATAATTTTTCCACAAAATCCACTTGGTTTTCAACAACACTTTGCAACAGCCTTCTAGCTTGCTATACACAGACACACTTACAAAATATATATAAAAAGATCCCATTATTTTAACAAAGAAAATAACATTTTAAAACATTAATGCAACTTACTTTAATAACTACACCTTCAAATAATCTTATATGTGAAGCTAGATTGGCTTTTTCTCCTTTTGTGCCAGATTTCAACAGACTTGTTAGTTTATCACTACCAGGTTTTACCCAATTTAAGCATCTAAAGCTGATAGAAATGTAATTATCAATAAATTTATATTAACAAAAAAAATAATAATAATAATAAATAAATAAATAAAAAATAGGAATCTTTTTATAAAGATCAAAATTTGAAAAAGAAATTGAATATAAAATATGTGTAGAAATTACAAACAATCCAAAGAATGAATAAATAAATAGAAAAACAAAAAAATTGTTAAACCCAAAATTAAACAATACTGGGAGTATTTAATTTTTTTAACTTTCAATTTTTTTGTACTTAATTGTTCACTGTTGTTAAACTTTATGAATGATTAGCAGTTCAAAGTTGCTTGAAATTATTGGGAAGTTAAGCAAGGCCAGTTCATGTACCCTACAAGTCAGTGATGAGAACAAATCGTACAAATCCTCCACGTGCAACTTAATCATTAACTAACAAAACCAAAAACTAATAGTATCTTAATAGGAAACAAAAATGGTTCTCTAAAATCAACTTTCCATTGGAGAGCCATACAGAAATATTCCAAAGCCTTACATTAATGGAATGGAATATTCATGGGGCAATTTACCTGCTTAATGTTGAATAAACAATTCTGCAATGATTATTGTGATTGACTAGACAAATTGATTATTTTGGTTGACTAATTTTTATAATTTCAGACAAGATTTTTTAAAACTTCAGATTAAGAGGCCTACTCAAGAAAAACTAAAGAACATGGATGGGAACCTCATTCTCAAAAAGCATTTTGAATTTTCACCATCTCATTAAGAAAATTTTTAATTTTTCTTAATGAGATTGTAATTCTTGTTTATTTCAAATTCAAAATCCAAGTTTTTTAAAATTGATAGAGAAACTTAGACATTCAGATAAAGGATGATTATAGACAAAAATGGTGATTACATATAGACATTCCTAATAGCTTTGATAAAGGGGAATTTTATAAATTAATGCAAAAAATAAGAGCACTTAAAAAAAGTTCATACTGAAAAAAGAGGTACAAATCCTAAATATATCATTTTGACATTCAGTTTGGAGTAACAGTGCCTTTGAAATTTTTATTTAGTTTCCTTCATAGAATTTGACACATTTTACAATTTTTTGCTTTTCATACAATATTCTTTGCAATTCGAAAATTAAATAACTTTTTAAATAACTATAACATTATAAAACTTTACTATCACTTTTTTTATATTTTTTTAGTTATAACTTTACAAAATTTTAAGCTATCAATGATTAAGAGATATAAAAAAGATTTTCATGTGTATTTTCTTTTCCAGGTAATATATATTTAAATCTTATGGCTTGATGAATAATGTTTTGATTTTATAAATGGTGAATATATGAGTGCAATGTAGCAGCCCGTTTTGCCTCTTTTGGAAACAGTAAAACTATTACATATTTGTTATTTCACTGACAAGTGATCTTTGCATTAGAAAACAAAACATTTAAATTTTATGACTGTAAAATCACCATTATGTATTTCAAATATTTATCTTACTTGACACTTTAATAATTCTTCATACCATAGTAAACAAATAATACAGATATAAATTTTTTAATAATATGACTATAATATATAAGTATATAGTGACTACAATATATAATATTTTACCTCACCAAAACAATCCTCCAAAAACAAAACTAGAAAGGTTCATACAAAATTTCTCTTACCTTTCCAGTTCCCAGGAATATTAAGAGTGAGATATCCAAAGGGGCAGGATGTAGACAATTAATTCCAATATTCTTTTTACAACACTTTTATTAAGCATATTATAATGATGAGATAACACAAAAAAAATTACTGGACATACAGACAGAGAAACCGCATCTTAGCGCGGCTAACTACTAACAAAAGTACCAAAGTGCAGAGCGCAAAGAAAGTTCTTAAACCGAAGTACGGTTGGTTACAGTTAAGAGAGGAAAAGTGTTTATGTAACAAACAAATCAAAAGTTCTAGTTCGACATCATTTTCGACAAAGTATATAGTGACTATAATATATAAGTATAAGTAAATTTTCCCCAAAAATTACTTGTATATACTTGGTTCTCAAAAAGAAATTAAAAAAATTTTAATTTTAATATTTTTGAAAGATATTTAAAACATATAATTAAAACACCAAAAGGCTTATTTGCCTAAAATGTTATGAAAAATGGATTAAACATTTTCATTTCCATATCTATTTTTAAAAAAATAACTTTTTTTTTAACGAAGGAGTACTGAAATTTGTTTTGAGAATTGAAATTGGGGGATTTTATGATTATATAAAATCTTGTAGAGAAATTAAAATTATTTATTTTTCCTTTAAATTAATTTAAATTCTTAAAAGAAAGTTCAGGGGACAAAAAAATGTGTACGAAGAATACAGAAAAAGACAGTTTTTTACTCATAAACCTATAAGATCAATAACAAAAAGGAAACATAGTTATGATTACAATAAAAATTATTTTTTTTTATTAATTACTGAAAGTTTGTAAAGTAAATTTGTTTTAAAGAAAAATTCAAAACAAAGACTCTAGCGCTATTTAGACATTCCTAGAATGAGAGTGTATTATCAATATACAATGATAAAAAAAAAACTTTACCTGACAAGTTCGTCATTTATATCAGGTGATACATTCTTCATTGCTTTTTCGGCTAAAGAATGAGTAAAATCTGTGTAAGGATATGAAACTATAGTATAATATAAACCAGGAACTGATGATGAAATTCTACTGGAACTTGAGCATTTTTTATTTAGCCCCAAAACCAATTGAGCTTCTTGACACAATACTATTAAATTA
This sequence comes from Caerostris darwini, assembly GCA_021605075.1. Classification (NCBI taxonomy): domain Eukaryota; kingdom Metazoa; phylum Arthropoda; class Arachnida; order Araneae; family Araneidae; genus Caerostris; species Caerostris darwini. The sequence goes on along the minus strand of BPLQ01011735.1, from coordinate 58,608 downwards.
GTGCCAAATAAACATTTCAATAACTGAAAAAAATAATAAAATTAGATATATCATCATGATAGTTATAATATTATTAATATTGGTACTTTATTTAAAAAGTCAAATGATTGGAAAATCGTTTTTGACAGATCACAGCAGCTAATTTATATAAAATTTTTAAAGAGTATTTCAAATTTGGTACAAAAGATTAATAATTTGATTTCAATAAACTCAGCATTTTAGAAAAAAAATATATTATGTAGAATAAATATTTTTCTCTCAAAAAGATTTTAATATGATGTCACAGTGTTTTTCAAAATGGGAAGTATAATATCTGGCATGTCAATAACATATTTCTTAAAAAGAAAAAAATTAGAGAATGTCTAGAAAAATTAAAATATTTTAAAAGATTTCATTAACATATAAATTAGCACATATTTTAAAATTTGTAATGCTATCTTCATTAGTTATAAAAGCAAATGAAATGTAGCACACTTATAGTTACACGAGAAGACAGAAAAAAAAAATCATAAAAGTGACATATAAATTACTTCATCACTTGCTCTATACTTGATGTTATACTTCACATTCCTTAATCTCTCACTTAACATTTTTAAGAGAGACAATTTTTTTTTATTTAAAAGAATATTGAATCAGCGATTTATATAGCCAGTTACAATACTATAAAATTGCAAAATAATAATAATAATAATAATTCTGACAATGTCTCATGCATTGTACTTTTGGTATCTCGCTATTAGTACCCAGTATTTATCTGTTGACATATTTTTATTTCTTTTGCCTCTGTATCAGTTTTCCAATTGAGTTAAATCCTTATTTTTTTCCCGTGTTTATCAAAAGCTGCTTCCTGTTATTCACAAAAAATTTATAGCATACAATATAACACAACTGTTTATTAATAATTATAATTTGTTTGGAACATGTTCGTGAATTTATTTAATTTCATAAAAATTATTCATGTTTATGTTTGAGGTTTTATCTGTTCTTTGTTATAAATTATTTAGAATGTGAATTTAAACAACTCAAATAAAATTTATAATTTTCCCTGTACAAAGTCAATCATTTAAGGACAAGTTGCCTATCCTTGATTTAAAAGATGATCATAATTTCAAAAGAATTTATTGTGTTTAAAAAAAAAACCAGTGTAGTAAATGTCCTTTAAAGAACTCTAAAAAACCTTTTTGTATTTTGTTGAATGATATTTTTCAAATTCATTAAACATTGTCATGTAAATATTTTACGCTCTGCGAGTATTCACATGATTTTTTTATATATGATCCAGTTCCATCTAAATAATTCATTTATCCTCTTCAGCCCTTTAATGGAAAAAATTTCAAATAATTTTTGGTACAAAGATGAAGAGAAGTGTAAAACTCAACTGTAAAATTAGTTGAACGATGCTTTTTAATAAAATGCAATATGGTAAAAATTTAAAAAAATTATATATGTAAAAATAGCACCACTAATATTAAAATAATTTAGCTAATTAAAAAAAGTTTGAATATATTTAAAAAAAAATTATTTCAACACACCTGCCTCACACATCTAACAGCAGAACTTGCTTCCATTACCATGACGGATTTCATATAGCACAGCATTTCTTCAGCATTTTTACTCATTTCTGAAGAATCAGAAATTTCAAGAATTTGGCACATTACATCAAGAACACATTTTAAAAGCTGGCAAAACTTTTCACTGCTTTGAAAATCCATTGATATCTAGAAAATAATAAAATTTTGAGATAATCTGTACAAAATTAATAAATAGAAGTAATTTAATTAATCATAACAGCTAAATACAGAAGATGTCTTTTCTATTAATTAATACAAATTTAAAATGAAATTAAGTAATAAATATAATATATCAGCATATAAATAAAAGTAATAAATGTATTTCACTTTAAAATAAATTTTTTTTATTAACAAGAGAAAACAAACTTCATGACTATTAATAAATATATTTCTCTAATAAGAACTTCAATATGGCAAGTTTTGTCCATTGTTTTTCTACATTTGACAATCTTTATTATTTCCCTTATTTTTTCATTAAAGTACTGCAAATTAAATGAAATAATTAATTAAGGGTAACAAAAAATTATAAATGCATAATTTACGTTGAATAAACAAATTTGCAAAATATATCAGGATAATTTAATCCCTCTCTTTCTAGATTCAAAGCATTAAAATTCCTATAAAAAAAATCGAAAATAATTGTATCAAAATGTATACCAGTAATAGTTGAAAGAAGCTTTAATAAAAATGTAAGAATATGGGATTTTTTCTAAGCATGGTCAGAAAAAGAGTAGAAATTGTAATTTTCCTAGAATGGAATTATTAGTAAATTGGGTTTGAATTTATCTGTCCAGGCAACACACAAATTTAATCATATATATGCTCTACAAGGCAGAAAAAATTATTGTCTGATTGGATATTCCCATTCTAAGGTATAACTTCTTTTTGAATTTTAATTCGCATATTCATTCTGAATGAATGAAACATATAAGTTTTCACATATTTAAGCAGGTTTGTAACCATATAATAGTAAAAATGCAATTGGACTAAAGCTAAATGGCGGTCAAATTAAAGGACTGCTTAACATTTAAATCAAAATTTACCACCATAAGATGCTGACAAGAATGGTTGAAAACATGGGAGGGAACAGCATCAAGAAGATAGTGGGTCCCTAGAAAGGTAACAAGATCAAGGGCAGAGCAATCATCTAAGAAGTTCTCAAAGAGCGTGAATCCTCCACATGAAACTACAAGGACTACTGATATGCAACTTAGATAACGAAATCCGAGCTCACAGAGCACACTGCACAAACTATCTCTCGCCTACGTTCAATGACAAGCATGTTCGCAATTGTGCTAGGTTTCTTCATTAAAAAATCTCACAGACAAAAGTAGAATTCTTTTGTGATGAAAATCGCAAACCACTTAAAATAAAGCTCCAATGACCAACAAAGATTCAAAGAACGTCCAGGAAATGGTTAAATACTAAGGTGTTTGTCATTCAACATACAGTCCAACAAATTTGACTTATAATCTGGAATGCCCTTTCATTTGATAATTACACCCCATGCATTATCATTTTGTCACCCTTACAGCTTTTGTCAACTGCCCTTCTTTTTAAGGCCCCCCCCAAGCTCACATTTCAACAAGATAATGGCAAACCAAACATAACAATAATTTTTATCAAATTGTCTTCATTGTTTCAAACACTTTCTCAGCTGGTTGATAACCAGTTCTCTTTCTAATAGAATACATTTGAAGTCTGCTGAAACAATGGTTTTTACTACCATACGATTTTGTCAATCTAAACAGATGGAGACAGTTAGCAAGAAATCTATCAAAATTAGGAAAATCTAATTATTCTACAAATCAATGCTATACTGAAAAAACTTTGTACACAGGCAGAGGTGGGCATAAAGTTGATTAGTTTGATACTTGAATTTGTATGTGAAGAAAATATTCAATACCTGCAAAACTTTAATTGCATCTGTTTCTATATATATATCTACAAATTTTCATCCCATTTGGATAACTCTGTTTTGGTGCTTTTTTTATTATAGAAAATTTTATTATAGCATTTATTATTAACTTTTCATTATGATAGAAGAAATTTAAAAAGAAACGCAATTTATAGCATATAGTATTAACAAAATAACAGTGCTTAAAACCAATTTTTAATTATATAAATTAAAATAATTTAATTTATAGAGTTAAAATGTGTTTTAAACACCTTTGTTGTGTTAGTATTGTATATTATAAATAACATTTTTTTTATTTCTTCTGTCATAATAAAAATTTAATAATAAATGCATTAATAACAACTCCCATAATAAAAAAAGCACTAAAAAGAGTTATCCAAATTAAATGAAAATTTGCAATAAAATAATTTGAAATATAAAAGAACATACAAAATCTTCCTCACTACATTGGAATATCTTTTAATATCTTAAATGTTTATGTCTCATTATGTAATAAAATTTCCCAAATATATATATCATTTAAAAATGCATGAAACTATCTGCTTTTATATAGTTCAAATTATATACACAAAGAAATTGTTGAAGCATATATTGTGAAATAGTCTAAATAAATAAAAAGAACTTTTTCACGCATAATAACTGTCTTCATTACAATACGAAGTTTTATAAACTCAATGTTTATCAATATTTCAGAGTTCTTTATACCATTAAATAATAAAATAATAAATAAATACATTGCATGAATGTAATCACAATAACTTTTAGATTTTTTACAATGCATGGAATAATGTGTCCCAACTCTAAATATATAGATATTTATGAAAAACAAAACTGTTATATTATATATTTATATGATATACTGTTATCAACACCACAGTATATCATATAAATTAAAATAAGATATGTGCTTTTATTCGTTTTCTGATTTTCGGAATTTAAAAAAAAAACACTTATTAATGAGAAAATTGCATTAATAAAAATAATTGAGAATTGCGCAGTAGCATTCCCATATAATTCATGTCAATAAAATCAGTTTTAAGAAAGCAACAATATTAAAAGAAACAATAAATATCATAAGAACAAATTATATACTTCATAAGAACAAAATATGAGTGTTAGTACAAAAATATATGAATAAACATTATTTTATAATAAGTACGCAGAAAAGGCCACATTATAAAATACTCTAACAAAATATTAATAGTATTAATATTAGAAAAATAATTTAAAAAATTGATTCATTATTTTAAATAATTTTAATAGAAAGTGGAATAATTTATAAATTACTTTCAAATCATAAAATTTGAAAAATGTCACAGATTAATAATTATACAATAATTAGAAATATTACATCGTAAATATCAGATATTTCTTTTAATTTTAACTCCACAATTTTCATATTTCAATTACTTATAATTAAAAGAATAAAAATGCTAAGTAATTGGTTTTTTTTTCAATTCCTTTTTAAAGTAAAAAAAACAAAAACAAATTTCAATTTCATCTAGTAGAAATAAATAACGGTACAGTACAGAAAACTCCACCTGCTTTGCTCCTGACAAACTGCAGCATATACTTAAAATCACAATACTTAATATGGCTACTTTGAAAAGCTCACTTAATTAATTTGTTGCAATTAAAAAACAAATAATAATGTTTGTTAGCTATTTGACAATTTTGTGATGCCCCTCACACACACAAAAGACGATTTTACAATTCAATATCAAGAGCATTTTTACCAACCATTACTCATAGGAAGATGCCATTAAAGATTTTATTGACTTGAAATGATATAATTGCGATTATATAAGGTTTAAAATAATTATTCAAATAAACAATTTGAATTATTTTCATTGATTACAAACGTTTTTCAATGAAATCAAGCACATTTTTCTTACATCTTTCATAATAATTATAATTGAAAGACGTTAACACATTCAGTTAATGAATGAAATGACAGCTATATTGGATATGGGACCTTTTCTACAATTTTATAAGTTATGGGAATTCTGACACAAAAATTGGTGAATATACAGTTTTTGCACATTAAATCGATCGTGCTAGAAATCTCAGGTTCTCCAGTACAAAAATTCTGATTAGCAGTTAATTAACCATGTTAATTTTGCCAATAAACCCCATTTTACCCTAAATTAGTTCCCTTTGAGTAATTTCTAACAATACCTTTCATGATGAAATACAATGATAATTCCAGCAGTGTTCCATTTTTTTATGCCAATTTTAATCTTATAGCATAAAAATGTGCAGTATAATCAACGGGCACGTATATCAATTTCACAAGTGTCACTTCTTTAATCTTAAAAGCAAATAATTATTTGCTTTCGTATTAATTGATTAAAAAAAGAATGAGAAAAAAAAAAAACTATGATGGAAATTTAAAATTGAGCGAAAATAATGACAATTTTTATTTTGAATCATTCACAGAGAACTTTTCTAACAATCCTAAGCAGTTAAGAATATGAAATGACTACCAATCACAGTAAAATTGTAGCATATAAGATAGCAAATCAATTTAAAACAAAAAAAAAAGTGGATTAAAAACACTTCATTCTAGGGAAAAAAAATGAATTAATTTCACAGTAAACAGTCACATAATCAATTTCTCAGTATTTCACTCCTCCACATTTTGTACAGAAGATGCATTTTTTAAAATTATATTTAAGAAAATATTTTATTAGTGAAATTGCAAAAGAAAAAACAAATATTTGAAAGATACTTCAAGATCAAAACAAATAAATGATGATGCTATTGGGTATATAACATTTCTTGCAAATATTCATGAAATTCAGGGTAATATTAACTCTTTGCACTCGAATTTTATTTTCATTCGTATTACCAGCAACTCGAAGCGATTTTAGTGAAAAGATCATATTCACATGTAAGTTTGATATACACATTAAAAGAAACGCATTATTTATATTGTTATTTGCATTGTCTCCGTAGCGGAGCCCTCGAGCTTGAAGACAAATTTTAAATGGCTCCACTCGGGGGTCCTCGAGTGCAAAGGGTTAAGATATGTTTACTCCTGAAATATTAACAAGAAAAATATTCAATCAAATATTATATATACTACAACTGAAAAATATTGGATCCTTTACAGAAAAATATTACAAATCAATGGAGTTGCAGTGAAACACTAGAAAAAAAAAGTACCAAGATTAAAAAATTTACGCCAGTGACTACTGGAAAACTAATATTTACAGAATATAGAATACTTAAAAAAAAATGGGATAAGTTTTAAAAATTTACCTTATAACTGCTGTAAGCACCTTTGAGAATTTCAAAAAGTTTCAAGTAGAGAGATGAGTTATGAAATAGGCCTACATTTCCACCTATTCTGCTGTTAGTTCTTTCTTTTTCACTTTCACCTTTTTCTAAAAAGAAAATATATTTCTTAACATTTCCAACACCTATATAAAAATGACTTAAATTATGCATTACAATATAATTAACAATACTAATTAGCCAGTATTGCATTTAAAAACGTACTTAATATAAAAAAAATATTTCATATATTTAATAAAAAGTATGTGAAACTATATATATATACTCCCATTGATGTTTTTCATTGAATTGAAGTGTAACATTTATAAACAAATTTAAAATATCCATCCAGAACCACTTTGATTCTTCCAGATCTTCTGCTTCATATATTTATCTTTAATTAATCAAGGCAATAAAAAATTGACCAATTTTCTTTATCTACAAGCTACATTACCTCAAATTACTAGATGATTTGATAGAGTAGCATTAAATTGTCGATCTAACAATTCTATTAAAATAGCCCTTCACATAGTAAAATATTTCTTACTTTTAATAAATTTTTCAAAATCAGTAACCATAACTTTACTATAAGTACTGTTATTACTATAAGTACTGCTGAATTACTATTCATACTGCCTTAGAATCATACCAGGTTGGATAAGAGTAAAAACTGCTCAGCAAGACTGGAAATAACTGTCGAAAGTTAGATATTCTTCTAGATAACTAAATTCAGCATTGACAACCTCTACAATAGTTATATTTTCAACATAAACTGTAAGGTAGGTTAGTTTCTATTCCACACAACTAGTAGTTTTCATCCCCATCGAATTGCCACAAAAACGAAATGTTTATAAGAGTTTTAACACCACCATTAGAGCTGTCATGTTGATGAGAAATCCAGATTCTGTTCATAGACTGATTATTGTTGTAAGCAAATACGATAATAACCAGGGAGACGTTTTTATCTCAAATATGTCAAGGAAATTGATCATCTTAAAGAAGTTTAAATGATCTTGTGAACAGGCATCATGTTAGATAACTGCACAGAACTCCATATGTTTGATAGAGGATTCGTTACTGCTAAAAAGTACAGAGATATACTTGAATATAATGTTCATATATGTTGAGGTACAGTAGGCTATTCTTTTCAATGAACGATCTTCACTTTCAACTGATTGATGATTTCTTTCCAAATGAAGATATCTTGCAACTGAAGTGACTATAATGTCTTTTGATTTCAATTGATAGAGAATGTGTGGGATGCTCTTGCATCACTACAGAACTAGCCAATGTCTTAGAATTGAAACAGTTCATTAGATTTACAAATTTTGCTTCACTAATTCATTAATAACCTGACTGAGAACAAGAACAATAGTTGCACAGCTTGCATAGATGATATAACCAAATTCTATCCTAGCGTTATTATGCAGCTTCTTATTTTGTTTTTGTTAAGCAGGAAAATCATGCTTTGGTAGCTTATGTTATAAAAATACTATTTTCAAATGTATAGCATAATATTACTGATTTGTCTAGTTTATCTGGTCGTTAATAATTTTTTTTCACTTAATTATAAAATAATTGAGATAAAACTACATTCAGAATAGAAATGTGAATTACCAGAAATTTTTTTTTTATACTGTACTTTATAAAAATAAAAACACCTAATATTTACCAGTTCCTTTTGTAGGTGATCCTTTAATTATAGTACCACTAATTTGTGATTCATCTTTAGTTTTATTTTTCCTCTTTATTGGACTTAACGATGGTGCATTTGGTAAAGAAGGCAAAGCTGAACGACTACTAGCAGGAAAAGGGTACTGCTCCTCTAACACATGAGTAAATATGTTCAGAACCCTATAAAATTTATATATATATATATATATATATATATATATAAGCATTAGAATTTAACAGAAAAAATATTTATAATTTAAAAAATAATTAAAACAGCATATTTTTATGTTATATATAGAGAGAGAGAGAGACGAAAAAAACATTTGAATTCTACCATAACTAATAATTTTTTTTTTTTTAAATAGCTTTGTATCATGTGTATCTAACTAGTACCTCTAACAAATAATGAATTCATCTGTTTCTACTTTAAAAACGAATGTTTATTTTTTCACAAAATCAATGGTTGAACTATAATAAAATTTTCCTAATTAGATCTATCAATGCAGTATTTAGACTAAGATTGTTTATTTAGAATCTAAGAAGTACAGAAATTTGTGGATTAAAGGTGAGTCACTTCTTATCCAGAAATAAAATTTAAAAGATATTTTCAACTGAGTCAAATCATTCATATTTAAAATGGCATGTTTGTATGAATTTGAGAAAAAAGTCAAACCTTTTTTGCAGAAAAATGTAACTCAAAAGAAACTTCAATTAATTATAGTTTTAAAAGGAAATAAAAACAAAAAAATATTTCTATTTTATAAGATTTATTAAATTTGAGGTAAAAGCATAAACTAGAAATATAGATTTCTTATAACAGTTGAGGGATTATTTTAGTTTTTAAACACATTAAAGTAAATAAGCAAATACATCATTAATTTTGGTTTTCCATAAATCTTTAATTTAAGAATAAAATTAAGATTCAGGTGTTTAAAATAATGAATCTGAAATATCTAAGTGTTTCTTTCACACTAGATTGTTGCTGTATGAGTTTATAAACAAAAATATAAACTTTAAAAGGAATAAGGTTCTGCAAATAATTTTTTCATTCCTGTACAAACATGCAGTTGTTTGCTAATAATCTGGATTAGAAAACAACTAATGACTCTGCTGTAAAGACTGCAAAGATTCTTTGCAGTTTTTATGTAAATATACAGTAATTTCTTTATTCAAAAATCCCCATCCATTTGTAGTAAAATAAAAGAAAAACTTTTCTAGATCGTCTCACAAGAAAGAAGCAAATAGAACTTGACTGGTTTTGAATTATAATTTTTGTGTTCAGCATTTAATGTAAAGAATATTTAAGTAATAATCACTTATAATAAAATTGTTTCGAGAACATCTCTAAAATACTTTTATAGAAATTAGTCTATACCATACTTGGTACACAGTGTTTCCATTAATTCATGAATTTCTTTTAGAAAAAAAAGATAAAACATTTTCTGGTTATATATCTTTCTTTGATTATTGATATGAGCAATATAATGTAAGCTACCAATATAAAATTGCATAAAAATAAAATAATAAAATTCCAGAAATTTAGTTAATTATTAAAGTGAAACAAATAACTAGAATGAAAATTACATTTGAATTTACAAAAAAATATTTAACAAAATATAATATTACATGAATAATTCATATTAAAGTTTTTAAAAAGATTTGATATATTTATGAATATTAAAAATTAAATATACTAATAAGCATGCTAATTATATGGTAACTTGTCAAATTATTTTAGTCAATACTAAGACTTTAATTTTTATCCCTATGTATGAAATCTCTCTTTTTAAAAGGAATTTCTTCAAAATAAGTAAATAGTTAAATTTCAAAATCATTTAAAAATATTTATGCATATTATAATCTTCACCAACTCATAAAAATTTAATATTATAATACATAACATACTTCATTAGATGATGAAACACTTTTCTAATAATAAAAGATATGTTAGCATCAGGTTTAACATCTTGTTGATTACCATTACTGCTTTTGTGATTCTCAACAAAATATTTGTACCAAATACCTGTAATACATTTTTCTTGATTAAGACATTATAAAATAAAAATAAACAGCATTTTTTCAGAGAATAACTACAAAAATTGTTCATATTTCAAAATACATAGATTTAGTAAAAATTTATTAAAATATAAATTGATTTTAAAAAATGAAATTTTTTTATGCAACAATAATTGTTATATTACATTTACACAGAAGAAATTAATTTAGATCATTTTCCTGAAATCTCTTACCCTATTTCAAGAATCATTTCAATTTAATTGGAAGGTTTTGATTACAAAAACAAGGTCACTTAGTTTATATATTCTGTAGTTATAAAAAGCAATTTTATAATATACAAAAAAAAAATGCACAAAAGCTTTTTTTAAATAATAATGATATTATGTCAATTTCTTACAAAAATACAATTAGCCAAATTATTGAATTAGATTATCGTTCTACTCTTATAATATTTAATAGACAGAAGATAAAATATAAATATATGCAGAATTTATGAAGTAATGTTATTTTTAAACTTCTAGAATAAAATTCAATCTTGAAGAATAAATTATAAACATATTAGTCTTTCAGAATGGTATTAATTTATAAAAGTGGTAAACTTTGGATAATGAAAAGCAATTTTTATTCTTTTAAACTTATAATAATTTTTTTATCGATTTTCTAGGTTTGGTAACTTTTTATAAATTTTTTAAATAAAATGAAAGAAATCCTAACCATCATTCAACATATTTTACAGCATTGCAATACATTTGAATTGATTTATATTATTAACCTGCTAAAGAGAAAAGTATAAAAAGTGAAAAAAATTGTATAATAAAAAAAGCTAACGTACAACATTCATGTAGAACTCTGACTATCCCCAATACTATTTCTATATTTTTTAAATCGCAAAATTATTTAAATAAATAAATTTTTGGTAAATTAAAAGAGAAAACAATTGTTGATTATTAAAAGAACATCAAAAAAAATTTAACGATCAAATTTGATTATATTAAAAAAAGTTATTCAAAAAGAAAAAAAAAATTTTTTAATATTATTGTTGAAATATTATTAATGCAAAAAAAATCTTACAGTAAATTTGACTTCTAATACAGTAATTATAAGCTTTTGAAATTATACTTTTTATTTAGAAAATAGTAAAAATACAATAATGTCTATTTGGAAAATTTAATACATAATGAAATGATATGCATCAACTCCAAGATTAATAAAATTTTTAAATAAGCATACACCAAAATAGGCTAATAAAGCAAAATTAATTATTTTCTACATTTAACTTGACATGCATGATCGCCTACTGGAAGTATTTCCTTAATTTATTGAATTGTACCTTGATAAACAAGACAAAAAAGCAACGACTGAAAATTTTTAAGACACAAAATTAGAGAAAATTAGATAAAGTAAGGAAACAAAATGTCCTCTTTAACCATAAAGGAGGATATTATAATTTTAAAAGAAATTTTATTTTTTTTAACATGTTATTAATGATATCATATGAACATGAACAACAAGAAAAAGTAAACTCTAAGACATTAAAAAAAAAAAAAAAAATTTTTTTGACCAAGATAAAATAAAAAAAAGGTTAATTTTTAAATTTTTTGATGATAAGAGAAACTCACGGTTTTTTTTATGATTTTTGTTACATTTTGCCATGTTAAAAAAACCATTAAATAATTTGAATTATTTTAGAACTTTGTCATTATTCAACTAATGAAAAATTTACTTCAAATCTAAGGTTTCCTTTTTATAATATTTATTAGTGCAATATGGCAGCTATTCTAGCAATAAACAGTCAAATTAAATCAATATTTTTAATTTAGATAATAAAACTATTTGGAACAACCAACCCATTTTCACATAGAAAAAACTATTAAATAAATAAAACTTCCTCAGTCAAGAAAAACTGGCACTTAAATATATCTAAAATTCTATGATGAAAATTTAAAAATATATATATTATTAAAAAAGTTTATATAAAAATTCTTCTTAATGATAGTTTAAATAAGCATTAATCAAAATTTTTTTACATAGAATAATTTCATGTCTATAATCTATAGATTACACAGTAAAAAAAACCTTAGAATTTCTTGGTGAGGATTATAGGCTGCAAATATAATTTTTTATGCTTTTTCTTGGAAGTTTTATAAAATGAATTCTTTAATTCTCTATAACATCTTTTCTTATCTCCTAACATTTAATTACAAAAAAATGTGTTTAGTAGAAGCTATTCCTTGCATGTGAAGCCACTCTAAGTGGTGAATTCAGATTTGTTATTTTGTTTCCAGTGAAATATATGTATTTGAGAAAATTAACATTTGAGAATAATAAAAGTTAAATTTATACCAGAAAGCAAATTGTGAATTAATGTGATAAAAAAAATTAAAAGCATGTTTTAAATCAAAAATAGTTGTTCATTTAAATAATGTTGCTATATTAACGATAAGATTGATGCAAGAATGGAATATGAAAAAAGAAGGAATGAAAACATTTCACAGTAGAACTGGAGCCAGTAATCTGCCAATTACTGTATTTGAGCTTTACTTGCTACACTATTATGCTGCTTGCCAATGGCTTGTGGTTACTTTAAGAGCTAATTTTGATTTATAAATTTGGCTTTTTTTAGAAATGGCTTAGAGGCAAACCTGTGAGTATTTTAAGTTCAAATAAAATAATTTCCCAACAGAGCATAATCTCCCCATGTAAGTTCAGAATCATTAAGGGTTGTGGATCCTTATTTCAAGAACCATTTGTTCATGTGAATCATAATTAAACTTTGTGGAGAAATAAAAGCACAAAAGAACATTTCCATTTCAACAAATTATTTACAAATATACATTTAATTTCAATGAACAATTATAAAATTAAAAAAGTATTACCACACATTAAATTGCCTATAAGCTGTAAGACATGTTGATGAGCAACCAGGTCAAGACATAATGAAGTACTTGTGACGAAAGATATCAAATGGCACACCAAATCAGTATTCTGTTCTGAAATACTAATGAAATTTCCATCTTGTTGATTACTGAAAAATTTCAAGAAATTATTTAAAATCTGAATCTTCAAATCACTTCACTTTCATTTGAAATGAAAGAACAGCAAAACAAACTATAAAAAAAGGTTGAAAAATTTATTAATATTTTCTACTGTTATAAGTTATAATAATAATAATTATATAGGCATTGATATACATTTAAAAAATCATAGAGGAAAAGTAAGTAAATGCCTCAATAAGATATATATAATTATAAAATTAAAAATTTCGCATTGGTACCTGAGTATAAAACTAGAATTTTTTGTAAAATTTAAGCTAATAATAGGTTAAATATTATTTCAAATTTTCATTTTACATACCAAAAAATAATTATTATTTGACAGGAAGTTTATTCCTTCTAGAACAACATAATATTTTGAAAACAGAATTGTGAAAAATTTATACTTTTAATAATCTATACTAGAATATACCTTGCTTAAAACTTTGATGACAATGTAGAACAAGAATGTCAGTAATACGACACATGGGGCATTTAAATGAGATCTCTGACCATAAATTAATAATATTTACATTTAATAAATAGTTTTTCTATACATTTTAATGGCATACAGATATCAAAGACAAAGCAGTGCAATTATGATTTGTTCCCCCGCCACCACAGCTTTCTTTTTTATTCAAATATAGTTCTTCTTGCAATATCTCACAAATGTGTAATAAATGAGACATCAAAAATTTCAATGAACTCAATGACTCAGGAAGTAATGATCAGTTCACAAAATGATTTATGCTACATTTGCCCAATATTTTATTTCCATGTGTATAATAAAATGCTGAAAAAATCTCTATCAAATATAAAATTATTTTAGGAGTAAATAAGTCAGCAGATAATTTAGATTCTAAAAGAAAGATAAAATTACAGAATCTTTTTTATTCCAGTGCTAAAGACTAAATATATACATAAACTGTGCATTAAAATAAATTTTTCTTTAATTTATAATATATCGGGGTTTTTTAACTTCATAGAACTCAAAAATGCGTTTTTGAAGCACATTAAAAAATAAAAAAATTATACACAATAACAACAGGCCAAATAATGTTAAAATTTAAAACTGGAAATAAATTCACACTCTATCAGTCAATACTGTGTAAACAAACTTATTAATTTACACTATACAATTTTATAACAAAAGGAATTTCCATTTTGTAAATATGTTTTTAAATCATTAGCCATTAATTAAAAGCAATATAAAAATGTTTACTGGTCTCTGCACCTTAAAATTAAAAAGATATATTTTGATGATTATTTGAAAAACATCTTAATGTATATTCAGAATACACTGCTGACCATTAAAATTGTTGCACTATAAAGGCAGAATACAACAAATGTTAAAATTTATATGAAAGGTAAAACTTGTAAGTTATTTGATCTGCATTTCAAGAAATACTGGGAAAGCAGGTAGATATAAAAACCACCTACAATATGTAAAAATAATGTAAAGTAGGTTTTTCACACAAAAATCACATGTGCAAATTTGTTGCTTGAATAGAGACCTTGATATAAGTTACATAACCAGAATAGCTATCAGCACATATTCGACCTTAGTCGAAAAAAAAAGTATGTATACCAAGACTGCGATTTAAGGTTATGTGATAGGGCTGCTCACATTAGTCGAGATCTGAAGATTGTTATGATAAAATTAAATTGATCGCACCAAGTTCATACAGAATACACACACACATCTCTCTCGCATCTGGTCACTAAATTTGTCTGCATTGCCTTAAACAGGTTGTCTAACCATGTCAAGTATATTGAGTATAAAAAAGATTTGTTTTAGGTATGACAATGTCAACTCCAAGGACTATCAGCATGTCAAACATTATCAAAACTTTTTTTTAATTCTGTAAGAGAGACATGCATGCCAACAAGTGTTGAATGGGAAAGCATACAAGCAGGTGCGCCATCATATCAACTTTTCTGATTATTCCTGTTTTGCATACAACATCATGACGCCTATATCTATGTGTGGAGGAATGAAGAGGAACAAAATCTGCCATCTTGCATTAATCATCATCATACAGACCCAGCACACAGAGTGATGGTATGGAGTATCATCTCAGTAACATAACTAGTAATTTGGATGGCCGTCATTACATTTCTGATGTGTTAAGGACAAAAGTTGTGAACTATATTATATAGAGCCCTCTATCATACTGAATTCCTGTATGCCAATACATAACCACACATTGTTCATACTATTTTTACCTTTTTTCATAACTGAGGATATTTAATTGCTATGCAGGCTAGCACACTTTCTAAATTTGTCACCATCTGAAAACAACTGGTCCAAAGTTACTGAGATTGTTGCTGTTGCTCTTACCAACCAACATAATTGATGTATTCTGGTACAGAGTTGAAATTGCATGGAATTCTGTACTAGTATTTGACGCCGATTTCCAAATGCCTTGTACTTTCA
This sequence comes from Caerostris darwini, assembly GCA_021605075.1. NCBI lineage: Eukaryota > Metazoa > Arthropoda > Arachnida > Araneae > Araneidae > Caerostris > Caerostris darwini. Next base: position 42,681 of record BPLQ01011735.1, on the reverse strand, counting down.
AATAAAATACCTGTAAATTTAATCATGTTACCCCTCATATAATTTTGTTTGTGTATAATAAATATGATTGTGCTATTTGCTTTGTTTCATGATGTAGCTATTTTAATTGCCAGCAGTGTATATTCAAGAATCTCTCTAATCACTAATAGAAATGCAATACAATAAATCTGTAAAGAGCATATACCTAACAGATGATTCCACTGTCTCAATCGATACACTTTCTGTCTTAAAATTTGAAATTACAGCAGTCCATGTTTCAGGGAAAACAGTTACCAAGAATTTTTCAGCTAATAAGGAAAGGGCATGACAGCAACCATACTAAAAACAATTTAATATGATTTAATCAAACAATTTCAATTATACCAATTATATTAACTTATTCAAGGATTGCACATCAAGTTATAAAATTAGTAATTGTTTGATAAAATAAAACATCGTAATAACAATATTTCAATAAGATCAACCAATATTTGAAATTTTGAAAAATATGACATTCTAAAATATTTTCTTGTAATTTAATTTTATCATTATGCAATATAACAATCTAATGATATACAACTCAAAAATGGACAGTATAAAAATGGATATTTATATGTATAATATTTTAAGGCAACTTAAAAGCTATAACTCTCAGCATTCAAATTTTTGTTTCCTCTAAAATTATTATTTTTTAACCTAGTGTGTAGCTAAAATATTAAAAATAAATTATAATTAGTTATTTTTAATTAAACAAAAATAATTTATATTGCTACTTGGAGACAATTTGCACCATCTGGTGACTTGATTTAGAAATTTTCAATTTATAATTAATTGTTAAAAAATTATTTAAAATAGACTTAATTGCTTCAAATATTCAATTTTTGAAATTAATGTTTTATGTGAATGTGTTTTGTTTCCTTTTTTTAACTTTTTTCTTTATTTCAAATATTTTATAATATAAGCATATTTATATTCTATTTTCTAAATTTTAATTATATAAAAATAGTTATTCACAATAACTTTTTCTTTACAATTTGCAAACCACATTTCTTATCATTATCAGTGTTTTAAATTTGCGATTGAGATTTCCTCCTAATTTATTTACAGTTCTTACCTTTTCTTTTTATTATAATTTACAAAAGCTTGGAAGCTTCACCAAGATGTTTGTTAAAAATAGATTTTAATAGAAAATTAAAAATTAGAGTTATAAATTAGATATATTCATGAAACCTTCAATTTCACAAACGAAAATTTAAAATTTTTGATAGGCAGGCAATTCTGGGACAGAAATTGAAAAAGGGAAATAGCTGAAAATTCAACAATGTGGGATCAGTAAGGTAGAAGGTTTTTTTTTTCTCTAAGAACTAACCCCAAGTATTCCCATTTCATCAATAACTGTTAGATAGTGAGATTATAGATATCTGGGGTTAGTAAGTTAGGCATCTTTCTTTTAAATAGCCGGTTAGTAGTTTTGTTCCAATCAGTACATGTGGCAGTTGCATTTCACTTTTTTGGTTGATTCCATGCTTTTCCTATTTTTTATCCAAAGGAAACTGAATATCCTGAATATCCTTTACTGAATAACCCAAAGGGAAAATAAATCAACTTAATTTTATACTACATTCATTCTCAAGTCTAACAAAATATACAAAAATTAAATGCCTGGTCAATGTCAGATAAACAGAAAGTGTACTATAAAACCAAGCCATAAAAACGAAATTTAAGTAATGCCAACTGATTATCTGTACAAATAGTACATATAATGATTGTCACAGAACATTCATATGCTACCTAATGAAATGATAAAAATAAATATATAAATCTGAATCTAGTATGTTCTATGAACTTGATTTTGAATTTTGTAGGATAATCATAATTGAGAAAGCAATTTTAAATTTATTTTTCATTCTTTATAAAACATATAAAATAAAATAATCCTTACATTTTAAATTTACAAAACTTTTTAGATAAATTAGTAAAATAAATTTTATTTCTGTTACATTTCATACGTAATTCATGGCAAACTGAAGAAAATGAAAGTTATGTAGAATGATATCAAGATTCTATCTTTTTCAATTCCATAAATTTTTCCAAAAATATGTTATTCATATGCATTTATATATAATGAGCCATCTAATTTTAAAAATTTTAATTTAAAGCAAAGTCACAACCTTAGCAGCAATTTGATACTGTTATACATCACAACTCTGTCAGAGACAATGATCATAGCTGTGACAATGATTCAAGATGAATTTGCAAATTTTATTACTGCTATTTTACTAAGCTGGTAATTAATTTTTTAATACGAAAGTCATAAAAGGTTAATTATTCATTTAATTAAATAAGTGCTATATATTTCTTTCATTAAAAAAACATTGAAAAAATTAACTTCGATTAGTAAATTTAACTATTCAATTTTAATTGTTTAAAGACAAATATAAAATACAATTTTAGAAAATCATCAAAATAAAAAGAAACCAAAAACAAAATTTATCATTTTTATCATAACAGGTCATTATTAATTACTGATTAAGGTTTGTTTTCATAATTTAACATTCAATGTTTTTCTTTTTACCTGTGCATAAACACCATCAAAGGAAAGATAATGAAATTTAAAAAAAAAATAATGAATTGAGATGAAAATTGCAACCAATTGTGATTTATAAATAAATGAATGAGTAAAATTTATTTATAATAATACTTACAATTAAGTATTTATTGGTGCACATTCTTAAATTATTAACAAGGAGGTTGATAATTTTTGATAAAGCAGCATCAATCACAGGGTTATATGAAATCGAATCATACACAGCAAAAGGCTTTACTAATGCATGTACAAGTGGTAGAGTAGAATGCAGTGAACTTTTATGAGAAACATCTAAATAAGCATCAACAGCTTGTTTTGCAATTGCTATTACAGGATCTTTATTAAGATGATCAATAGGATAAAAAAGGTTTGACACCAATCTGAAAATAACAAGTAAAAAATAACAAAATAAATATTTAGATCTGTTCAAAATACATTTAAAAGAATATAGTAAAATATTTCATTAAGTTTATGCTATAAGTTTGAACATTATTCAAAATGCCTTTCATCAGCAAAATGGATAGTTAATGCAAAACAATATAAATGCCACTTTTTTACATAACGTTGATGATTAAGAAAACATCCTAATCCAATGAGTAAATTCACTTATCCATATCATGGTAACCACACGATTTAAGTATGTCACAAATTATTTGTTTTAATTAATAATTATTTTATTTGTTTGATGACAATTTTAAGATGAAAAAATATACATAATTTCGTACTAAAATCAGGAATTTATATATATATATATATATATATATATATATATATATAATCATTATCTGTTTTAACAACTAAAAACGATGCTAGAATGGAACAAAAAAAAAAAAAACTCCTGTCAATTTTGTCACAAATATAAAGATTATATTCCCACAAAAATTCGTTGGCCAAAAGTGTTTTTTTAAGCTAATAAAACTGAACTTCAGAGTGTGACAGAAAAAAAATCTTTCCTATATGACAAGTGTAGATAATAGAAAGAAATTAAAATCTGACAAAAGGAGGACATGCAATGTATGAAATACAAAAAGTCACAAGTAAGATTTTAAAATACGTCAAATCAATAATTAATTAACAATCATAATAATCAAGATTTCCATCTCTTTAATAAATATGAAGATAACAAAGAAGAAAAAAATTTTAATTTGTTCCCTTTAGAATCAAGCAGTTTTAAAATTAAGGTTTCACAATATTTGTTTAATCTCTTCATTTTACTGAAAGATGGATGAAGATTTTTTTGCTTATTTCATTTACCTAAGCTTCATTTATTTCAATGGAATATTCCACTACTTACTTCTCACTTCTTTTTAATATAATTATACATATGTTTCTTTCAAGTTCCTACTATTGTAAATTTAATATAAATTTTTTTATTTCATCATAGCACCAAAAAACATTCAAAAATTTAAAACTTGAGAGAGAGAGAGTGAACTTTAAATCATGAATAACAAAGCACTATTATCAGCTTAAACAAACAAGTATGAACTATGAGTGTTTGAATCTTTAATTTTGTGAAGATAGAAATTTTGACTATACATTATAGACTGCTGCTGATCAAAACAGAATGAATAATTTCCCCTAGATGAACCCTTTGGTAATTTTAAATCCTGTGTAATAATTTAAAAGTGGTAACAGGACAATATTACTAAAAAGATTAAAAGTATCAATCAATAGAAACATATTTAAAAATGCTAAAAATAAAAGGATATTCTTTCAAAATACCTTTTGCAAAAATAAATAATAATCTCTAATTTTAAATTATAATTCCTAAAGAAGCATTTTAATGAAGCAAGATAAAATTATAATATAAATTATAACTAAAGTTCATTCATTGAAAATACTCATAAAGGAAACATTTAACTAACAACAAATTAAAGTTTATAGTTCAACAAATTAGTGAAACTGAATTTTTCAAAAGATCTATTCAAACAGCACAATATAAGATGGGACTGCCAACAATATTTTTATTCATGCTAAATATAGAACTCTCTCTCTCTCTTTTTTTATTGCTATGTCACAGTAAGAATTTTAATATATATTTTTCTAGAGAATTAATAATTAATCCAATAAAAGGTAAAGATTTTTGATACAAATATTTTTGTAATCTGAGATTTGTTTTATAAAAAATTTCAACTTGCTTCTGTGCTATTTGATAAACTAAAATAGTGAATAAATAAAACTGCATCAAAATGAATAATGCCCTTGAAGATCTAATAGCAAACTTATTAAAATCTGAGTTAGAACTGCAAATCTTAAATCAAATATCTTTCAAGTAAATAATGTTATATTCATACAATTGTAATACAGTTATTATTAATCAAATTAATCATCAACAATATATTTATTTAACATTCATTACATCTACTTTAATATTTTATTTTGAGCATACAAATATAATTTACTTAGTCACATAATTTAAATTTTAAGATATATACAAGCATACTTGCAAAATGCAACAGCAGATGCTTGACGAACACGGACATCTTCATCTCCAAGTAGAGGTATCAAAATATCCTTTAAGACTTTATCTTGATAGCATGTGTTGACGGACAACGTATTATTCGAGATACGCTTACTCTCTAAATAATGAACTACTTTAAATGATATAGATGAAACTAGTTCAGTAAGCTCTACCTGAAAAAAAATGCATATATTTTTAAAAAATCAAATAAAAGTATGAGACTTTAAAATTAATGATAGACATAAAAACATTCAATATTTGGAAAAAAATTCTTCTAAAATGTGAAATAAACCCTTTTTTAATGCAGCTAGCAATGTTTTTGCATGACTCACAAAAAGCACTTATAAAACTTTGCATATTTATATACCAGGGATGGGCATGTATAAAGAAAATGATAACAACATGCCAGTTTTTCATATATTATATACAAAGCCATGCCACAGAAATTAAATGCAAAAATTGAGCATTAATAAAAAGTATAACATTTAACTAAAATCTTTTACTAAATCTGTTAAATTTGCATTTAATTTGTTAAAGATATTCACATTAATTTTATAAGATCTGATTATCCAAGTTTAAACAATATTTTTACTTTACAAATTTCACTGTGAATTTAAAAAATTCACAGTGGAAAAAATATATATATATAAAATTAGATAGGAAGCAGATTTTTTTTTAATGTGAACATTTTGATTCTGGCAGAGTTATCAAAAGTCAATTAGAAATAAAAAGAAAATTCTAAAGAAATACATGGAATTTCTATACAGAGAATTTTTAATTTATTATTAATTTTTAATAATATAAGTTTTAATAATATATATATGCATCTGAAATGTCACATTATTATTACCAGTCATGTTGAAATGGCATGTATGTTATATTCGCAACTTAAATAATTTCTAAAAAATTTTTTGAATTAAGAAGAAAAGAGAAAATAATACTGGCACCATGAAAACGAGAAAGAAACCTGTGGAATCTTGCTTAACAAATCCCTTTCTTTTTTTTTTAGATTTTTTTTTGTTATAAAGTATAATGACTATTCTTTTATTAAAAAAAACCTATTAAATTTAACTAAGGATGACAATAACATTTAAAAAAGAATTTAAATGCACATGCTGAAATTTTACTAAGTCAAAATATGCTAAGAAACATATTAAATGATTTATCTCTTATGTACTTAAGATATCTTACAGATCTTTACCTTCTTAAAGTTATATAATAATTATTATAATACTTAAAAAATATGATATAGCAAAACTTTAAAAACAAAAAAAGATGTGAGAAATTTAAAAATTAAGCAAAATTAAAAAAAAAATTATTAAGAAGGTGCAGGAAATATTTTTAGAAATCTAATATAAAAGTAATTAAAAGTAAGGATTTTAAAAACATTTCACAATAATGTTGATACGATTTTTGTTTCTAAATAAAAAAAAACCATAAGAATATATAAACTGACAAAAGAAAACTTATTCAAAAATAAAATTTTCTAAAACAAATAAAAAAGTATAGAACTAAGATAAAGATAATGTAATCGGTTTCATTGAAAGTTAATGATATGCAATCATGTAATAAGAGAATTGCATAATTGAATCCATAATTTTATATGAAATCAGTGTTATTTATTTAGAAATATTTTTTGGTCAAACATAAAAATTTAAAACAAATAAAATAATAATAAATTGTATAGTAAAAATATAGCTTGTTCATTGAATATTAATTCTTTAATCTTATTATACTGCTCTGTAAAATATACTGATAGATATAAAAACTATATAAGAAACCAAACACTTACTTTAGTTAACCAATATGAATTGCTTTGGACTTTTAACAACGTTTCAAGAATAGGAAAACTTTCTAAGGCATCTACAGAATTTAAAAGAACATTCAAACACTGTTTCAATCCCAGTAATCCTAATTTAGAAGCAACAGAAGAATCATCTTGAATAACATATAATATTTTTAATAGAAGGGTTGGCAAAGAAGGAACACCTAAAATGAATAGAATAAATATTAAGAGGGAAAGCAGTAATAAAAAATGAATTTACAAATATATTTTTAAACAATAAGCACATAATAATGAAATGACAATGAAAGAAAAAATTCTAAAATTAACCTTTAATCTGTAAGATTTTTTTTGCACTAATGTACTAGTAGCTAACTTTGAAAATGATAACTTTGAATAATAATAATAATACACATAAGAAAAATTCAATTCAAACCTTAATTAAATTTCGAGAGGACGGGCACAATGTTTTGTGGTCTTAAGATAAATATTGATGCAAGTTTCATTAAAGTTTTTCAAAAAATAGCTGAATGGCAAAAAAAGATGAACAATTTTGGCATAATGGCATCAAATGCAGTTCATTATTCTAGCCATCGCCATTCTATTGAATTGTTAAAACCTCTATTAATTATTTAACGAACTAGTTTTCAATCTTTTAAATGTAGCTAGATATTTTACATCAAAAAGATTTAACTAGCATTAAATCAAACTAGCATGAAAGATTAAAAATTGAAAGTATTAATGTGTACGGTAAGAAGTATAGTCAAGATATTTGCCTTGAAATTATACTAATGTATGTTGTAGAATGATGAGTATTATGGGACTCTTAATTTCACCAAATTTCACAATACAGCAAAATAAAAAGATGACATTAGACAAATTTTTTTAAGGTGCTAATAAGGTGTACTATTTATAAAATTTTTGAGTTGTTTCAATCATCTTGAGGTAAATTTATTGAATTAAAATAAGAATAATCAAGATGCAGCAATAGTAAAACAAAAATAAATTTTATAAATTCACCTTTATTGGAAATATAATTGTTTCTACATGCTACAAAAATTTAATTTTTCTTAAAATTGTTTAAAAATACCTTAATTTATTTATTAAACTTAATTTTCACATATTAAATACTTTGTAAACTTAATACATTGAAATGGTATTAAAAAATCCTTAAATTTAAACACACAAAAATGTATAGAACAAATAAAACTTATTAATACTGTAAAAAAATCCATGGCTTGCTTGATTACTTTGTATACCGATTTTTCAACAAAGCAAAATTAATTTACTTGAAAAAGATATGCAGATAAATTTATAATAAAATGTAGCAATAAATAATAAATCAGGTTTATGGCATAAGAGCAAAGTCTCAATTCAAATGAACACGGATTTACGAAAATCTCTCTTCCTAATTTAATACATTCATATCACAACAATTTTATTTTAAATCCAATATTTCTATCTTAAATTATATTTAATACAAAAAATTCTATAAAATTTTAAATTTAGTAAAGAAAATTAAAAATTTATCATGCTTGTCTTAATAAAATACAATGAATTAAAAAATATATCTGATTAAGCACTTGGTTTTTAATAGTCAATATTTTTATCAGTAAAATATATGTAATATATTAATCACAGTATTCAATTATATACACCATAAATTTCTCATTATAAGTTGGGAAAATATATTTAAAAAGCCTTAGAATTTTAGTGAAGAGAGAGTGTGGATTATTTCATTCATTTCACTATAGGTGGACATGATATTGTCTTAGTCCACACATATTACCCAATATATAAGAATGAATCTCATCCATGTAAATCCTCTGACTCATAAAAAACATATTGTTTAATATTAGAGTAAGTTTCCAGTATTTCATTTTGTTCTCATAATACACACTATTCAAATGAAAATACCACCACTGAAAGTTGTGCAGCATTACTTTCTTTTGAACAAGCTCTACTCTTATTGGATGAAGCTGTCATTTTTTGAGGAAAAAAATATAGTTTACTTTTTGAATGCCTAACATAATTTATCAAATTGTGTTTTCAAACTGAAAGGGACACTCACCAGTGTCTGATGGTTAAGATGATTCTGGTTCTTCTATAATTTTAAATACATATTTTATTAATCTCATATTTAATTTATAACGATAAAAGTCTAATTTTTAGTTCCATTTCAAAATTTTTAAAGGGATCATATGCATAATGAGTAATTAAAAAAGATTATTAAAATAATGTATTGTAGGGATACAAGGTTATTTTTAACTACACTGGTGGACAAAACTAAGAGATGGAAAGCATTTTCGCACATTTCTCTAAAAATACTGCACAAAACCTGGACAGTTAATTGCCATATATGGTCACTGTAGCACTATTGGCCCTGAGATAAGTTTACGTATTCTTGTGGGCGTTGCTAAACCAGCAGGAGGTATAAAAGTCCGCATTGAGCTGTTCATCTCATTCCACTCTTCAACACAGTTGCAGATTTTAGTGCATTTTTGAATAATCTTGTTGTTTCTTGCTTGTTTTTAGGTGAAATGAGTGAACATCATCGTTTAGATGAAGGTATGAGGTGGAGAATTGTGGGTAGACTTCAGGACCAGACCAGGCCAGTCCCAAGCTCAGGTTGCTAGGGAATTGGATATAACCCAAGCATCATTTCCAATTTGTGGAGTCAATTTAAAACTAATGGGACAGTATGCAGACGACCAGGATAAGGTCGCCCGAGGGCTACAACGGCCAATGAAGACCGATATTTGTTCCTTTCAGCTAAGCGCCAGAGGACGGCTACAGCCACTCAATTGTCTAGGGGCCTCGCGGCTGCTACAGGAACATCAATTTCGAGTAAGACAGTTTTCAGGAGACTCCATGAAAGAGGGCTGTATGCCAGGAAGCCCGCTATTTGCATCCCACTCCCTCCCTCCCACAAAAGAGCACGTGCAGAATGGTGCAGACAACATCAAAATTGGACACAGCTTCAATGGGCTAATGTTCTCTTCATCGATGAGTCCAGATTCTGTCTACAACCTGATTCTGGACGGTTATTGATATGGAGGGAACCTGGAACCCGATACCATCCTAGCAACATTATCGAAAGGGACCATTATGCTGGTGGAGGAGTCATGGTTTGGGCAGGGATCATGCAAGATAAGCACACACCGCTCCATGTGTTTGACAATGGTTCCATGAATGCCCAGAGGTACAGGCAGGAGGTCCTAGAGCCCTATGTGCATCTTTTCAGGGGCGCTGTTGGCCCTGAGTTCATTTTTATGGACGACAATGCGCGACCACATAGGGCTCTCATGGTTGATGAGTATCTGGAAAGCAAGGATATTTAACGAATGGATTGGCCAGCCAAATCCCCTGACCTGAATCCTATTGAACATGCTTGGGATGCTCTTGGGAGAGCTATTGTGATGAGCCAACCCCAGAACCATTCTGGAGTTAAAAATTGCTCTGGTGGAAGAATGGGAGAGTCTTCCACAAGCCCTTCTTAACTCCCTTATTAACAGCATGCATACTCGTTGTGCATGTTGTCTGTCTGCCAGGGGTAACCGTACACCATACTAGAGGCAACACACACTGTACAAGCCTCACTTTTACTGTCATCTTTTATCCTTAAGTTCAGACTACATTGGATTTATTGGCAATAGGTCATGCCAGTGAATGTCACTTTCATTTTTGTTTTGCATACTTTATTATCATGGAATAAGCTATGTCCATACCAAATTTCATTTATTTATATTCAGTATTTTTTTAGATATTTGGGAAAATGTCTTCCATCTCTTAATTTTGTCCACCAGTGTACTTAGTTAAAATGAAGATTTGACAAAGTTGAAAGTCTGAAAATGAACAAAGCAGTAGATGCAAGCAACCATAATTAATTAACTGTTAATTATCTTAAATAAAAATTAGATTGAGGTGTACTTATTTAAACTATGTTATATTTCAAATTTCATTAAAATAAGTATATTCTGAAAGGGAATAAACTGGTAGTAAAATTAACTAAACAGGATAGGAATTACTTAGAAGACAAATTCTATAAAACTTAGATCCAATTATTGTTAATAATAAAATATCAATTGTTAATAATAATGAAATGTATAAAATTAATCATAGTTCTCTCCACAATGACTTTATAGAACCAGTAATCATGTTTAACAGTCTTTCTTTGAGTATAAGGAGTCTACATCTCACATCATCTGTATTCTTAGTTGTCCAATAACTCATAATTATCAATGCCAACCTTACACTTATTTTGAAATACTTATTATCATACACTAAATCAGCATTACTTTCATTATAGATATTTTAAATATTTCTGTTTTATTAATACTAAGGTAGTCATTCTTACATCAACAATTAATGATAAGCATCTAGAATTGTTGATGTGTATTATTAAAATGCATATTTTTAGAGCCTCATATAAGATATTTGATTCCATTTTTAAATTACAAGTAACACTACTTGCACTAATAGTTATAGTTTTATTTTATGCCATTTAATATAGCATATGAATGTTCTTATATGATAATTCATCAGAATGGAGTTATAGATTATTCTGATAATATTTCTATCATTTAGTTATGAAATAAACAAATAATGCAGGTGCCTTACAACTACCTAAGCAAAAGAATTATATAAAGGAAAAAATCATTAACATACCTGCATTAATATCATTTTTAACCCACTTAGACCACCAACCACCAGCTTCTCTTAATGCATGTCCGAGAAAACTACCAATCATAACACATGTTTGTCCTCTTATATGTGGATCCAAATGGGAAGCATATAAAATAACATCCCATATTCTTTGTTCATCTAAAAATAAAAAAAACTTTTAAAAATATTTCATAATCAATTTTTAATTTTTGAATTCTAAAGAAATAAAAAAAAACTATGAAAATGAGTCAGATAGGAAATACAATTTTATTGTAAAAAAAATTAAAGGAATGATTTACAGCAATTCTGAGTGGAGCTAATTAAACTTCAATTATCACATGATGGAACATACAATTTGACTAGCATAGAAACAATTCAGAAAATATAGCAGCCTGTGCTTTTGGTTAATGAAGCTTTGATTTTATGGCTGGCTATGATTTGACAACATTTATATTTGGCAAAAAATAGATAAAAAAAAGAGAGACTGATTGTCAAAAAAGTATCAAATATTCATGTTTGTACATTATAAATATGCATATTTGAATTCTAGCAAACAATATGAATCTTTATGCAATCATTTTGATTTCAAAACCAAAAATATATCTCCATTCATAATAATGTTTGAATTACTAAAGTGTATCAAAATATCAGCAAAAAATAGTTCAAAGCTACTAGCTTTTTATTGTGAAACCACAGTATCAATTAAAAATATCTAAAAAAGTAAATAAAAATAAAACCAAGTAATTACTCAAACTATATTTTTTAAATTTTATTTAACTATATAGTATGCCCAATACTGAAGATTTCAGCATTTAATTAATTTTTCATTTTTCAAACACTGTTTTCATTCTCATACATATAAGAGAACTCATTTATGGTTTCATATAAGTTATGATAAATTGCAGCTTGTTGGTATTTTAATGAGAATTCAAAGTGCTTATTATTACAATTTTCAGATTTATTTCATAATTTGCTTAAAATTAATGTATATATGCATACCAAGAATGCTTCATATAAATTTTAAAAACACCTTATATAATCCTTATAAATGAATTCAGTATTACTTATTGCACAGTAAATTATTTAATTCTTTCTTTATAGTAATATGAAATTACCTGTAATATCGTCATCAACACTGCTAATGTTCTTATGAAGAGGTAACAAAAATCCACTAGGAAATAATGAGAAAACGCTACTTAAACAGCCAATAGCAAGTGATTTTACACTAATTCTCACATTACGATCAGACATGAAGCCTCCAGGTGTTCCAGTTAATAGAAAAGATGAACATAACAATCTAGTGCAATATTTAAGGGGTATGTCATGATCTGTAAATGTCCCTATGTTACCAATCTGAAATAAAAATTAATTATTATAAATATTCTTTACAGTAGAAAATAAATATACCAAGAGGTTGATATGAAAAAAATCTTCTGATAAATATTTTTAAAAAATGGGAGGTTATTCTGATCAAATCAATTCACTTTCCTTTTTTTTTTTATCAAGAAAATAAAAAGTGAATTACAACATGCACATTGTAGGTTACATCAATTAGTCACAAAAATAAAAATTATAGAAGAATTGCATATTTAAAAATCATAAAATGAAAAATTGCTAACAATAAAGAATTATACTTTACATTTGAATATACATTTCCTTAAAAAAATTATTACATTTTATTTGCCATTTATACATTTCAAATAGATTACATTTTTCCTTTTTAAATTATAATATAAAAGAAAAAGTTTATTTAATTAATATAAATAATTATTTAAGATTAAAAGAATTCTATTTTTTCAACCAAACTAGTTACAAATTTTTGGCAATATGTAAATAATTAATATGAAATAACAGTATTTAATATGAATATACAGTAGTACTTATACAAATATTTAAAAACATAAAATAGACCAAAATTGAAATATACAGAATTTATTAATACCTTAAATTCAATTTTAGTTAATGGCCCAGGTGAAGAAGATGCACTATTATGTTCCCAAAAACCATCATCTGTATCTAATATGCTTTCATCACTTGCACCTTTTTTTAAAAATGTATTCTTTTTGTCAGAAATTATACCTTAAAAGTCAAAATAAATATATCAGATTGTGTTTATACACATTAAATAATGAAGTACAAAAGATGAAATCATGAATTATAACCAAACATTTTAAAATTCAACAAATAAAATGTTCTAGCCACTTGAGAAGAATGCAAACAACAGAAATATTATGGGAATATTTTTTGACCTATTGATAAACACTTTTGCCCGCAATAAATCTAGATTTTTGAAAATGTAAATTAATTATGATAAAAAAAAATTATACTATACTAAACTAAGAGTAAAAATAAAAAAGACAAAGGCTAAATCATTAGGTTATTCTTGAACAGAATTTTACAGAAAACTGAAACCAACCTGGGCCCAGATTAGGGTCAGTCTTCCAGTAACTTTTTATTATAGGATTATTTATTAAGAAAAAACACAAACTAATATTTTGCATAAAAACACTTTTAATCTCATGCCAAATTATTTAGGCAACATATATTAAAATGTTAATTTAACAACACTGGTATGTTTTAGTAAATTTCATGTTTTAAGTCTTTTAATAACTAGCCTAAAGCATTATAAAACAATATTAATTTTTTTAATAATATTAGCCAATGTATGATGAACCATTGTTATCTCCTGCTATCCTTTTGTTCTCCTGTGTATTCCGAAGGTACATAAAATTTTCTCTCTCTCTTTGCTTGTTTTAAACTACTTAATTAATTTTTTTTTAAATAAATTAAATAACTAATTAATTTATCATATAAATAATTTTACAATCATATCAAAGAAAGCTTTGGAAAATTGATTTAATCTAATTCTTTGGAAAAAAGAAAATTTTGAATCTTGAAATATCACAGATTGGGTAATGATAACACAACAGTAATGAGACTAAGTACTCAGTTCATATTTCATGTAAGAAAGGTACACAACCAAATGCAATAAGAAAGTTGTATAACAAATTCATACAAATTGTATTTGTAGACAGTGTTGTTGGATCCTGTCAAACATAGCTGACTAATGATCACAACATCAAACATTTAAGAACGCCATTATGTACAGTACAAAAAGATTAGTCTGCAAAACTGTAGCTGCATGTTCCTAAAGTCAGACAAAAATTCACAAAATATTGCAAAATTGTCTAAAAATGTTTACAAACATTCAAAGACATCAGTACGCCACTGATTATGGTATGTGTTAGCCAATAAGTTCACCAGATTTTAAGTATTATTCCTTTTTGTGGAGCTACTTCAAAGGATATAATTTACCTATAGTCCTACGATTATTTATAGTCCTACTTCACTTGTGAGATGCCAAAGGTTAGGATTATAGACACTTGGAGAACATTGTCATGGGATTTCTGAGTTCTTTTTTTTTTATGACGACTGATTCATTGTGTCAATGACTAACAGATTCTGAAGCTACAGAGACTATTGGTGGCATTTGTCATCAATACAAGGAAGAATAATAACAGAAATTCCCAACTTTACACTCCAACCTTTTTCAATTTTTATCTCCTGTAAAAATAACTTATAACTGTTACAATTTGCTAGCTATTTCATTTTAAAAATCACCAGTCCATTTCAGAAAACCCCATAAGACATACATGTTATAAAAATCTAAAATCAATATTTATAATATGAATATTGATAACCTAGATAAAAAAAGTAGATTAGCAGCATAAACTACTTACCTTCAGAACTTGCACCAAAATAACTCATGTCAACGCCATTTGATCTACTCCTTAAATTTGAATTATCTGCTGCATCTTCAGAGTCTCCATCTAAACTTAAAGAACTATCTCCAGTTGTATCTAAGTTGCTCCTTACTTCATCATCATAATAACATAACTGATCATCAACTAAAATATCAAAAGTTTTTTTTTTTTTTTTTTTTCATTTTTAAGTATTTATTTCTAAAATTATAATTAAAAACAAACATAATAAACACATATTAAATATAGACAACAACACAAGTAAAGTTAAAATAAACAACAAGTTAATGCAATAATCCTTTTGCTAATGTATAACACAATTTAAAATATTGGAAAATTTTAAGCAACATTTAAACCGTTAAATCAAAATGCAAATTTTTTACAAAATTTTATGAATTTTCTGTTTGCTTTGTATCTTTGCCTATATAAATAAATTTTTAATTTGATTACTAAATATTTGATTTATTTGTTACTTCAATCGAAATTGTTTTTAACCACTCACACATATCGGTGTATGATGCTCATAGTTTCTTGGCTTATTTTTAATAAAAGCTTGACTACTTTTAATCAATCACAATCTCCACACATTTCTCATAATTCTTTTGAAAAAATTATTTATTTCTGTCTCAAACTGAAATTCCATATACTATCTTTGGAAAAAAAATACCTATTTGGATGGCAATATTTGGAATTATTTTTCCAAGCAATGGCCCAAAATTATCAATAGAAAACTCAGATTTCAGAATATATAATTCATTGCCTACTGCAGGAAATTAAAAGTGATAGTTATAGTTAGACTTATGATTTTTTTTTTATACAGACTAATACATTTTTTTTTTCAATTAAATTCCTGAAGCATAAAAAATTAGACATTGTTGATTTAGATCATGAACAGAAAAGAATGCTAAGAACTTTACCTCCATGAGGCAAAACAGTCACTGTAAGCTCCATTTTAGAGTAACATAAGCATAAAACATATAGACTATTAGTATTTTATTTTACTTTTTCAGCTTATATATAATTGTATACTTATTTTTGTTTTTATCACTTACATGTGTAGTTGCTATAAGGTTTTCTTGCATTACATTTTCCAATAATGACATTTTCTACTACAGATTGCAACAAATCTCAATTAATTTACCTAAGAAACAGTTTTAAGTTAGTTAAACTATACATGTTAGTTTATCCCCATTAGTGCACCACGCATTTTAGATGACTTCATAATCATAAGTTACAATACCAAATAATCACTACAATAAGCCAGATGTCAATGGTTTACCTGACATATGAAAATCTGCATGATTCAGGACCATTAGTGAAAATGTAATAATAAAATTATTTTAGAATGGAAATGAAAAAGATATATATAATATGTAAATGGAAAATGTTATATCAATTTTCGGTAGTTTCAATATTTCTTTTATTACAAAAATGGAATTTTAAACACCATTTTATTCTCTATTGGCTAAATTTTCTTTTAAAAATCAAAATTCCATGGTTTAATAAATAGTATTCAGGACAAATTTGGTTGAATTTGGCATATCAAATATTTTATAATTGTACTTTAAATATATCTACTTTATGACGCCAACAGCTATTATATTATGAATATCTTAATAGAGAAATGAATGCTAATGGAAGATGACACTGAAAGTTGTTTCAATAGTAATACATATTCAACGTAACAGTAATGTACGATTAACAGCCAAGTATGTGGAAAAAGTACAGAACTGTTAGATTTTGATAAAGAACAAATTGTAATGCTATTAAATTCAGAAGTGCGAGTTTCGGGATGATGTGCATTGTAACTTGTTTATTTAATGATGCAATCTGCATGTATCAAAAATAGCACAGAAATGACCAATCATCTGACTATATTTTATACTCATCCTAATAATTCCATAGGAGAGCATAGATTAATTCAAATTGTTCACAGCAACTACTCAGTAACAGTGTAATAAATCATTGGCATGGTGAACAGGTCAATGATTTGGAACATACAATCAACAGTTATCTTTTGTACATAAGCCTTTAAATCCAAAACTAATGTACTTGGATTCCCCAAAAGTTATTGGAAATAATATTGAAATAAGCTTTAACACAATTAAAATTGTTGTTGCAAAAACACTACATTACATAAACCTTTTTTCTTTCTATGTTCTTCGACAAATTTTAATTTTTTTCTTTCTGGATGGTGTAGTGGAAGCTTCCCTGGTCAAAAGGAAAAATTTATTCACTCTTTTATAATTCTTTATAACAATTAGTAGTTCTTATTAAACAATTTAGCAGATTATTTTCTTTATTTCCGCAGAGATGGTAGTACCAACTGAAAAATTTCATGAAAATACACTTATATTTTGCATACTTATTGGTAAAATCAACTTTGCTTTCATAACACTATTTTACTAATAAAAGGTTTGGGGTTTTGGTTTTTGTTAGAATAAAGATGATTTGTTTAAGCGTCGTGAAAACACATCCGTATAAATTATGATATTTATAAATATAGCATTATTTTCTTGAAAAACTGTGTTTCTCATTGTTAGGTTTGATCGAGATATATCAAAAGTGATATTTCTCAACAAAGCCTTAGATCCTAATGTGGTAAATGATAGCAATATTTCAGATTTTTTTCTTATACAAAGACTATCAAGATGTATCAGGACTGATATTAATTCCTCAGTATCTAGATCAGGAGTGGCCAACCCAAATGATCTTGCGGACCACTTTGGATATGCATCATAAACTCTGCGGGCCGCATATAAAATTATATATCCCCATAATAGATTTAGACCCACTATAGACATTTTTTGGAGTGAAAAATTGAAAAATAATGAGTTATTATTATTGTGTTTACTATTTTTCTTACATGTAAACATAGATAACATAATAATATAGATACTACACGTACATTTTAAAGAAATATATAACACTAAAAATTAGTTAAAAAAATATATAAATATAAAAGAAATAAAAAAAATGAAATCCTTAAAAATATTTATTTTACTAGCGCTGTATTTGTTTCACCACTTAGCTTTTGCAAATCGATCTCAATTTAGGTATTTGCTCATCGTAATTGATGTTACAGAGGTTATCGTCTGTTATGTTTGAGCGCCTTTTTTGTTTAGTCAATTACATTTTAGAAAAAAAGGATTCGCAGTTGTAAGTTGAACTAAAAGCGCTAACAACTTCAACTAAGAGTCTGGTTTGCTCTGCTATCAACTGTGCGTATCTAGGGATGGTCACTGAGGTCACTTACAGTGAAACATGGAACCTGTAATATTCGATATTCCAAGATGCGCGCGCATCATGAGTTTGCAGAATATAATTTAATTATTTTACGAACTCATAACTGTAAACTCATAAATAAAACAGGCAATATCTGTCATATATTCGAAAGAATACTATTTTAAAATCAAAGTTAATTTTTTCACATAATTTCGACAGCTAATTTTTGAATATATGGATGCACACATAATGTATTTTATTAATACATTGATTTTTACTACTTTGGCCGTTATAAAATAAATATATTTTGTAAAAGTGTGATAAATCTCACAGGCTTGAAAAATATTCAAGGCGGGCAGGGGGTTGGTCACCCCTGATCTAGATAGTACCACAAAAGAAAAACGTATTGATGGTAACATTTTAGATAAAAAATTGCCAATACTAAAGGTGAGATTAAAGATTTTTCATCTAAAATTTTTTTTAATAAATCAGATTCATCAACAAAATGCAAAAATTTGTCAAAGTTATTAAAGAAATAAAAAATAAATACACTTCTTGTGAAAACAGTGCTCTGGAATATAAAAATGCACCTATTCAGAATGAATCTATAGAAAAAGTAAATAATATTGTATATAAAACACATAATTATAATCTAACTGATGCTTTTTTTACAACGGTATAATTAGTCTTTTGAACTATATTTGTCAAGAAAGTGTAAAGCATGCAAATTAGAAAAATGTGCAAAATTTTATTTTGCTCTTCCAATGTTGATGCACTTTCTACATTTTTACTTTTCTTGCCTCTCTTCCCAGAGAAAAATTGAACTGGTCATTTGGTGAAGATGTTAAATAACCATTATTATGGGCAACTATGTCCAGTGCAATGTTTAGTGCTATAAAGCGGAATCTGCATTTAACAGATAATATACTTCAGTTAAATTATCCAATTTACAACAATATCTGGATATTCTAAAAGCTAATTTTATAAAATATGAAGTTTTCTATAAAAACCTATCCATCAATAATAAATTATACCATATATTGGTAAACACTATTGTAAAAAAATTACAAGAAAATCGTGCATTTTGGATATAAAATTTGGTGTTTATGTTAATCTGAATTAAACTATTATATATATACTACAACTTTTTTACTTTGCACAAGTTATGGTTTGAATTGAATAAATTAGGGTTCAGGGCTACTGGAATAATATGAGAAAACAGGTTAGGAAAATATCCTATTTCACCTGCAAGTCAAATGAGAAAGAATGTGGGATGTATAAATCTGTATTTTAAAATGAGCAGGGCATTTTTGTTGTTTTATTAAATGATCATCCCATCATTGCTATAGCATCAAATTGAAACACCATCCATCCAACTATAAAAGTTAAGAAACACACAAACTGATATAGCAAACTATATTAATAGGGAATTATACCCAGATAAAGGGTGGCAAAGACCAACGTGACAATTTTGTTGTATTGAACAGAGTGCAAATAAAATTTAAGGAATGTTGAAAGTTAATTTCTATTAATTTCATTAACATTACAAAAATTACTGAATAGAAATTATATAAAAGTGTTTATGATTTAATAATTTCTGAATTTTCAAATCAGCATCACTACATAAAATTAATAAAAATGAGGTTAGACTGAAAGTAACCTTCATCATTAATGTTGCATTGTGTTGGGTGCCCATCTGACCAATTGTCACTCAAAAACAAAATATGTTCAAGCAAACATATTGTTGGGAAAAAAAAGCAATCATATAAAAGAAAGAGAAGCACTTGTTGTGGTAGCCAGTTTATAACTACACATAGAAAGTGCATTATGCCTTTAAATTAGTGTATGCTCTAAAATATTTCATATTTTGGAAAAGTAATCATTTTAGATTCATTGTGTTTTAGAAACATTTTTAATCTCGCATATCATTTTCCTTTTTCACTTTTGCTCACTTAGATTCTCACATGTACAAAAAGAGAGAGGGAGACAGGATATGACAATTATTGACAGAGGCAATGGTGCAAGAATGCACTGCAATGTAAACAAAAAAAGTTAGTGGTGGCTATCTTATGGTAATGGTAATGGTAATGTTTTTTAAGGACCTACTGATCATTCTATCTCCGGCAACTACCAAATACTTCAACATTATCATAGACAAAATGGTTCACGTTACGGTAGTGTCACATATTAGTTTCAAAAACATGACAGTGATTAACAGTTGATGACCTGGCCTCTAAATTAACGTTATATATCATACCCATCAAGTAATATACATTAACTAGAGGAGTTAGTGTATATTACTTGATGGGTATATACACTAACTCCTCCTAACCTCCACATATCATTATAATAAAGTGGTCATTGTAATGACTCATCAGTATATAAAACTTCTGGTTTTATCCTAAACATATCATGTTTAATTATAATATAAAAAATTATGGTCAAGTGATTATGTGAACAGTTCCCTAGCTCCCTCCACAAAAAAATCTACTATATTTTACATTTAATTCCTTCTTTAGAAAAAAAACAAGAAATAATTTTACTTTGTTTTTCAGCAACAAATAGATCTTGGTCATCTTCCAATGCTGCCTCATCAATGGAGGCTAAAGAAGGAACCATGCTGTACTGACCTACAGTCAAATAGAAAAAATAAAACATTATAAAAATTACAAAATTTTATCATACTTATACATTATTTTTCTTTTGAAAGTTCAATTTATAGCTTTTTAAAAGTTAGATTAAAATATTTTACAAAACATGACACTATCAAAATATATATAAAATGCAAATAGAAAAATCTCTATTGAAGTATATTATTGATGTTTGACATCATTCTTTTCATTATCTGTATCCAAGTAGCTTGTATTTGTGATCATTAGTACTTTTATAAATCTTGGGAATTAATTTCATAAAAATTTGTTGTCATATGAAGCCAAAACCAAACCTCATTTTATTTTAAATGACACTGCAGAAGTTGCATTTACACTACATCTCAATGAAAACACTTTCTTAGTCAACATGTATGCCTACTTAAAACATAGATAGTTATATATAATCATGTTTCCTTATTTACCAATACTCAATAGTCATTTTTTATAACAAAATATATTTTCAATTTCAAAAAGTTTTAAATTATATAATATTTTCTCAGAGACAATTAATAACTAGGTTTCTAAAAAAGAAAAAAAAAAAGTAAAATCCACATTTTACAAGTTTGGGTGATGTAAGTTATATTTTGTGAAAATGTATTGTTATAACTTTAAAACAGAAAATAATTCCATTCTTTTATAATGAAAATGGATTACGAAAAATGGAACATTATGAAATAAATCCTTTTTCTGCATATTAAAACAAATATTAGGTGAACTGTATGACAGAAATGGCAAAATTAAAATACAGATCAATACATTTTATTTATATTGCATTTAATTGCATAATATAAGGAATAACTAGAATGCTTCAAATAACCTAGTTTTTGTTTTAAAACCTACGAATTTATTGTGCTATATAAATATACCAGCAATGCTTTGTCATTCCTAAATCTGAGTGTATATATATATATATATAAATGAATTAAATAAATATAATTGAAGTTCATTTTCAACTCATTTACTCAATTAAGGTGTAATGAATTAAATTATGTGTGATCATTTTTTTTCTTTGCGTTTTGTTTTTGATATTTTTTTCCCTCCTTCAGCTTGTTAAATTATTTGGTTTAACATGGGAATCTAATTTTGTAGTATTTCATTCAATAACTTTTTGTATCCAATCTCTAGAGGCAAAATGCTTTTTTGAACAGCAGTAGAAATGTGCAAAAATCCAATCTTCATTTAACACTGTAAACATAACAGCGCTTCTTCAGATTTCAGTCAAACTACACTTTAAAAACTCCTGACACGAATAAGAACAATCTTTGAATACGAATATCAGAAACAATAGTTGAATATTTAACTGGAATTAAGATGTGATTACTTGGAGGAATGTCAATTATAAGATTTCAACAAGATTAGTCAGAGCATACATAACTTGCACTATGTGTGTTTTTCTGGTTTAGAGGTAAAATAACTGCGCACGTTGAATAGCCTTCATAATCACCAGACTTCATTCCTTTAAATTAATTTTCCTACTTAGTAAAGTATATAAAAGTACATAAACCAAAGCAGTAAGTTAACAAAATTATATCATTATTGCATGCAAAATATATAACATCAATTATGTCATTTTTAAATAAGACAAAATTTGTATATTTTATTATATTTGTTGTATATTTTGTTGTTTGCTGTTGTTTCTTATCCCACTTGGCTGGCCAAGCCCACGAGCCCATATGGACTCATGATTGAAGGGGAAGGAAGCAGCTTCTGTTGTGATGGAGCACCCGTAGGTAGAAGCCTGACTTTTGCTCCGTGACGCTCTTACAGTCATAGGAGACCGGGACCTACGGCTTAAAGTGGATTCCGAACCACTACAAACATCCATGGCACCGCCGGGATTCGAACCCGAAACCTGTGACACCGAGCGCCAGAGCGCTAGACACTCGGCCATTCAGGTCCCAAATTTTGCCAACGGCACGCAGTGTTCCCAGGTGGTCACCCACCCAAGTACTGACCGCGCCCAATGATGCTTGACTTCGGTGATCTAACGAGAACCGGTATATTCAGCATGGCATGGCCATTGGCTGTATATTTTGTTGTGATGTATTAGTAATAAAAAAAAACGGTATGACTTTCATTTTATTTATTGAAATTTGTATTTTATTTTTTATTTCAAATAACTGATTAAACAAATTAATATTGCTAATTTAATACATAATTTATTACACTGCTAATAACACTTGAGAACACCAAATTCTATCCAGTAATAACAATGGTTGATTCTAATAGATTTCCCAGATCTAAACCTAAATACAGCAACAAAATCACTTTATTATATGCCAATTTTTATGGAGGAAGGATTGTTTTAAAATAAAAATAGTATTGTGAAATTTTAGTTTAAGATACCTTGAAATTGTCATTACAGAAAATCAGCAAATCTCAAATTTTGCATCAAACATAGTTTCCTCCTTTCTGCTTTGTTCCAACAAATTCAGTTCAATTTCACACATCATAATTTAGCAATGGAAAAGAAATTCCAAAAACACAAGGTATCTGAGCTACGATTTTCCAAAGAGTACATATTTCTCTCAAACATTTCCACTATGAGCATGCTATTTAATTTTTGGATTCTCTTATGCTCTTACGTTTTCCATCAACATATCTGTCTATCCTAAACTTAAAATCATCAATATGAAGCCTTGCATATACATCACAGACTGCATAATAAATTTTCAAAGAGAAGGCAAGCAGTATTGATGCTGGCAGGTCCATATATATAATTTTTATAGTCTGTCAGTCAAGTGGACTCATAAAACATGGGTTTATCAACAATTTATTGAAGCAAATAAAGATGGTGAAGTTATATGGATATTTTGACAAACATATTTCCATGGATAACAGAGATAAAAAATAAATGCATTTTTGTCAGAGTTCAGGTGAAGCAACTGCTTTAGGATACTAATTTCTGAAAAACAATTGATTGCTGCTGGTAAAGGGGCTTGGAGTGTTTTTGAAAACATATTTAAGTTCCCAAAACTGGCATGCAAATCCACCCTCAAACCTCACATTATTCACCTCAAAATCAGAGATTCCACAACTATTTATTACTGATGTTATTCAAGAACAAGCACCCCACCATCTCCTATACAAAGAACGTTCATTGAAAACTTGCAGCTTCTTTCAAGTTTTCAATACTAACCAACTGATAGTCTTAAAAGAGTTCATAACCATTTTCAGTTATCTAAGAAGAATAGAGAATATACATAACTAGTTGTTGAAGTGCTACAATTGACAAGCTTAAGGTGTTTCTTACCATCGTCAAAAAGTCACCTTCAGCGAGCTCAAATTTGTTTGTCTGATTTCTATATTCAGCCATTCCTAACTCCTTCCCATTGTAGGCAGAGCTAACCATCTGCCCATTCCTAACTCCTTCCACCTAAGTATCTATGACTCTCACACACCCAGTTCAATATCTACAATACCTAGTATGTCATAATTTCAAGACCTTTAATGTTTTTCTCATTTAAACTTTTTGTGGCAACTGGTTCTAAATATCACTGAATTTATTTTGTTTATTTTTCAATTAAAATTCTTTCTCCTTTTGTTCATTTGACTAATATTCTTCTCTTTTTTGTTCACTACTAAAACATTAATTTTAAAAAAATATATCTTATTTGTTGATGAGGCTTATAGTCACATTATTACTCCACTATCAGTATGTCAGTTGCTAATAAAATCTTTTTGGTAAGTAAGATAAAATAGTGAAAAATAATGTATTTTACATAATTTCATTTCCAAACAGCATTGTTAATGACTTGACATTATAGTTAATTATATATTTTTTTTTCCAAGTAAAACTGTCCGTCTATGTTGGTACAATTTGAATGCACTATTTAAGATTTAAAAATGTAAATTTATATGGATCATATATTGTTTTGGAGGGAGGATATTTTTTCTGATTAGTATAATTAGTCCTTTTTAGACTTTTCTATACAATCTCAAAGGTTTTGCAAATAATTTTAAGCAAATTCATTAAAAATGAAGTCAATCAATTTTGGTTGGAAAACAATTGAAAGCGTCAAAACACGTAACTGTAAATACAAATTTTTGCAAACTATAAATTGTAGGGCCAAAGCAATAAATAAAAAATTTCTATTTTATAACAAAATATTCAGGGTGTTTCAAAAGTTTGCTGCAAAAGTAACACACAATAAAAAAAGGTCTTTGGATCGGATAATTGTTGGACAAGGATGAAGGCGACTACTTTGTATATATCATATATGCATAGCATAGAAAACAATCTTAATTGCGTATTTCTAAATTATGAAATACTGATATTAACTAATAAAAGAGTCGATATAACTCATATATCAGTAGAAAGAATATTACAAGAAAAATATTTTTTACAGCAAAAAGCTTACAATTTTTTTTTCTTTTCGAATCAATAGAATGAAAGAATCAATGTCATGTTAAAGTATCAGTTACTACATAGTAAAATATGCCTGCTACACAGTTTAATGTAAGGGAAATATTTTGATTTCCATTCACTATTTTAACAATTAGAATTTAATGGCGGGTATAAATACTCGTAATATATTTTCATGAATAGCTTTTTTATATTTGCTATACCTTTTCTACAGTAGCAAACTTTCTATAGAACAATGCTATTCATAAGTTTAGATGAAAGAATGTTTTCTTTTTAACACCAAAATTATTTATTTTCAATTTTTATAAATAGCTTTTAAATAAGAAGATCCATTTTGTTTTTCAGAATTACTTAGTCATTTACAGAAATTATCAGAACTTCTAAAGGAACAGATATTGAAAACTGGAAACAAATATTCAAGAAGATATTTTTCTAAATATGATTTATATTCTGCAAAAGATTTAAAAATACATTTTATATGTCATTAGAATAATTCAAAAAATTTTAAATTTTGATATGCAATATGCATTAAAATTATAAAGTACAAAATTGAAATTAATTTTAAAATGGCATACACAACACGAGTTTTTAAAATGATGCAATTAAAATCATAATTTAAATTAATATAAATATGCTAGATATTGGTTGATTAATTAATTTAAAATATCTTTACTTTTGATATCAAAACTTGCCCTTTTTTTCAAAATTATTAGAAGATTATGAAAATTCTAAATTAATTGCAATTATTTTCTCTGAAAAAGATCATTATTCAATAGATATACCATAATGTACTTCATACAAATAAATTGATTAGTCTACTACAACAAAATATTTTTCTAATAAAGGAAAAAAAATTACTTTCACTCATAGCTCGATTTAACTTTGGAACATCAAAGATCAATGATTTTGTAATACCATAAGGAGATGTTAATTCATGCTGCAATACTTTTGGCGCACATTTTAACAAGTGATACAATGTTTCTAATGTTGCTGTAATGACATTATGATCAGGATGATTTGAAAAATGTAAAACAAGTTCATAAATCTGTAAAAGTTAAAATAATATTATATATACCACTTTAGAAAAGAAAATCAATACATATTTAAAACTTTTATTAGATTGTAAAAAAAATAAAAATATCTAAATTTAAAGGAACAAAAGAAATTTCACTATATTTAAAAAATAATAAAATAAATTTAAAAGATTTTTTTTACAGTACTAAAAATTACTCAAATCATACCACATGCTATAATAAAATGATAATTAAATGTGATAATATAGCAAATGTGAGAATTTTAAGAACAAAAAAGAAAATAAATAATATATAAATAAATTATTACTATTCAATTTACATACATAAATTTTATAAGTGAATATATATATATTTTTAATTTCATAAAATTATCAATATTCAGAGTACATGATATTTACCTTTAACAATTGCTCTTTAGTCACAATCATTTCTTCTTCATTCTGAATTATACTGCCGCTTTTAGAATTTGGAGACATCATAGCTTCACTAAGATGTGGTACTATGTGTCTTAGACACAAGAGAACACCAAGAATGACATAAGTTGAATGATCATCATGAACAGGTAAAATTAAATCTAAAAAAAAATATATATATTCAATCATCATGAGTGGTTAAATTAAAACAGTCATAAATTTCTTTTATTTAAATAAATTTTGCATCTAAGTGTTGGTGTAAAATAGATTTTCTACAAATTTTATTGGGAATCAGGAAAGAATACTCATGAATTCCAAATTTTTATATAGTCATAAATTTTTTTTTTTTTTTTAAAGCACAAAGCAAATACATACATACATTATATATTTTAAGATATAAGTAAAATTAATAATAAAAAAAGCAAGTATTTAACTTCAATTTTTAGTTTCTAAAAAAGAAGTTTATATTATTTTACCTTATGTAAAGTTAAGGTTTTATAACTGTAAATAAAAATCATGCATATTTAAATATATAATACATGAATAGGGCTTGGTAATACATATCAATGCATCATTCAAATTCAACATATATTTTTATATTATTTTTAGACAAATTAAATTCAACTGATTTTGATGAAGTCAATTGAAAATAACTCCAAAAATATACAAATTTGTTATTTATTGCTATTATATACAATACAATCTATTCCATGCATACATTCATATACAATACAAGTGAATAAAGAAAATGAATATACTTTTGATAATTGATATTTCTTTTATTCTTTCAATAAAACGAAAAGAAATATCACACTGTAGTAAGAAATCCAAACAGAAACATAACCATAATTGCTTAATAGGACAATCCAATAAAAAAGTTCCATTTTTTAGTTAATCTACTATTATTTCCATTTTTTAGAGTTAGAAACAAAGTTTTTAAACAGAATATATGTAATTTTTTATCAATCATCAAATTCAGTGATTTGTTTCATGATCTACCAGAATTTTATCCCCAAAAAATTGTAAAGATAACGGTAGAATAAATCTTATAAAGGATAACTGGCCCACATTAATGCACATGAATTAGAGCAAGAAAAAAATAATGCTACAAAACTGTAACAGCTTACCAAAGAGAGCTAATAAAATCCAAGAAAAGAATGACGAAGGTCGCCTTGAATTTAGACATACTGATGTTAAAGATGATGCAGCTGCACGCCTTACAATAGCAGAACTTGCAACAAGATTTGGAAGAAATGCTTTTAAAAGAATCTGCAAATAATAAATTACTTAACAAAAATTACAATTTCTTTTAATATTTAATTAAATGTTATCCTGAGTATACAGAGCATATGGGTGATAGAACTTAACCTGTTAATTTACTTATATGATGCAATATATAATTTTAGAATACAGAAGAACTATAACAATATTTAGATCAGTTCAAATATTAAAACAAATGATAAGTCACATTCTTTAAAAGAAAAATAATTAGTGGCCAGAAGAACAATGAAATAATAAATTAAAAGCTAAATTATTCAAAATGTAGCTTTAGCAGAATATTTCATATTCTTACATTAATGTAAGAATACAAAATATTAAAGTAATTAACTGAGACAAGTATATCAAATATCCTTACTTTGATTTCCTTGTCATTTGCAAACTGGCCTAAAACAGGCATAAGTTTTGAGACAAATATTGCTAGTGTTTCTTGAACTGATTCTTCATTATTTCGCTGGCAAATTTTAGCTATAGCTGGCACCAAATTAACAGTGTACGGTCTAGGAGGAAAAACATATATAAATAACATACTTACAGTATTTAAATAAATCTTTTGTATTCTAAATAAGTTAGTTTCCTCATTTAAAAATCTTGAAAAATAAAAACGACTTAGTTCAGAATCAAGCAATGCCCATGCACTTGAAAATAGTAAAACAATTTATAAAAAAAGACTACTTTTACATCCTTGAAAATTTATGAATTGATTTACCTTTTAAGAAAAACTTAATTATGCTTCCATAACAGAGAAATTGAAAAATATTTGAATAAAAAATTAAAATAATAAAACTGAACTATAGATAAAAAATTAACTGAAAAATAGATCTCATAACTTAAGAAAATATTTTGAATTCTTATGCAATTTAGAATACGATGTTAACATAAGAATTCTGGTATTAATTTTGAAATTTATGTAACTGTTTAAAAATAAATACTCATTTAATCAATTTTTAAATTTAAAAAATAGAAAAATTAATCTGCTATTTAATTTTCTGCAAAAGTGTTTCCAGACAGCTAATTCTTCAAACAAAAATTTAAAATTAATATTATTAAAAAAAAAAGTGTAAAAACATACAGTGCAGACATGTAAGTGTTATGTACAGTCACTCCTCAAAAAATTGGACACTCTTAACTTATGTAAATATCATTAAAACTTCATAAATGTAGTACACCTAAAAATAGCTCAAAGATAACTAACATAGGATGAAAAGTAGTTTATTAACAAAATTAATTAATCTGGTTAATTGTTTACTCGATAATTTTCCCATTACAAAACTTCAGATGCAATACTACATGATGAAATTAGTATAGGATATTTTTATTTATTTTTTTTCCAAACAAATCTGGCACAAAGGTTATTGAGTTGTAGGAGTTCAAAAACAGAATTTCACAATATTAAATGAAAATTGCAGATAATGAACGGAATTGAGGGTTTTAATTAATATTTTTTAAACTTTTTTTCACCAGTTGTAAAAGCATTTCTTTCTAATGTATAATTTTTATTTTGATAAAAATTAAGTGCATATTTTTCTAAATATTGAATATGAAAAACGATTTGGAAATTTTTTTTTAAATTATGTATTCAAATTTTTATGCAGTTCTCTTTCCAGTGTTGTAAACCCTCAATATACAAATTTTTGTAAAATTATTATAAAACATATGAGATATTCATAAAAATGTTTGTTGGAGAATTTTTTTTTTTTTTTTTTTGATTATAGATATGCTTTTGTACCATGTGATTACACCCATGATGCTGTCATCAGTTCAGAAAGCAGAAAGTTAATATGGAAATAATTAATTTCATTTTCTTTAATTTTTTATACATTTAACATGATTTCCTTTACTTTAAAAATGTTTATTATTTTTTGAAAAATAATTTTAAAAATCTATATTTTTCTTAAAAGTCATCAATTTTTGAATTAATAAAATACTAATAAATATAATATTAACAATATATCATATAAATCTTAATGTGCTCATACACAATTTATGCTTTAAATACATTTTTAATTAAAAAAAATTGATGAATCAATTGCTTTACTAAACCATAGAATTTTTTTTTTAAATCTGATTTTAGTAGCTCTTTGTCCTAATATACAATTACTTGCACTTGTATCATAAAATTTATTGATTTAGAATTGTATTTTAAAAATATTTTAAAAAAAACCTGCTCAGCATTTAATGAGATATTAGTAATTTAATTTAAATTTTTATAATATGCATGTAATCAAATATTTATATGTAATTCATAATAATACATGCGTCAAAAAAAAGGCTAACATTTAATATATAATTTCAACATAATTGGCCACATTTACACTTTTTTTTTATACATTTTGGCATGCATTTTATTGCACTTGTGTTTACCATGAACAGTCCATCAAGGGATGATGCAAAGAGGACATTGCCTTCTAGGACCTTTAGAGGAAACTGATCCTCATCTTCGTTTGTGTTCGTTCAACATGAACATAGGTGTTTTCACATGTTGGGTTTATTAATCAGATTGGTTGGTTGGTTGGGGTTTAATGGCACAAGAGCCAGATTTGGCTATGCTGCGCCAAACAAAGGTGTTTCTTTTTAAAAAGCTGATGATATTGAAAGTAAATAATTATCATAGGTATAAAAGGTAAACACAAGACAATATAGAAATGGTTAAAATACGAAAAATTCAATTTCAAGATCGAAGTAAAATCATGAATATAGCAATAAAATTGTTTTCTAAACAGGTTAAAATTGATTAAAAAGTAGTAAGAGACGGCCAAAGTTTAAAACTATCTGGTTTTATCTGGTGGTTTGGAAATTTTTTTTCTTATGAAGCACTAAGTCTTTAGCTTTAAAATGTAATTTGTCAAGAGATTTTGAACGACTTATGAAAAGCTCTTTCTGTTTTTGTGTATTGCTATCTGGTTTGGTCATTGAGGGAAAAGTCACTCGTGGAATGGGTTTAGCTTTTGCAGTAGCTGGGGTCTGCTGATGAACAGAAGTAGAAACAGAATCGGAAATGGATGGTGCAGAGATCAAATTGACAGATGAAGCCGAGTCTTTAGTTGCCCGTTTTATAGTAGAAAGTGGTTTTAGACATTTAAGTGGTGGGCAAACAATTCCCGTTATGGTAGCATCTGTCATAATGGAAACTGAACAAGTTGGTGTAGCTATTGAATGAGTGGTAGGAAATTGTTTCGAAATTATTTCAGCATAAGAAGTAGCGGGTTGTGTGACTATTTTGCGTGCTTCAGAATAAGTGAGGTTACGGTAACTTTTATGTCCTGGATTTTTTCTCAATTTGCCACTGAGGGCAAGATTTTGAGGTAGAGGGATGTGATTGATGGCAGTTGACACATTGTGGTGCAGATTCACATTCTGTATAATTATGATCTTTGGATGAACAGTTTGAGCAAGTCGGAACACCTCTACAAGTAGTTTGAGAGTGACCGAATTTTTGGCATTTAAAGCAGCGCAAAGGATTAGAAATATAAGGACGGACACGGCAATTCAAGTAGCCGGCTTTTACGCTAGATGGCAAAGATGTAGAAGAGAAAGTTAAAATGACATGTTTTGTTGGAATAACGTCAGCACCACGTTTGATTGTAATGCGTCGAGCATGCGTAACTCCCTGATTAGATAAACCCTCGATAATTTCAGAATCGGTACAGAAGACAAGATCTGCTTCGGAAATAACTCCTCTTGTTGTGTTTAATGATTTATGAGGTGAAACTTGGATAGGTTGGTGAAGAAAGGTTTTAGCAAGCAGTAAAAAGATTTAGATTGTATTGCATTGGTTGTTTCTATGAGAAGATCACCGGATTTAAGTTTTTGACTGATTTAGGATTTCCCAATATACCACGAAGGCATTTTTCTATGGCAAACGGAGATTTTGATACAACATTCTGCGGTATGGATAAAATAAAAAAGCGAGCTGTTTTTGCAATATTGTCAATATATGAAGGAGGTGAATTAAGACAAACATCGGGACAAATGGTCGAAGATTTTTTTGCATCCATAAAAAACGGTCGAAATATTCGGGTCCCGGATCGCACCACCCACCATGGAGTCCTACGAGGGAAAGCATATTCCTGCCTTAGTGCTAACCAGGACCTATACGGTCAGAGCCACTCCCTGGAACGACCTCCACCCTTAACGAGACGCCCAAGAAGTGACCCATCGCTTGAATCCGAAGCAATTCCAGACACGAGGGACTGAAATTGCGAGCCGATTGATACACCCGGAGACTGAGGTGTACCTCCCGACTACCAGAAGCAGAGGCCAAAGGGACGTGTTGCCCACACCACAGTCGCAACTCTAGCTGGACTCAATCCCCAGGATCCACTTTTCCTGGAACACGGGTCGCCACGCACGGGAAACACGTGGGTCAGAAAACTGACATTGTTAGTCAACCAAATCAAACGGAAAAACAAAGTTAAACAACAAACATTGTTAGTCAACCAAATCAAACGGAAAAACAAAGTTAAACAACAAACATTGTTAGTCAACCAAATCAAACGGAAAAACAAAGTTAAACAACAAACATTGTTAGTCAAAGTATCCTAATGATAAAAATAATTTCTAGAAACGATGTAAAAACCATGACGAAAAAAAGGAAAGCCAAGACAAAAAGTATGACACGCGTGATAGTAATGAAACAATGATATGATACAAAAAAAAGGTCTGTGGTCTAGACGATGAAAAAGAAAAAAAGAGAAGACAAAAGGAAGGAGAAAAAGATCACTAGGTAACCCCGGGGTCGTGACTCCCGTACACATCTAAAGAAGATGCGCCCCTGAGGGGTTATTAATCAGAAGCTTACCACACTAACTACCAAATTTCTTCTTAAGCCTTTCTTCAACAAGTGTGACCATCAATCTGAAAAAATCTTTTTCCTGACTGATACAGGACAATTATGAAAACAAACCAATCAATCAATACACCAACACTTTTTTTTAAATAGCAAAATATTTTTTAAATATACACACAGTATTTTTACATTGGATGATAGAAAAAGGTTCGTTTTTAAAAATCTGCTTATTTGCATATTAAAATAAGTTACCTAATTCAAAAAAAATTAGCTCTGAGAGTTGTCAACAAAAATGCAATTGTTACAAGGTAAAACACATGGACAGCCTTTCGGACCCACACAGACAGCCTTTTAAGATAATTCTGCAAAATCGACTGTTGTCAGGTTACATTGATGGTTACCAATATGAAAAAAAAATGTATTCCAAAGATTTAGAAAATACCACATCAGTCATTATTATCAGTCATATTATCAGTAATTATTTGTGTTTATATCTCCTTTTGAGAAAATACACTCTTATTTGAGCTATTGCTTCAGAGAAATCAATAAGCTTCCGAACAACCTTTCATTCAAATTTACAAAATTTGAATTTTAAAAATTTCACAACAATCCTTTTTAGACTAATTGGTGGAAAGAATGGAATTGGTTATTCCATACTACTATGCAATCTGGATATTAAATAAAAAACCAGAAATATTTCATGTCCATCTTAAATGTTATTAAACAAAATTACTACATAAATAAAGTCATTAAATCAGAAATTAGAAAAAAATTATATGAATGCTAATCAAACATCAAATAAATTATTGAAATTTTTAAAAAAATAAAAGTTATAAAGGTAATTTATTTCTATCAAAATTTTAAATTGAGTTTCAAACTACAGCTGTTAATAAGAATATTTGTAATGAATAAAAATAATTATATAAATACTGAAAGTAGTTTCTTTATGAAATTAAGTAATCAAATATGTATTCAGGATTTTCTGAGAAAAATTTTAGTTAAAAATATTGTTTCTTTACTAAAATGTTATAACAGAAAGAATATTACTTAAAAATTAATTTTAAATCATACACTTTTAAATACTTAATAATTATATGTTAATTTGAAATAATACTTTGTTACTACATTTATTTTTCACTTTAATTCAACTTAGCTTTCTTCATTAATTCCCCTGAAAACATTTTCATATTTAATTAGTTTTAATTAAATTTAAAAAAATTAAAAACACTAAATAATTAATCTTTTATTCAATTCCATTCTTAAAAATCATTAGCCAAAATTCCCTAGGTTTTTGTGTAAAATAAGTTTTATTACATAGCAAACTTGCAAAAAATCCTTTCATATAATAAACAGTGCAGGAAAAAAAAAACCCTCTCTTCTTTTGCACTCTGGCGTGTATTTTCAAAGTCAAATCCTAATAGAGCTACATTAAATCTGAACTCATTAAAGTATCGATATGCATACTTGTAAAATTAAAAGAGTTTAGAAAATTTAATATGCAAGCAAAAAATGACAATGCAATAAAACAGCAATATATATATATATACATCTATATATATATATATATACATCTATATACATCTATATATATATATATATATATATATATATATATATATATATATATATATATATATATATACATATACATATATATATATATATGTAATTATCATTATTTAAATAAACAATTTTAGTTATTTTTACTACTTATTGAAGTTTTTCAATGAAATCAACAAAATATGTGTTTTTTCTTAATCATAGCAAAAAGACATAACAAAACATTCAGTTAACAAATGAAATGATTGTATCTTTGGATACAGGCTCTTTTCTAAAACTCTGGAACTAATAGAATTTTGTAATAAAAATTAATTGTATAGTATTCATTACAGCCTGAAAAGATTGTGCTAAAACTCTTGGGTTCAAAAATGAAAAAAATTCAATTTACCAATTAATTAATCATGTTAATTTTTTTATCAACTACATTTCACCATAAATTAGTTTCCCTTGAGTCATTTCCAGCAATATGACGTTTGTGAACATCTAATGATAATTACGATTTTAAGGTTTTAAGAGTGTTTAATTATTTTTTTGTGTGGGGGGGGATGGCTGTGCCTATGACACTAAATTAAGAAAATGAAAAACAAAAAACTTAATTTAAATTATGTGCTAATCCACAAACCTGCACTTTTGAGGTCTCATCAAATGACATATATCACCAAACCTACTAAGAGCAGCTCGAAGACTACGTGCTGAACCATTTTTCTTTATTTCTTTGAAAAGTTCAACTAAGAGTCTCCCAAGATGAGAATCCAAAAGAGTCTGGTAAAAGTAAAACAAAAACAGTACATATTAAGTTATACATGAAGCAGAAAAATAAGACATACTAGAGTATATATATACTGTAGTATGTCTTATTTTTCTGCTATATATATATCATTTAAAAAAAGAAAAATAATCTTTACATCTAAGTAAAATAAGATGTAGACATATACTGTTACTTTATTAGTATCCTTTTTAACTTTTTTTTTTATTTTACTGGCTAAAGTACAACATGCAATCTTTTGTCTAAAACATAGAAAGCATTTCATATGGAAATATAGTTGGGTTTTTTTCCCAAAAATTTTCCCTGCTCCAAATTATGCCTTATAATTTCCAGCCCATAATCTATGGATGATGTCTTAAAAATCCTGTAGAGTTCTTAGATGCAGTCTACCTGCATTTCTATTTTATTTATTTATTTATTGGAATAATCAATAAAAATTCCTTTCTTTAAGGTAATAGATGGCACTGAAGTTCTATAATTATATGGCTCTAATATAATTATATGGCACCCTACCTATCATGGATAACCTATTATTTTTATTTGCCATAACTATTTTAATAACCCGATTTTGACCAATTGTACAAAGTGAGGAAGAGAGAATAATTTTGTCACTTCTGCCAATTTTTTACAGTCACATTTTACATCATTTTGCTTTCAGAAAGACAAAATTACTAACAGATCATCATACTTTTCAAAGTTCACCTCTATAATCTCTAATGTATATTATACCTTTTCATATTGTATTTTTGTTATAGTTTTAAATTATTAATATGGCTATCTAAAAATGTTTTTTAAAAAGTTATTCCAGTTAAAGATTTCAATTACAGATACAAAAACAAAATTTTATTTGTGCATGGAATGTCAATGAAAACAAGTTAAGAAAAACAAATTATCTGCAAATTATGATTTTATATATATATTTTTTATATTTACACAATTTAAAATTATGTTGGTGGACCAGAAGCAGGAAAACATGGTAATTTCTTTTTTGTTTCCTTGGAATAGATTTCTAGTTATATTTAGTTCAATAAATATGTATTTGTTGAAAGCAACCTTACTTATTACTTTAAAATTGAAAGCTATACAATTTGTCATAACATTATATACTAATAATGTTTTTGTAAAAGTTTATACAAAAGAAATCTTAAGAGCAAAGTCTCATATTACAGCTAATAGAGAAGTTCAGCATGAATTTAATTAATTTGGCTATCAAATAAAAAAAATTCTATATGAAATTCTCAGTAAGTTTTTCAACTTCATAAATTGGTGAGATAAACAGCATTAATTATCAAACATATTTAAATTTGTACAAAATAATATCATATACATTGCTAATCAAAACTATTTCTTATCATGCAAAAAAAAAAAAAAAAAAAAAAAAAAAAAAAAAAATTGATGAAAATCAAAAGATACTCAAATTAACAATGTTGCATAAACATTGAAAATTTAAATTTTTTAAAATACATTTTAAAACTATATTAAACACAGAATTTTAATACCACAGATACTTGTCAAAGAGTATATATAATTTCGAAAAACAAAACAGCTTGTGCGAGAATAAATCTCGAAGCCCCTTTGCAAGTCAAGTCAAAAAATAATTTCATAGCAAAATATTTGGCATTTTTTTAAATAAACACAAGTTGAATTTATGTATTACTTTTATTGTTCTGTTGAGGCATTCATCAGCCATTAACCGAACATCAGAATTTTCATCATCACAGCAAAGCAAAAATGTATCCATTGCAAGACCTAATACTTTGGGAAAATCTGTAGATGACCTAGATACACAGAACAAATATATATATATATATATATATATATAATGTCATATTTAAGAGGAAATCTTCTATATGAGATGCTAATATCGTTTTGGAAACTTTTTTCTTGCGAACAACAACTCAAGAACAAAGCAAGATTTTAATTTTCAAAGGTTAAAGAGGATAGAATAAATGGAAAAAATATTTTAGTCAGATGTGATGAAAGCACTAATAAGATACTATAGTATTTTAAAGAAACGGGGTTAAATATGGATCAATTAAGAATTTTTTTTTTATCTACAATTGATCATTAAAAATTACTTTTCTAGGAGTATGTCAAATTACCTTGCATATTTATAGATTACATCCTTAACAAATTTTCAAGACATTTTGAAATTATTCATGTTTGCCAGTAATAATTTTCTTAGAATTTTTTAAAAGGTCAAGAAATGATAAGAGATTAACCATTGACTCTAAAAAAACTTTCAGAATAGAAGAAGAAATTAATAAAGAAGAATATTAATTAAATTTTTCTTTCAACAGAGGAAGATATTCATAAAATAATTAAATTACAAAATCTTTATGGTTTAACATTGATTAAATTTTATTATATATTAACAACAAATGAATGATATTCTAGTCTGCTTATTTTATTAAAAAAATTTCCACAAGTTTTGAATATTCAATATTGAGATAGTTTACCTGAGACTAGGTGTACATATTGCATCAGATATGGTACTACAATGAAGAATTTTATCCTTGGCACTGGTTAAGGCCTCTTTTTTCCTGTAAAATAAGAAACATGAACAATTTATATACAATAAGCTTTGATCATCTCTAATATATTAAATTTAACGCAACATTCTAAAAATGACCTTCTTCCAAAAGTTTTAGGTCTTTAAATGTGTATTTTAACAAATTCAAAACATTTTTCTTGATAATTTTAGCTGATGAATGGCTCTTTCTTACTACTCTACTGTTATAATTGTCTTTTCTAAGAACACTTCACTTTTTTAGGACACTAATATATTTAACAATAGTAGTAGAAGTTTCTGCAGTAAGTTTAATGTCATTATGAGATCCAGAATGATTTCTTTCAATATTTTCGTTTTTGTAACTTCACTCAGAATTTTCTCTTATTCTCTTCCACTTTTATTTTTAATAACTTGCAAACAGGTCATAGTGGTATATGGTGCCTGTCCATGATCTCGTCTTCCTCGCAGAGAGGGCAAATTAGGCTATCAAAAATGCCAATGCGGTGCAAAGGGCTCGCCACACAGTCATGGCCCCCCACAAATCTAAATTCTGTGACAGCTTTTTCCCAAGGTTTGTCTGAAATACCCAGTTCCAAAATGTGCTTTCAACTCCTCGAGGAGATACGAGCAGTGAGTAATGCCTTCCCATCTAAGTCTCATTTGATTTTTGATATAAAGTTTCATTGAAAGAAAGGAGTTGCCAGTATTTGGCTGTTGGATTATCTGTGTGCCCTTCTTACCAGTAAATCTGCCTGATCATTACCTAAAATGTCACAGTGCCCAGGGATTAACAGGACAATGTGTCGCCAATTCTACCGTCAATCTTCCCAGAAGAGTTTGACATTCTAAGATATTCTTAAAGGAAGGTGCTTCATAATCATAAAACCAAATTTCTCACATCAATACTGACTTATCTTCAGGGAGATATATTACATTAAAAACTTCAATTTAAAATACAACTAATATGATATATTTCAAAGCAAATTTAGTAAAAATAAAAATTTAAAATGTATGTTTTAAATTATAAGGAGTAAAAATCAGTAATTATTTAGCTAAAATGCTACATGAATTTTTATTTTCCAAGTCATTCCTTTTTCAATTTTTTTCATATTTGTCAAATTATTTATTAGGAGTAAGAATAAAAGCATAATTGCATTTATTGGTAATTACTTATTTGCTTTAAGGGTATTTATCATGAAAAAGCTGGATGTGTTCTCAGTTTTTAGAGTCAAATGTATTGATATATACTGGACAATGCTAAATCTCTGATGCGCATCTTATAATTATACTATCTTTGTATTACTCTTTTGATTTTATTTTGAAGATATTTTATACTGTCCATCTACATTTTATAGAATACCATTTTATTTTTTTATTCTTTGTATCTCAGATTTTGTGAACTATAAAAATGATTCCTAAATTTTTCATTCCATAATTTTATTGCTTGATAAAATTTTGTTTTTCACTTTTTATAATATTATTGATTCAATTATTACTAAAATTTATTGATTAATTTCCTATATTAACGTAAAAAGTACAAACACTAAGCTTTCATTTTTTAATGCTTTTCCTTCCCCCTACCTCCCTAAATTGTCTAAGACTGAGAGGAAATGAAGGGAAAAGACTCAGAAGACATGTTGCAACATATAGCTTTATATGATTTCAAAAAGGTAATTTATTGTCTTACATTTTTTTTTACTATATTTTCAAATACTTAGAAAATAACTAGATATTAGATGACATTCAACTACATAATTAAATTTTGATACATAAATAATATCTTAACCTATAACCTTTTTTTGATTTTATCATAAATAATGAAGGATGTTTAAAATGAGAAACACAGTAAACTTTTTCAGGAGCCAAAAGTGCTTAGTTGGTGACAAACTTACTTAGGTCATTTTTAGTCCAATGATTTCAAATGAAATAATTAAATTTTCATATAATTCATACTGTTACGTCGAAACCCAGGTTCCCCTTCTTAGGGGAGGTCAGCGCCCTATCTGCAGAAAAACATCCTGTCTGTGGGAGTGTCTGACGGGGGTGAGGGCCAGAGAGAGAGAGAAAGAATGTAAATAGAGAGAGTTGAACAACGGCGACCAAAGAGAGAGGTCGTGTAGCAGGGCATCTTCGAGTCTGATGGCTGCATAAATAAGAGAGTTGAGCAACTGCGACCAAAGAGAGAGGTCATGTAGCAGTGCATCTTAGAGCATGATGGCTGCATAAATAAGGGAATTGAACTTCTGTAACCAACGAGAAAGGTTGCGTGTGGCAGTCCATCCATGAGTGCGATGGCTGCATAAATAAATGAGTTCAATAAGTGTAGCCCCAGAGAGAGGTTGTGTGGTCAGTCCATCTTCGAGATTGATGGCTGCCTAAATAAAGGACATAATTATTTACAGTCCATTATTATTATTATCTGTGTATGTGTCATTATTGGAGTTTGTTTTATGTGTGAGCTATCGAACACATACTTTATGCTAAAAAAAAAAAAAAAAAGAAAGAAAGAAAATTTATAGCTGAAAGAAAAAAAACAATATGGTAAATAAACAAATCCATGTAAATAACACAATGAAATGTAATCAAGCCAATAATATTTTTATAAAATTTTCATGTTCCATGCAACATTAAGCTCATTTTTTTCTCCCACCGAGAAGATGAAAATATGATTAAACAATGAATTTTTATCATCAATTTCACAAACAAATTATATATATGAAAAAAATATATTTTAGAGGTAAATTGTACAGGGCAAGTCAAAATGATCGCTCCAATTTAAACGATAATAAGGTCGTTTTATGAGGATTGTTCATAAACATACATGACAAAGGGAGATATTTGAAATATCAATGGAAATAGGACTTAAATGTTTA
Organism: Caerostris darwini; assembly: GCA_021605075.1. Taxonomy (NCBI): domain Eukaryota; kingdom Metazoa; phylum Arthropoda; class Arachnida; order Araneae; family Araneidae; genus Caerostris; species Caerostris darwini. The sequence goes on along the minus strand of BPLQ01011735.1, from coordinate 1,978 downwards.
ATCAGACACAGTAAAAATACTTATACTAATGACTAAGGACCTATTTCAAAATGTCTGACACGGAATCTATTACATTTAGATGCTGTTTATATGACAAAAGAAAGCTATACAGAACGCTTATAAAATATGTATACCAAACTGACAACTGTAAATTATGTATAACATTTTCCTTTACATTAACGTTTACAATACAGTTATTGTCATTCATTATCAGGGCAAATATTACACTTATCTAATAACATTCACTAATACATATAGAAAATAATGAATGAATTTAAATAAAAACATTAAAATGTACCAACGTGGATTTAGACATTATAATAATTTATTAATAAATACAGATTAATATTTAATTTTACAGATTTGATACAAGAAAAACATTTAATTGTAAAATTTTAGTCATCTTTCAGACTACTGAATTACTTTGTATATTCTTTTATTCCATGAAACAGTACTATATTTACTTTGATTACATTGTATGTATATTCACTATGCGTACTTATTTTTATACATTTTTTTTTGTTAAATCTAATATACACTTGTGTAAATACATTTAATTATGTTTAAGAAATATCATTTTCTGAGATTCATTTTCTAGATTCAATAAGTTTCATTCATAAACAAATCGAGATACAAATGCAGGGTTTTTTTTTTTTTTTTTCCCTGGATCTTTGCTTATTTCCAAAAAGATTTCATAAACGGTTTTTAAAAAAAATAGTTAAAATAAAATGCAATTATTTGTATTAAAATTCACTGTGACAATTCATTAAATAACAGCAAATAAAAATAGCCTCATCTACAAATCTGATTCACGACATCATGAGCATATCATGCAAAAAAAAAAAAAAAAAAAAAAAAAAACATTGAGTTTGCTTTTGAATTTATACTGGTCACTATTATTACTGATGATTTTTAAATAAAAATTTTAAAACACGTAAATAAAGAGGTCAAGTTTAATATAATAAAATTTTAAATCATCATAAGTACAGTCTCGGGTAATTTAAAGGCTTTTAAAAGCAATTGATTAAAAACGATGCAATTGAAAATGTTTGTCAATACTCTTTATATCATTAAATATAAAAGCAGATATTTATAATTTTTAGTGATTTTTATAGGAACAACAAATTAAGATTTAAATAAACTTCAGCAAGTGCTGCTTTTTAATTACGACCCCATATACTTAATATTACAATTTTAATTTAGTTGAATAAAATAAAAACTTCTCGTTTCTTCATAGAACATTCGTTTGTATTAGTTTTGTTCATAACAACAATGTGTACAAACAATCCGAATGTAAACATACTTTGGCCCAACTGTGTCTTCTGTAGTACTAGGTGGTTGTATTACTTTTAGAGCTTCTAAAGCCTTCATTAATTTGTCCATAGCAGCCATTGTATTAATTAACTCAACACAATTGTTTTAAAAGATTTCAACTTTAAATATTGATAATTTTCATGACGGCACATTTCCACATTTCCCTAGCAAAAATGTGCGCTTCAACAAACGTAAACGAAAGCTTATCATGTGTCTACCCTTCTTTTTATTTTGTTTGTTTTGTATTTTCTCACACATATATTATTGTTATTAATAAAAAGAAAAAATATTTCAGTTTCCATTACAAAAAAGTGCATTAATAATTTTTTTATTTGTTTCTGTTATTAAAAATTTTCAAAGTAATTTGTTATTATTATTATTATTATTTTTTTCATATGAGTTGAATTAGTATTATTATCATTCACATTTTAGCTCGTTGAAGTAAAAGGCGAGATAAAATATATAATTATATTTTTAATATATTTTAGGTTACTACAATGTTGTTGTTGTTTTTGAATGATGGGCACTTAGAGCAAACGTCAGTGGCAACTAGAATGACACATATGTAGCAGATTCAATGTTCCCCAGAGTGTGCTACAGTTGGGGACTACAACAGCCACATTTCGCAACTGCAAATTGGAACAAGTACTCCACATTTGAAGTA
>BPLQ01011733.1:0-52596 GCA_021605075.1 Caerostris darwini | reverse complement strand
CCATAGTTTCTAATTTATTAAAAATTAAGAAGATTTGTCTATAAAGCATTGCCATTTTTAATTATTTCTTTCTAACCTTAACACATGAAAGTTGGATCATTGAATGTTTGCATCAATGTTGTATTATAGATCTCATGATTTATTTTCTTTTAAATATTATTTTACCCAAAACATTATCTATTAAAAAATCTACTGCTAACCACGTAGTCATGGTTGTTGCTAAGGCACTAACTAAAATGCACAAGCCTATTTAGATCAGCATATTTTTATGAACAAACTGTCTCCTCTATGTAAATATATATATATATATATACACTCAAGAGCCAAAACATTATGACCACCCCTACATTTTGCAATGAACTCGCCTGGATGACGTGGAACCCGCGCGATCAGGTGGAATTAGTATTTAACTGCTGCTGGAGAGTCAGAAGAGTCATTCTTTCACTTACTTCTGTGTGGGATGGGAAAGGCTGCGGATCTAAGCGACTTTGATAGAGGGCAGAATGTAATGGCTCGAAGGCTCGGAACAAGAATTTCGGAAACTGCACGACTCATGGGTTGTTCGCGATCTACAGTTGTTAGTACTTATGCAAAGTGGATGAATGACGGTGAAACCAGCAGTAGACGACATGGTGTTGGACGTCCACACGCTATCAAAGAAAAAGGTCGTCGGTGACTGTCTCGCATGGTGAAGCAAAACCGGAGTCAGACAGTGGCTCAGCTGACCGCCCAATACAATGCAGGGTCAAGTAGAATAGTATCGGAGCACACTGTTCAGCGGACACTGTTGGACATGGGGCTACGCAGCAAATGTCCCACTCGTGTGCCTTTGCTGACCAAACGTCATCGCCAACTGCGCCTGCGCTGGGCCCGGGAACATCGTGACTGGTAAATGGATCAGTGGGAGAGAGTTGCATGGTCAGATGAATTACGGTTTGTCATTCATCACGCCGATGGCCGTGTCAGGATACGCCGTCATCCAGGCGAACAGTTGCTCCCTCAATGTACAGTAGGTCATACACAGCATTGGTGGTGGCGGTATTATGCTTTGGGGGACGTTCTCTTGGGCGTCTCTGGGATCCGTAGTTGTGGTAGAGCAGACCATGAATGATACAGGGTATCTGAACATCATTGCGGACCAATTGCACCGTCACATGGCCTCTGTTTTTCCAGCTGAAAATGGAATGTTCCAGCAGGACAACGCCCCTTGTCACAAGGAAAAAATTGTGTTGGAGTGGTTCCAGGAACATGATGCTGAATTCCAGTTAATGTCCAGGCCGCCTAACTCACCGGAACTCAATCCGATAGAAAACATTTGGGATGTCCTGGGACGGCAGCTCAGAGTTCAAAGACCACCAATTCGCAATATCTCGGATTTGCGTGATCGTTGCTTAAACATCTGGTACAATCTGTCTCTGGCTATCTACCAAGGACTTGTGGCATCCATGCCAAGGCGGGGTGCAGCTGTGTTGCCCGACAAAGGTGGGCCAACTCATTATTGACAGGTGTCATAATGTTTTGGCACTTGAGTGTATATATATAGTATATACGTATATATATATGACAGGTAACATTCAATTTTTTTTGTTAGGTCCTGTAGGGTTACGCAGTGGTATGGTCATTTATAGTAAGGAAATCATTTAATATATTTGATAAAATTAAAAACACTAAAATAAATATTAAAGACAAGTTTTTTTGTTTTAATTTAACATCCGAAATAGCAGACAAAAATTCGTTTGAAAATAGTCTGCAAGAAACGATTTTAAAAACAATTATGTTTGAAAGCCATGGTTTTCTAAGATAAGGTGGCTTAACTCTCAAACTTCCATTCGAAATAGAAGGAAGTCGAGGATTTTAGAAGTTAAAAAGAGGAAAAAAAAAAAAAAAAAAACCCGAAAAAATGCAGAACGCTTCCAATCGGAAGGAAAATGGAAAATTAATAACGCGTTGCCAAATTTTCCATTGGTATGTGACCCGCCTTTCAGGATCAGGCACCGTTAGCAGAAAATAACCGTGGTTGCCGCGGTTGCGGTCACGAATAAAAAAAAAAGGAAGAAAGAAGTCAAATAGAAATAAGTACTTTCACGATCATCAGCGAGCATCAAACGTTAGCAAAATCGTGTCTCGTCATCGCAGCTGGAATTCTAGTATTCTCTGTATCACTCCCAAGTCGCCATTTTCCTGGACTGTGTACGAGTGTTTGGGGCTCTTTCTTGGCGTATAAAAACAAGAAATAAAATGCCGTGAGCAGTAATAGTTGTTGCTGATAAGGGGGAAAAGTCAGAGAAACGGCAGAAAAGGATACCTCTATTTCCGTCGGTATTAGCAAAACAAAAAAAAAGAATATCAATTTGGAAGATGGGTCGGTTATCTCTCTGGCGAGCGAATTTTTAGAGAGACTGTTTTGGGATCTGTTCTGTGTTTTCCCTTTTTTTTCTAATTGCGTTTTAAACGAATGGAACGGGAATAATGCATGTATTGCCTTTTAAAACCTTGCTCCATTTTAATATTAATGAGACAGACAATATGTAAGAAGCGTTGTTATAAATTATGCACGCTGGTTTGTTGCTGTGTTTAATATCAACAAGTTAAAATATGTGTTGGAAATATTACTTTGTATCCATAGTTAAGCGGTATTTACTTAAATATTATTAAAGTATTTTATTCCATAATTTCTAATTTATTACAAACTAAGGAGTTTTGACAATCATGCATTATCAATTTTAATAATTTATTTCTAATTCTAAAGCATGGAAATTGCATAACCAAATGTTTGCATCAAGAACATATTATACATTTTATGATTTATTATTTTATTTTATTTTCACCAAAACATGTCCTATTTAAAAAAAAAACTGCTAAACACGTAGTCATGTTTGTTTCTAAGACAATAACCAAAATTCACAAGCCTATTTAGAACAATGTATTTTTGTAAACATACATTCTTATCAACATAAATGTGTATAAAAAGGAAATTTAATATATGACAGATAACATTTAATTTTTTTGTTAGGCCTGTGGGTTACACAATGGTCTTGGCCATTTACAATAAGGAAAACATTCTATATATTTGAGAACTGAAAGACAATAAAATAAAAAATGAAGAAAAATGAATTTAGTTTAATTTAGCTCCTGAAAAAGTTGACAAAAATGATCTGCAAGAAACGACTTTAAAAACAATTCTGTATGAAAGCCATGGTTTTCTAAGAGAAGGTGACTTAACTCTCAAACTTCCGTTCGAAATAGATGGAATTCGAGGATTTTAGAAGATAAAAAGGAAATAAAAACCGAAAAAATGCAGAACGCTGCGAATCGGAAGGAAAATGGAAAATTAATAACGCGTTGCCAGATTTTCCATTGGTATGTGACCCGCCTTTCAAGATCAGGGACCGTTAGCAGAAAATAACCGTGGTTGCCGCGGTTACGGTCACGAATAAAAAAAAAAGGAAGAAAGACGTCAAATAAAAATAAGTACTTTCACTATCATTGACGAGCATCAAACGATAGCAAAACTGTGTCTCGTCCTCGCAGCTGGAATTCTAGTATTCTCTGTATCACTCCCAAGTCGCCATTTTCCTGGGCTGCGTACGACCGTTTGGGGCACTTTCTTGGCGTATAAAAACGAGAAATAAAATGCCGAGAGCAGTAATAGTTGTTGCTGATAAGGGGGAAAAGTCAGAGGAACGGAAGAAAAGGATACCTCTATTTCCGTCGGTATTAACAACAACAAAAAAGAATATCAATTTGGAAGATGGGTCGCTTACCTCTCTGGCGTTCGAATTTTTAGCGAGACTGTTTTGGGATCCGGTCTGTGTTTTCTCTTTTTTTTTTTTTAATTATGTTTTAAACGAATGGAACGGGAATAATGAATATGTTGCCTTTTAAAAACTTGCTCCATTTTAATATTAATGAGACAGGCAGTATGTAAGAAGCTTGTTTTAAATTATGTAAGTTGGTATATAGCTCTGTTTAGTATCCACATGTTAAAATATGAGTTGGAAAGATTACTTCCTGCCCATAGTTAAATCCATAAATGTTTTACATTTATTTTTACAAGATATTTTATAGTATTAACTGAGCATGCATTTAATTATTTTATGAAGCACTTATTGCTTTGGTTCATTTTATATAATTATATTTATCTTTTAAATAAATTTATGTTAAGATTAAAATTTATTATAAAGAAAATTAATACGTCACGTTCGAACTCGGATTTCGTCCATTACATTTATTAAGTCCATTAATACCATTTAGATTCAAGATTTCCTAAATAAATTTCATATATGTATCAATTAAAAAAATTTCAAAAAAATGCACAAGCCTATTTAGAACAACATATTTTTGTAAACATACATTCTCATAAATATAAATATGCATAAAAATAAAATTTCATGTATGACAGATAACCTTCAATTTTGTGAGGTCTGTGAGTTACACAGTGGTAGGGCCATTTATAGTAAGGAAACATTCAATATATTTGATAACTGAAAGACAATAAAATAAAAAATAAAGAAAAATGATTTTAGTTTAATTTAGCTCCCGAAACAGTTAACAAAAAATGGTCTGCAAGAAACAATGCTAAATACTATTGTGTGTGAGAGCCATGTTTGTCTAGAAGACGGTGGCATAACTCCCAATAGAAGGAATTCGAGGAAAATAGAAGGAATTCGAGGATTTCAGAAGATGAAAAAGAAATAATCATAATAAAAAAAAAAGCCAAAAAATGCAGAACGCTGCCAATCGGAAGGAAACTGGAAAATTAATAACGCGTTGCCAGATTTTCCATTGGTATGTGACCCGCCTTTCAGGATCAGGCACCATTAGCAGAAAATAACCGTGGTTGCAGCGGTTACGGTCACGAATAAAAAAAAAAGGAAGAAAGACGTCAAATAAAAATAAGTACTTTCACGATCATCAGCGAGCATCAAACGATAGCAAAACTGTGTCTCTGGAATTCTAGTATTCTCTGTATCACTCCCAAGTCGCCATTTTCCTGGGCTGCGTACGAGCGTTTGGGGCTCTTTCTTGGCGTATAAAAACAATAAATAAAATGCCGAGAGCAGTAATAGTTGTTGCTGATAAAAGTCAGAGGAACGGAAGAAAAGGATACCTCTATTTCCGTCCGTATTAACAACAACAACAAAAAAGAATATCAATTTGGAAGATGGGTCGCTTATCTCCTCTGGCGAGCAAATTTTTAGCGAGACTGTTTTGGGATCTGTTCTGTGTTTTCTCTCTTTTTTTTCTAATTATGTTTTAAACGAATGGAACGGGAATAATGAATATGCTGCCTTTTAAAAACTTGCTCCATTTTAATATTAATGAGACCGACGGTATGTAAGAATCGTTGTTATAAATTATGCACGTTGGTTTGTGGCTCTGTTTAGTATCAATAAGTTAAAATATGTGTTGGAAAGAGTACTTTGTATCCATAGTTAAGCGGTATATACTTAAATATTATTAAAATATTTTATTCCATAGTTTCTAATTTATTACAAACTAAGAAGTTTTGTCAATAATGCATTGCCATTTTTAATTATTTATTTCTAAACTTATCACATTAAAATTGCATCATTGAATGCTTGCATCAAAATTGTATTATAGATCACCTGATTTATTTTTTTAAAATTTTATTTTATCCAAAACATGTTCTTTTAAAAAATCTACTGCTAACCACGTAGTCATGGTTGTTGCTAAGGCACTAACTAAAATACACAAGTCTATTTAGATCAGCATATTTTTATAAACAAACTGTCTCCTCTATGTCAATATATATATACACACTCAAGAGCCAAAACATTATTACCACCCCTATATTTTGCCTGAATGACGTGGAAGCGTGAACTCGCCTGGATGACGTGGAAGGCACGTGATCAGGTGGAAGTGGTATTTAACTGCTGCTGGAGAGTCACGACTCGTGGGTTGTTTGCGATCTACAGTTGTTAGTACTTATGCAAAGTGGATGAATGACGGTGACACCAGCAGTAGACGACATGGTGTTGGACGTCCACACGCTATCAAAGAAAAAGGTCGTCGGAGACTGTCTCGCATGGTGAAGCAAAACCGGAGCTAGACAGTAGCTCAGCTGACAGCCCAATACAATGCAGGGCCAAGTAGAATAGTATCGGAGCACACTGTTCAGCGGACACTGTTGGACATGGGGCTACGCAGCAAACGTCCCACTCGTGTGCCTTTGCTGACCAAGCGTCATCGCCAACTGCGCCTGCGCTGGGCCCGGGAACATCGTGACTGGTCCATGGATCAGTGGGAGAGAGTTGCCTGGTCAGATGAATTACGGTTTGTCATACATCACGCCGATGGCCGTGTCAGGATACGCCGTCTTCCAGGCGAACAGTTGCTCCCTCAATGTACAGTAGGTCATACACAGGATCGGTGGTGGCGGTATTATGCTTTGGGGGACGTTCTCTTGGGCGTCTCTGGGATCCGTAGTTGTGGTAGAGCAGACCATGAATGATACAGGGTATCTGAACATCATTGCGGACCAGTTGCACCCTCACATGGCCTCTGTTTTTCCAGCTGGAAATTGAATGTTCCAGCAGGACAACGCCCCTTGTCACAAGGCTAAAATTGTGTTGGAGTGGTTCCAGGAACATGATGCTGAATTCCAGTTAATGTCCTGGCCGAATAACTCACCGGAACTCAATCCGATAGAAAACATTTGGGATGTCCTGGGACGGAAGCTCAGAGTTCAGAGACCGCCAATTTGCAATATCTCGGATTTGCGTGACCGTTGCTTAAACATCTGGTACAATCTGTCTCTGGCTATCTACAAAGGACTTGTGGCATCCATGCCAAGGCGGGGTGCAGCTGTGTTGCGCGACAAAGGTGGGCCAACTCGTTATTGACAGGTGGTCATAATGTTTTGGCTCTTGAGTGTGTATATATAGTATATACATATATATATATGACAGGTAACATTCAATTTTTTTTGTTAGGTCCTGTAGGGTTACGCAGTGGTATGGTCATTTATAGTAAGGAAATCATTTAATATATTTGATAAAAGGAAAAACACTAAAATAAATAATAAAGACAAGTTTTTTTGTTTTAATTTAACATCCGAAATAGCAGACAAAAATTCGTTTCAAAATAGTCTGCAAGAAACGATTTAAAAAAAAAAATTATGTTTGAAAGCCATGGTTTTCTAAGAAAAGGTGGCTTAACTCTCAAACTTCCATTCGAAATAGAAGGAATTCGAGGATTTTAGAAGTTAAAAAGGGGAAAAAAAATACCCGAAAAAATGCAGAACGCTTCCAATCGGAAGAAAAATGGAAAATTAATAACGCGTCGATAGATTTTCCATTGGTATGTGACCCGCCTTTCAGGATCAGGCACCGTTAACAGAAAATAACCGTGGTTGCCGCGGTTGCGGTCACGAATAAAAAAAAAGGAAGAAAGACGTCAAATAAAAATAAGTACTTTCACGATCAACAGCGAGCATCAAACGATAGCAAAACTGTGTCTCTGGAATTCTAGTATTCTCTGTATCACTCCCAAGTCGCCATTTTCCTGGGCTGCGTACGAGCGTTTGGGGCTCTTTCTTGGCGTATAAAAACAAGAAATAAAATGCCGAGAGCAGTAATAGTTGTTGCTGATAAAAGTCAGAGGAACGGAAGAAAAGGATACCTCTATTTCCGTCCGTATTAACAACAACAACAAAAAAGAATATCAATTTGGAAGATGGGTCGCTTATCTCCTCTGGCGAGCAAATTTTTAGCGAGACTGTTTTGGGATCTGTTCTGTGTTTTCTCTCTTTTTTTTCTAATTATGTTTTAAACGAATGGAACGGGAATAATAAATATGCTGCCTTCTAAAAACTTGCTCCCATTTTAATAGTAATGAGAGACTATGCACTAAGAAGTGTTGTAATAAATTATGCTCGTTGGTTTGTGGCTCTGTTTAGTATCAATAAGTTAAAATATGTGTTGGAAAGAGTACTTTGTATCCATAGTTAAGCGGTATATACTTAAATATTATTAAAATATTTTATTCCATAGTTTCTAATTTATTAAAAATTAAGAAGTTTTGTCAATAACGCATTGCCATTTTTAATTATTTCTTTCTAACCTTAACACATTAAAGTTGCATCATTGAATGCTTGCATCAAAGTTGTATTATAGATCTCATGATTTATTTTTTTAAAATTTTATTTTATCCAAAACATGTTCTTTTAAAAAATCTACTGCTAACCACGTAGTCATGGTTGTTGCTAAGGCACTAACTAAAATACACAAGTCTATTTAGATCAGCATATTTTTATAAACAAACTGTCTCCTCTATGTCAATATATATATACACACTGAAGAGCCAAAACATTATTACCACCCCTACATTTTGCCTGAATGACGTGGAAGCGTGAACTCGCCTGAATGACATGGAAGGCACGTGATCAGGTGGAAGTGGTATTTAACTGCTGCTGGAGAGTCACGACTCGTGGGTTGTTTGCGATCTACAGTTGTTAGTACTTATGCAAAGTGGATGAATGACGGTGACACCAGCAGTAGACGACATGGTGTTGGACGTCCACACGCTATCAAAGAAAAAGGTCGTCGGAGACTGTCTCGCATGGTGAAGCAAAACCGGAGCTAGACAGTAGCTCAGCTGACAGCCCAATACAATGCAGGGCCAAGTAGAATAGTATCGGAGCACACTGTTCAGCGGACACTGTTGGACATGGGGCTACGCAGCAAACGTCCCACTCGTGTGCCTTTGCTGACCAAGCGTCATCGCCAACTGCGCCTGCGCTGGGCCCGGGAACATCGTGACTGGTCCATGGATCAGTGGGAGAGAGTTGCCTGGTCAGATGAATTACGGTTTGTCATACATCACGCCGATGGCCGTGTCAGGATACGCCGTCTTCCAGGCGAACAGTTGCTCCCTCAATGTACAGTAGGTCATACACAGGATCAGTGGTGGCGGTATTATGCTTTGGGGGACGTTCTCTTGGGCGTCTCTGGGATCCGTAGTTGTGGTAGAGCAGACCATGAATGATACAGGGTATCTGAACATCATTGCGGACCAGTTGCACCCTCACATGGCCTCTGTTTTTCCAGCTGGAAATGGAATGTTCCAGCAGGACAACGCCCCTTGTCACAAGGCTAAAATTGTGTTGGAGTGGTTCCAGGAACATGATGCTGAATTCCAGTTAATGTCCTGGCCGAATAACTCACCGGAACTCAATCCGATAGAAAACATTTGGGATGTCCTGGGACGGAAGCTCAGAGTTCAGAGACCGCCAATTTGCAATATCTCGGATTTGCGTGACCGTTGCTTAAACATCTGGTACAATCTGTCTCTGGCTATCTACAAAGGACTTGTGGCATCCATGCCAAGGCGGGGTGCAGCTGTGTTGCGCGACAAAAGGTGGGCCAACTCGTTATTGACAGGTGGTCATAATGTTTTGGCTCTTGAGTGTGTATATATAGTATATACATATATATATATGACAGGTAACATTCAATTTTTTTTGTTAGGTCCTGTAGGGTTACGCAGTGGTATGGTCATTTATAGTAAGGAAATCATTTAATATATTTGATAAAAGGAAAAACACTAAAATAAATATTAAAGACAAGTTTTTTGTTTTAATTTAACATCCGAAATAGCAGACAAAAATTCGTTTCAAAATAGTCTGCAAGAAACGATTTAAAAAAAAAAATTATGTTTGAAAGCCATGGTTTTCTAAGAGAAGGTGGCTTAACTCTCAAACTTCCATTCGAAATAGAAGGAATTCGAGGATTTTAGAAGTTAAAAAGGGGAAAAAAAATACCCGAAAAAATGCAGAACGCTTCCAATCGGAAGAAAAATGGAAAATTAATAACGCGTCGATAGATTTTCCATTGGTATGTGACCCGCCTTTCAGGATCAGGCACCGTTAACAGAAAATAACCGTGGTTGCCGCGGTTGCGGTCACGGATACAAAAAAAGGAAAGACGACAAATAAAAATAAGTACTTTCATGATCCTCATCGAGCATCAAACGATAGCAAAACTGTGTCTCGTCCTCGCAGCTGGAATTCTAGTATTCTCTGTATCACTCCCAAGTCGCCATTTTCCTGGGCTGCGTACGAGCGTTTGGGGCTCTTTCTTGGCGTATAAAAACAAGAAATAAAATGCCGAGAGCAGTAATAGTTGTTGCTGATAAATGTCAGAGGAACGGAAGAAAAGGATACCTCTATTTCCGTCCGTATTAACAACAACAACAAAAAAGAATATCAATTTGGAAGATGGGTCGCTTATCTCTCTGGCGAGCGAATTTTTAGCGAGACTGTTTTGGGATCTGTTCTGTGTTTTCTCTTTTTTTTCTAATTATGTTTTAAACGAATGGAACGGGAATAATAAATATGCTGCCTTCTAAAAACTTGCTCCCATTTTAATAGTAATGAGAGACTATGCACTAAGAAGTGTTGTAATAAATTATGCTCGTTGGTTTGTGGCTCTGTTTAGTATCAATAAGTTAAAATATGTGTTGGAAAGAGTACTTTGTATCCATAGTTAAGCGGTATATACTTAAATATTATTAAAATATTTTATTCCATAGTTTCTAATTTATTAAAAATTAAGAAGTTTTGTCAATAACGCATTGCCATTTTTAATTATTTCTTTCTAACCTTAACACATTAAAATTGTATCATTGAATGCTTGCATCAAAGTTGTATTATAGATCTCCTGATTTATTTTTTTAAAATTTTATTTTATCCAAAACATGTTCTTTTAAAAAATCTACTGCTAACCACGTAGTCATGGTTGTTGCTAAGGCACTAACTAAAATACACAAGTCTATTTAGATCAGCATATTTTTATAAACAAACTGTCTCCTCTATGTCAATATATATATACACACTGAAGAGCCAAAACATTATTACCACCCCTACATTTTGCCTGAATGACGTGGAAGCGTGAACTCGCCTGAATGACATGGAAGGCACGTGATCAGGTGGAAGTGGTATTTAACTGCTGCTGGAGAGTCACGACTCGTGGGTTGTTCGCGATCTACAGTTGTTAGTACTTATGCAAAGTGGATGAATGACGGTGACACCAGCAGTAGACGACATGGTGTTGGACGTCCACACGCTATCAAAGAAAAAGGTCGTCGGAGACTGTCTCGCCTGGTGAAGCAAAACCGGAGCCAGACAGTAACTCAGCTGACAACCCAATACAATGCAGGGTCAAGTAGAATAGTATCGGAGCACACTGTTCAGCGGACACTGTTGGACATGGGGCTACGCAGCAAACGTCCCACTCGTGTGCCTTTGCTGACCAAGCGTCATCGCCAACTGCGCCTGCGCTGCGCCCGGGAATATCGTGACTGGTCCATGGATCAGTGGGAGAGAGTTGCCTGGTCAGATGAATTACGGTTTGTCATACATCACGCCGATGGCCGTGTCAGGATACGCCGTCTTCCAGGCGAACAGTTGCTCCCTCAATGTACAGTAGGTCATACACAGGATCAGTGGTGGCGGTATTATGCTTTGGGGGACGTTCTCTTGGGCGTCTCTGGGATCCGTAGTTGTGGTAGAGCAGACCATGAATGATACAGGGTATCTGAACATCATTGCGGACCAGTTGCACCCTCACATGGCCTCTGTTTTCCAGCTGGAAATGGAATGTTCCAGCAGGACAACGCCCTTGTCACAAGGCTAAAATTGTGTTGGAGTGGTTCCAGGAACATGATGCTGAATTCCAGTTAATGTCCTGGCCGAATAACTCACCGGAACTCAATCCGATAGAAAACATTTGGGATGTCCTGGGACGGAAGCTCAGAGTTCAGAGACCGCCAATTTCCAATATCTCGGATTTGCGTGACCGTTGCTTAAACATCTGGTACAATCTGTCTCTGGCCAAGGCGGGGTGCAGCTGTGTTGCGCGACAAAGGTGGGCCAACTCGTTATTGACAGGTGGTCATAATGTTTTGGCTCTTGAGTGTGTATATATAGTATATACATATATATATATGACAGGTAACATTCAATTTTTTTTCTTAGGTCCTGTAGGGTTACGCAGTGGTATGGTCATTTATAGTAAGGAAATCATTTAATATATTTGATAAAAGGAAAAACACTAAAATAAATATTAAAGACAAGTTTTTTTGTTTTAATTTAACATCCGAAATAGCAGACAAAAATTCGTTTCAAAATAGTCTGCAAGAAACGATTTAAAAAAAAATTATGTTTGAAAGCCATGGTTTTCTAAGAGAAGGTGGCTTAACTCTCAAACTTCCATTCGAAATAGAAGGAATTCGAGGATTTTAGAAGTTAAAAAGGGGGAAAAAAATACCCGAAAAAATGCAGAACGCTTCCAATCGGAAGAAAAATGGAAAATTAATAACGCGTCGATAGATTTTCCATTGGTATGTGACCCGCCTTTCAGGATCAGGCACCGTTAGCAGAAAATAACCGTGGTTGCCGCGGTTGCGGTCACGGATACAAAAAAAGGAAAGACGACAAATAAAAATAAGTACTTTCACGATCATCAGCGAGCATCAAACGATAGCAAAACTGTGTCTCGTCCTCGCAGCTGGAATTCTAGTATTCTCTGTATCACTCCCAAGTCGCCATTTTCCTGGGCTGCGTATGAGCGTTTGGGGCTCTTTCTTAGCGTATAAAAACAAGAAATAAAATGCCGAGAGCAGTAATAGTTGTTGCTGATAAAAGTCAGAGGAACGGAAGAAAAGGATACCTCTATTTAAGTCGGTATTAACAAAACAAAAAATAATATCAATTTGGAAGATGGATCGCTTATCTCTCTGGCGACCGAATTTTTAGCGATACTGTTTTGGGATCTGTTCTATGTTTTCTCTTTTTTTCTAATTATGTTTTCGGATGGAAGGAGAATAATGAATATGTTGCCTTTTAAAAACTTGCTCCATTTTAATATTAATGAGACGTATGTAAGAAGTGCTGTTATAAATTATGCACGGTGGTTTATGGCTCTTTTTAGTATCAACAAGTTAAAATATGCGTTGGAAAGATTAATTTGTATCCATAGTTAAATGCATAAAAGTTTCACATTCATTTTTACAACAGATTTTATAGTATTATGATTTAATTGGTTTATCAAATATAAGTGTAATATTTTCATATTTGTAGCTCTTATTGCTTAGGATCATTTTATATAATTATATTTATCTTTTACATAAATTTATATTACGACAAATATTTATAATTAAGAAAATTAATACATCACTCAAAACTTGGATTTCGTTCATTAGATTTATTAAGTCCTTTAATGCCAATTCGATTCTAGATTTCCTAAACAAATTTTATATATGTGTCAATTTGAAAAAATTCAAAAAAATCCACAAGCCTATTTAGAACGTATTTTTATAAATATACATTCTTATCAATATAAATATGTATAAAAATGAAATGTAATATGTGACAGATAATATTCAATTTTTTTTGTTAGACCTGTGGGTTACACAAAAGACGTCAAATAAAAATAAGTACTTTCACGATGATCAGCGAGCATCAAACGATAGCAAAACTGTGTCTCGGCCTTCGCAGCTGGAATTCTAGTTTTCTCTGTATCACTCCCAGTTCACCATTTTCCTGAGCTGCGTATGAGAGTTTGGGGCTCTTTCTTGGCGTATAAAAACAAGAAATAAAATGCCGAGAGCAGTAATAGTTGTTGCTGATAATGGGGAAAAGTCACAGGAACGGAAGAAAAGGATACCTCTATTTCCGTCGGTATTAACAACAACAAAAAAGAATATCAATTTGGAAGATGGGTCGCTTATCTCTCTGGCGAGCGAATTTTTAGCGAGACTGTTTTGGGATCTGTTCTGTGTTTTCCCTTTTTTTCTAATTATGTTTTAAACGAATGGAACGGGAATAATGAATATGCTGCCTTTTAAAAACTTGCTCCATTTTAATATTAATGAGACAGACGTTATGTAAGAAGCGTTGTTATAAATTATGCACGTTGGTTTGTAGCTGTGTTTAATATTAACAAATTAAAATATGAGTTGGAAAGATTACTTTGTATCCATAGTTAAGCGGTATATACTTAAATAATATTAAATTATTTTATTCCATATCTTCTAATTTATTAAAAATTAAGAAGTTTTGTCAATAACGCATTGCCATTTTAAATAATTTCTTTCTAACCTTAACACATGAAAATTGCATCATTGAATGTTTGCATCAAAATTGTATTATAGATTTTATAATTTATTTTTTTTATTTTATTTTACACAAAATATGTTCTGTTAAAAAATCTACTGCTAACCACGTAGTCATGGTCGTTGCTAAGGCACTAAATAAAATGCACAAGCCTATTGAGATAAGCATATTTTTGTAAACAAACATTGTCCTCCATATAAATATATATATATATATATATAACATATATATACATGTGACAGGTAACATTAATTTTTTTTTTGTTATATCCCGTGGGTTACACAATGGTATAGTCATTTATAGGAAGAAAAACTATCAATATATAGGATGACTGAAAGACTCTAATATAAGACTATATAGACTCTAATATAGAATATAGTATTCAATAAAAATGTTTCTGTTTTAATTTAACTTCCAATATAAGTGATAAAAAATTCATCTGAAAATGGTTAGCAAGAAACGATTTTAAAAACAACTTTCAATTCTGTGTGAAAACCATGGTTGTCTAGAAGAAGCCGCCTTAACTCTGAAACTTCCGTTCGAAATAGATGGAATTCGCGGATTTTAGAAGATGAAAAGGAAAAAAATAATAAATAACAGCCAAAAAATTCAGAACGCTGCCAATCGGAAGGAAAATGGAAAATTAATAACGTTGCCAGATTTTCCATTGCTATGTGACCCGCCTTTCAGGATCAGGCACCGTTAGCAGAAAATAACCGTGGTTGCCGCGGTTATGGTCATGAATGAAAAAAAATAAAAATTAATAAAAAAAAGGAAAAAGACGTCAAATAAAAATAAGTACTTTCACGATCATCAGCGAGCATCAAACGATAGCAATACTGTGTCTTGTCCTCACAGCTGGAATTCTAGTATTCCCTGTATCACTCCCAAGTCGCCATTTTCCTGCGCTGCGTATGAGCGTTTGGGGCACTTTCTTGGCGTATAAAAACGAGAAATAAAATGCCGAGAGCAGTAATAGTTGTTGCTGATAAGGGGGAGAAATCAGAGGAACGGAAAAAAAGGATACCTCTATTTCCGTCGGTATTACAACAAAAAAAAAGAATATCAATTTTGAAGATGGGTCGCTTATCCCTCTGGCGAGCGAATTTTTAGCGTCACTGTTTTGAGATCTGTTCTGTGTTTTCCATTTTTTCTTCTAATTATGTTTTAAACGAATGGAACGGGAATAGTAAATATGCTGCCTTTTAAAAACTTGCTCCATGTTAATATTAATGAGCCAGAAAGTATGTAAGAAGCGTTGTTATAAATTATGCACATTGGTTTGTGGTTCTGTTCAGCATCAACCAGTTAAAATATTTGTTGGAAAGATTACTTTGTCTCCATAGTTAAATAGTAAATAGTAAAATATTATTGAAATATTTTATTGCATATTTTCTAATTTATTAAAAATTAAGAAGTTTTGTCAATAACGCATTAGCATTTTTAATTTCTTTCTAACCTTAACACATGAAATTGGATCATTGAAAGTTTGCATCAAAATTGTATTATAGATCTGATGATTTATTTTTTATTGTATTTTACCCAAAACATGTTCTATTAAAAAATCTACTGCAAACCACATAGTAATGGTTGTTGCTAAGACACTAACTAAAATGCAAAAGCCTATTTAGAGCAGCATACTTTTGTAAACATACATTCTCCTCAATATATATATATATATGACAGGTAACATTCAATTTTTTTTTTTTTAGGTCCTGTAGGATTACGCAATGGTATGGTCATTTATAGTAAGAAAAACATTCAACATATTTGATAATTGAAAGACACTAAAATAAATATTAAAGACAAGTTTTTTTATTTTAATTTAGCATCCGAAATAGCAGATAAAAATTCGTTTGAAAATATTCTGCAAGAAACGTTTTTAAAAGCAATTCTATTTGAAAGCCATGGTTTTCTAAGGGAGGATGACTTAATTCTCAAACTTCCGTTCGAAGTAGAAGGAATTCGAGGATTTTAGAAGATGAAAATGAAATAAAAAAAAATAAAAAATCGAAAGAATGCAGAACGCTGCCAATCGGAAGAAAAGTGGAAAATTAATAACGCGTTGCCAGATTTTCCATTGGTATGTGAACCGCCTTTCAGGATCAGGCACCGTTAGCAGAAAATAACCGTGGTTGCCGCGGTTACGGTCCCGAATGGAAAAAAAAGGGAAGAAAGACGTCAAATAAAAATAAGTACTTTCACGTTCATCAGCGAGCATCAAACGATAGCAAAACTGTGTCTCGTCCTCGCAGCTGGAATACTAGTATTCTCTGTATCACTCCCAAGTCGCCATTTTCCTGGGCTGCGTATGAGCGCTTGGGGCTCTTTCTTGTCGTATAAAAACAAGAAATAAAATGCCGAGAGCTGTTGATGTTGCTGATAAGGGGGAAAAGTCAGAGGAACGGAAGAAAAGGATACCTCTATTTCCGTCGGTATTAACAACAATAAAAAAAAAAAATTTGGGAGATGGGTCGCTTATCTCTCTGGCGAGCGAATTTTTAGAGGGACTGTTTTGGGATCTGTTCTGTATTTTAACTTTTTTTCTAATTATGTTTTAAACGAATGGAACGGGAATAATGAATATGCTGCCTTTTAAAAACCTGCTCCATTTTAATATTAATGAGACAGACAGTGCGTAAGAAGCGTTGTTATAAATTATGCACGTTGGTTTGTGGTTCTGTTCAGTATCAACTAGTTAAAATATGCGGTGGAAAGATTACTCTTTATCCATAATTAAGTAGTAAATACTTAAATAACGTTAAAATAATTTACTCCATATTTTCTAATTTATAACAAATTAAGAGATTTTGTCCATACTGCATTGCCATTTTTAATTATTTATTTCTACCCTAACACATGGAAATGACAACGCCAAATATTTACATAAAGAATATATCCTAGATTTTATGAAATTATCAAGAACATGTCAAAAAACATAAAACATATCCTATTAAATGTCCCATTCCAAAAATATATCACATTAAATGCCCTTTTCTTAAAACATGCCTTATTACATTATGCGTAATTTAAGAAGTTCTATTTGTGGACTATTAACCTGTGTAAATTAAAATTCCAAATTTATGGATTAGTGAAACATGCCCTATTGAATCCTATTAAATGTCCTATTCGAAAAACATGTCCTATTAAGTCGTGTGTAAATTAAAGAGTCATATTTAAGGACTACTAAAAACGTGTCCTATGTTGCCGTTTTCAAAAACATGTCCTAAACTATTGTCAACTATGTAGTCGTGCTTGTTGCGAAGTCTATAACTAAAATGCACAAACCTATTTAGAACAACTTATTTTTGTAAACAAACATTGTCATCAATATAAATATATATAGAAATGAATTAAATGTATGATTGGGGACATTCAATTTTTTTTTGTCAGGCTTGTGGGTAACACAATGGTATGGCCATTTACTATATAGTAGTTAAAAAATATAGTATATTTAATAACTGAATGGCACTTAAATAAATATTAAAGAAAATCTTATTTGTTTTAATTTTTCTCCTGAAATAGTTGACAAAAATTCGTCTGCAAATAGTCTGAAAGAAACGATGTTAAAAACAATTCTGTGGTAAAGCCATGGTTTTCTAGAAGAAGGTGGCTTAACTTTCAAACTTCCGTTCGAAATAGATGGAATTCGAGGATTTTAGAAGATGAAAAGGAAAATAAAAATAAATAAAAGCCAAAAATGGCAGAACGCTGCCAATCGGAAGGAAAATGGAAAATTAATAACGCGTTGCCAGATTTTTCCATCGGTATTGACCCGCCTTTCAGGATCAGGCACAGATAGCAGAAAATAACGGTGGTTGCCGCGGATACGGTCACGAATAAAAAAAAAAAGGAAGAAAGACGTCAAATAAAAATAAGTACTTTCACGATCATCAGCGAGCATCAAACGTTGGCAAAACTGAGTCTCGTCCACGCAGCTGGAATTCCAGTATTCTCTGTATCACTCCCAAGTCGCCATTTTCCTGGGCTGCGTATGAGCGTTTGGGGCTCTTTCTTGGCGTATAAAAACAAGAAATAAAATGCCGAGAGCAGTAATAGTTGTTGCTGATAAGGGAGAAATGTCAGAGGAACGGAAGAAAAGGATACCTCTATTTCCGTGTGTATTAACAACAACAAAAAAGAATATCAATTTGGAAGATGGGTCGCTTATCTCTCAGGCGAGCGAATTTTTAGCGAGACTGTTTTGGGATCTGTTCTCTGTTTTCTCTTTTTTTTCTAATTATGTTTTAAATGAATGGAATGGGAATAATAAATATGCTGCCTTTTAAAAACTTACTGCATTTTAATATTAATGAGACTGTATGTAAGACGTGTTGTTATAAATTATGCACGTTGGTGTGTGGTTCTGTTTAGTATCAACAAGTTAAAATATGCATTGGAAAGATTACTTGGTATCCATAGTTTAAATTCATAAATGTTTCACATTCATTTTTACAAGATATTTTATAGTATTAACTGAGTATGCATTTAATTATTTTACATACATATTATGAAATATATGTTTTATTTTTTGATATTTGTAGCTCTTATCGCTTAGGTTCATTTTATATAATTATATTTATCTTTTAAATAAATTTATTTTAAGATTAAAATTTATAATAAAAAAATAATAACACGTTACGTTCGAACTCAGTTTTCGTTCATTAGATTTATTAAGTCCATTTATACCATTTAGATTCAAGATTTCCTAAATAAATTTCATATATGTAGCAATTTAAAAAATTTCAAAAAAATGCACAAGCCTATTTAGAGCAACATATTTTTGTAAACATACATTCTCACCAATATAAACATATATAAAAATAAAATATAATGTATGACAGACAACATTTAATTTTGTCAGGTCTGAGGGTTACCACAATGTTTTGGCCATTTATAGTAAGGAAAACGTTCAATATATTTGATAACTGAAAGACAATAAAATAAAAAATAAAGAAAAATGAATTTAGTTTAATTTAGCTCCCGAAATAGTTAACAAAAAATGGTCTGCAAGAAACAATGCTAAAAACTATTCTTTGTGAGAGCCATGTTTGTCTAGAAGAAGGTGGCTTAACTCTCAAACTTCCGTTCGCAATAGAAGGAATTCGACGATTTTAGAAGTAGAAAAGGAAATAAAAAAAATAAATAAAACCCCCAAAAATGCAGAACGCTGCCAATCGGAAGGAAAATGGTAAATTAATAACGCGTTGCCAGATTTTCCATTGGTATGTGACCCGCCTTTCAGGATCAGGCACCGTTAGCAGAAAATAACCGTGGTTGCCGCGGTTGTCACGAATAAAAAAAAAGGAAGAAAGACGTCAAATAAAAATAAGTACTTTCACGATCATCAGCGAGCATCAAACGATAGCAAAACTGTGTCTCGTCCTCGCAGCTGGAATTCTAGTATCCTCTGTATCACTCCCAGTTCGCCATTTTCATGGGCTGCGTATGAGCGTTTGGGGCTCTTTCTTGGCGTATAAAAACAAGAAAAATGCCGAGAGCAGTAATAGTTGTTGCTGATAAGGGGAAAAGTCAGAGAAACGGAAGATAGGGATACCTCTATTTCCGTCGGTATTAACAGAACAACAACAAAAAAGAATATCAATTTGGAAGATG
Organism: Caerostris darwini; assembly: GCA_021605075.1. Lineage (NCBI taxonomy): Eukaryota > Metazoa > Arthropoda > Arachnida > Araneae > Araneidae > Caerostris > Caerostris darwini. Next base: position 32,843 of record BPLQ01011733.1, on the reverse strand, counting down.
GTCTGCTTATCTCTCTGGCGAGCGAATTTTTAGCGAGACTGTTTTGGGATCTGTTCTGTGTTTTCCCTTTTTTTCTAATTATGTTTTAAACGAATGGAACGGGAATAATGAATATGCTGCCTTTTAAAAACTTGCTCCATTTTAATATTAATGAGAGAGTATGTACTAAGAAGTGTTGTAATAAATTACTCAAGTTGGTTGGTGGTTCTGTTTAGTATCAACAAGTTAAAATATGTGTTGGGAAGAGTACTTTGTATCCATAGTTCCTAAAAGTTTCACATTTAATTTTACAAGATATTTTATTATCTGTGCATTCATTTAATTATTTCACGAAATATATATATTATATTTTGATATTTATAGCTCTTATTACATAGGTTCATTTTATATAACTATATTTATTTTTTTAAGTAAATTTATGTTAAAGAGAAACTTTATAGTAAGAAATATTCATACGTCATTGGAAATTCGGATTTCGTTCAACAGATTTAGTATGTCCATTAATACCAATTGTTGTTGTTTCTTATCCCACTTGGTAGATAGCAACATCTAGTCCATGAACCCGTGTGGTCTCATGGAAGGATTGAGGAGGGGGATAGCTTTTGTTGTGAAGGAGGCCCCGTAGGTAGAAGTCTGACTTGGCTCCGTGTCCCAATTTTTTTACAGGGTAGGATTGTCAGTCGTGCGCCTAACGTTCTATAGTCATGTTAGACCGGGATGGTTTAAAGCAGAATCCGAACATCTACAAACATCCATGTCACCATCGATACTCGAAACCGAAACCTGTGACACTGAGCGCCAGAGCGCTAGTCACTCAGCCATCAGGCCCCATTAATGCCCATTATATTCCAGATTTCCCAAATAAATTTCATATACGTGTCAATTCATAAAAATATATCTCTTCAAGTATATAATTATACTAAAAATGAAATTTAAAATGAGCAGCTTGATAATCAATAAGTAGTTGATATCAACTTAAACTCTAATGTATAGTTCATATTTATATTCGAATCTAAAAAAAGCAACCTTACTCGATATAAAATAAATGTTTTCATTAAAATAGTTATTCCTAAAATACATTTTCGATTTAAAAAAAATATTTCAGTCTATAAATAATTTAATTTCATTTGAAGTAATGATCTTCTGATGCAAGTTAGCATATAATTTTTTTAATTAATTTACATAATTTTAAAAGATATCGCTTAAAGAATTAAAAAATGGTTTTATTAAATTAGTTTTTCTTTTATTTATTGATTTATAAAAGCATCTCCTAGGTTTAAAAAAAAATAATAATAATAACATAAAAATACATCATTGAATAAAAAGTAAATAAATAATAAAGTATATATATATATATATATCAATTTATCTACTTTATTTATTTTACATATATATATATATATATGAAATATATTCTTTATATTTATATATATGTATGTATATTAATTATAAAAAAAAATATTTTTAAAATTTATATTTTATAATATAATGTTTTCTAAGAACTCTAAAAACTTGTTTGTTGTAGTTATGTTAGTATTCTTTTTTGTATTTTTAATGATAATATTGGAACTAGATATTTGTTTCGGTTTCTATTTAAACATTTTATTTGTATATCAAACCATGAATTACAATTTTTAAAAGATTAAACAAATAAATTCTCTATTATTGATTTTTTTTATTGTAGAAGATATTTTTAAATTTTTTGAGACAAACAGAACCATAAATATGAAAATTTAATTTAAATTGTTAGATTCAAAAGCCTCAAAGCATTTTAAACATCTACATCAAAGTATTTTAAAAATTAAAACTTTAACATCAAAGCGATTTAAAAATAAAAGTCGTCTTAGAAATATAGAGTAAAGAAATCGCAGTAGACGTTTATTTTATTTATAAAAAAAAAAAATATTTCATAAATGATCTAGTTTATTAGTAATCAAATTAAATTTTTAAAATATGTACATGAATTGTTTTTAAAATGTTTTCAAAAAAGTATTTTTATTTAAAAAAATATGCATTTTTTTATGATCTATAGGAGTTTTAAAGAAACATGTATTTTTTGCTTAAATATTAATAATTTGAGTGTAGGAAAAGATAAAAATGTGCTTTGATATTCTTAAAAATATCTTCTCTAACTATTTCTTAACGAAAAGATCTACTGAATCGATTTCAGTAAAAATAGTTGTGCCTTTTGCTTTTTATTATGTATCAAAAGCTATTTAGAATAAAATTGTTTCTGAATCATACAACATTGAATATTGCTGAAGACGTTGCTGACATTCTGGAAGCCTTTCATTAAATAAACATCAAAGGACAGGCAGTGATAGATGACACAATTGTTTCACAAAACGAGGAGGCGATTTCTCTGAGATTTGGTTCACATTCCAAGTCTTTCTAAACTTGAAATACCAATTGATATATTGCTTGCAATGATTCAAAGTTTATTTTTTCAGTAATTTCTGTGATGGTGATTTTATTTGTTTAAATTTGATTAATTTATTCTCAGAATTTTGTTATAAATTATAAAATATTTATAACATGGCAGTATGCAGCTGATAGATTCATTTTAATTTTTTATGAAAAAGTTTTTATTTACAGCAAAATTAAGCAATATTCATTCAAAATTATAAATATATAGTTTTAAAAATTACGTATTAAAATATTTAAAATTACATAAAAATAATTTAAATTAGTTTATTTTAATTTAAAATCTTTTAAATAAAAAAAGGATATTTAGTATTTTCAAGTATAATTTTAAACTGTCACGTTCATATTATATAAATAATGAATGCTACATATTATATTATTCACTATTTTCTGCAATTAAAGGAACCGTTATTAAAAAAACCACGCTTGATAATTGGTTTTATGGCAGAAGAGGGGTAACTATTATTAAATTCAATCCATATTAATATCTTCGTAGAATCAGGGACTTTTTTCCTGCTAGTCTGCTCAAGTATGGCCTCGTTCTTTTTCTTACAAATGATTTAGGATGATTATTTTCAGAGATTAAAACCATTCTTAAAACCCATTGAGGAATCACCATGTCTTCGCGATCACCCTGTACATCGATCACAAAATGCGAGAACAAATTAAACTTTATTTTACCTTTATACTACTCTATAAATTTTTCAAATTGCCAACTGGCAAAAGCTGTTCTACCATAGTCATAATTTAAACTTTATTTTTACAAACACTATAAACGGGCACTCCCTCTCTATGAAGAGCACATCCATAACCTTAGAAACGATGCTTCTTACACAGTCATTGATGATCTCTGAACAAACTGCTTGTGAAGAAAGTTATTTGAAAATGCCCATGATAAATAATACAAGACAGTAAAGCTCTTACAATGAAAATATACCACCACAATGTAACTTCCATTTAATTCACTACACATTACTACAAAAAATTAAAGATTATAATGTTATGACAAAATTAATAAATACTGCAAAAATCTATCAACCGTAGTGTTTCTCTTTTCTTCTAACGAAAGATACATTGCAAATAAATTTATTAGATTTTTCATATAAAGAAACATGGACTACATAATAAAAATCACTCAAATTGACCTGATTTCATGTTACTATCAGTAACCTCGAACATCCACATTGCCTTGTTTAATTCTTTGTCAAAATATCAGATTTGCCATGTGTATTGTATCCATTGTATAACAGATTCTCGTTGACGGTTTAATTTTTGAGAAGGATTTGATAATGTTTTGAATTTGGCCATAATCGTCAAATTCTACATATGCAAAACCTCGATTGTTTCCAGTAGGCTTTTATGAAACGACATTTACGATTACGATGGTATCATATGTACCAGAATATTCACAATCAGCTTCGTCCATGTTATCTCTCAATTTATTCTTGTATAGTTTATTGACCTATATCCAAATTTCTGGTTTGCCTCAATCTTTTTTGAAGTACAGCATCTTTTGAGTGAACCTCGAACCTAACCTAACAGACGATTTTGTATTTTCTTGCAGTCTAGGAATAGTTAGCCATGTAATCTTGCTTGTAAGTGATTTAGCAAAATCCTTGGTATCCTTTCTAGTATGAGTATCTCGTATTAAAATACAGTGAATCACATCATCCCATTTCAAAATATTAAAAAAATTAAAGATTAATTATTCGAAGAATCTTCAATTGATTTATACTGAAACGAACAAATGAATATTTCCTTAACAACTTCGCCGATATATGCGAATTGGATTTCGAGGTCTGAATTTTAATTTTCTCAGGTTCATATCCTTTTTCTTTCCTCTAATGTGCTTCATTTTCTACTCTGTTAGTTATAATCATAACGTACCATAATGGTTTTAATTAACTTACCATGCTGTAAAAATATTACGATTTTTGCCTCTACATTATTTCTGTCTTTTGGTTACTATCCTTTTTTTAACTTACGAGTTAAACACTGCACATTTTTTACATGCTAAAATATTAGGAAGGCCATCAAATATTTCTACTAATTTCAGAAAGACAACGTTTGCATTTTGGCTGTTAGTTAAGAAATAAAACCTATGTTTAGTAAATAACTAGTAGTGAGAGAAATATCTTGCTCTAAATCATACTATTGCATTCTTCAAATATTGAATTATAATTTTGAAAGAAGATCAGAGACTTTAATGTTTCATAGACATAGAAAAACAGGTTTATTTCGGGTAATTTAATAAAGCTGATTCATAACAATCCTTTCCTTACTTTTACAGTCTACCAGTTTTATTCTGAATATGTTCTCTACCTTTATTTGACTTTCACTGCAGTGAACATAATATTGCTTTTCAGCTGGGACTAAATCCATGCGACTGAGTTTAAAAATATTATCAGATCGAAGCTCAGGTATATTTTCACTCATCTTCAACGAAGGAATATATTTCAAATATATTTCACCGTAACGGAATAGAGTTGCAGTTGTTCTTTTGTAAATAAAAGGCAGTAGTCTTTCGTGTGAGGCACAACTCTTGGTATTACTATTGAAATGAAGACAGTAGAGGAAAATGCATATTTCAGTACTGATTTGATAGTTTTGTACTTAAGCTAATGAATTTAATCAAACTATATTGTGGTGATTGGCTTTATATGAAATTATGGCCTTATATCAAGATTCTGTTAAAGATTTCTACCAGTGAAGTTTCTTCTCTTCTTGTGCAAACACTTGCAAGAAGAAATTTACCTGCAAGACTTCCAAGTCATGATAAAATCATATAGAAGTTTTCATGTATATAGATATATTTTATATTTATTTTTCACACTATCATTGTAGTAAAGGTTGGGCCAAATATGCTTGTGATTATGATTCAGTGTTGTTTCATGGTTGAAACTGGATTGTTTCTTTAAATAATAACGAAACATTTGGTTGTCATATTTATTAAAATTTCAAAGATAGCACTGCATAACTGCAGCACATAACACAATTATATAGCAAATATTTAGAAATTTGTTTTAAAAGCCCTTAAAAGTCCTCCATACTGCCTTGGAACTCTTTTTTCAGTCCCTCTCCCTTTCGGTTCCAAAGTCTAACGGGTGAAAAAAAAGCTGCCACATTTATTAAAATTTGCTAAGACATCACTGCGCAATTTAAACACATAACACAATTATACAACAAATATTTACAAAATCATTTTAAGAGCCAGTTTCTTTTAAGGGACATTGTACCCTCCATACTGCCTTGGAACTCCTTTTTCCCCTCACTTCACACTCCCTTTTCTCTTTCTCTCTCTCCCTTTATGGGTTCCAAAGTCTAACGAACGAAAAAAAAAAAAGTCCAAAGTCAAACGTAATGATCCTTGAAATAAGAATGAAATAAAATTGAAATAATGACCGATCCTTGAAAGGAGAATCTATCGACCTTGAACTCTTACCTTTTGGGTATATTTTGTTTCAAGAAAACAGGGTGGATCGTTACTGTTATTTAATAAGTTTTGAATTAAAATTTTAGGAACGCAGCAGAAAAAAAAATCGCAAATATTAGAAAATTGAAGATTCCGCAGAGGAAGTCTGCATACACGAAAAGAAATTTTAAGGAAACTTACTTTTAGCACACTGTTAATAGGTAGTAGGGTATCCTTTAGTTTCTAAGAATTTCCTTCTGCTGTTTTACTGTCGAACTTTTTGTTTTGTTTTCATTCCATCTGTGACCTAAATGTGTCCTTCGAATTTATATGGTACTTACGAATCCTTCTAATTAATTAATCCTTAAATTAATAAAATTATCAGAATAAAATCAATAAATAAATTTAAACAACAAAAATAAATACCGTTTAAGAAATTGCATTAAAATTCAGTATAGGAAACGTAACCCTATTTGTTATTATTTTATACCATTAAAGTATTGGAAAGTACAACAAAATACGTTGTTGATAAAAGATATACTATAATTATATCCTTTAATTTTTTTTCTCCAGTCAATGGTCCAGTATAATTTTTTTGCTAATGAACATGTAAGAAAAATTCGTGATTTACAGATCTTAAAAAAATAATCTTGGCAATGATTGTAAAAAGTTTCACATCAATAGATAGGGAAGAGGGTCTATTCTTCCTAATTTTCCTACAACAAGATACGTAAATGTGGATCAACTATCGATGGAAGTTCTCCTGTACTTTTTAAATCATGTTATTGGTACGCCAGTGTTGATCAGTAACTTATCATGTCCATATAACATATGCTGACAGTATATTAAAAATTTTGTTTCAAAATGCAAAATTAACTAAGAATCATTACATTCAATTTTTAAGCGGCCTTTATTTTTAATGCAGAAAATTATATTCCCAAATTTGGTTTTAATCATGTTTGCAGTTGAGAAATATTGAAAATCGACTTAAGATAATCCTTTAATATTTTTTAAAAAGATTACTAAGAAGCTTGATAGGTTTAAACAAGATTACTCTGGTTTTTATCACCAAAAAAGTTCATTATACTGATAAAATCCAAATAATCGTATTTAAAGTTATATGTTTCTATCTCCAACCCATGTTAGTTATATCTCCACCCCTCCACCAAACTCTGTTGGATCGGATTACTTAACATCGTGTTAAACACAGCACATTTAATACCATGCACACCAATGAGCCAGCTCCATGCGCAAGTCATTTATCTTGATTAAGCTTTTAATCTTAGTCAGATACACGACCCTCAAAGCCGGGTTGAAGGTTGTTCATGTAATAGCTGAATCAGAGTAATAGAGACAGAAATTCGGTTATGTAATTATGGCTATTTATTTTGTGAAATAACTTTGTTATCGAATATAGTTTACCAAATCTTTAGGAAGGAATAGAATATTAGCAAGGAATGGCATTCTCAATTGACTTGTTTTTAATTTTAACTATTTAGGGACTAATTTTTTTAAAAGGATTTAAAAAATATTTAGTTTGGTTTGATATTTACTAATTTGACATAGAGAACAATTCAGTGTTCCAGAAATAATTTAAACAATAAATATAAATATTGGAGCTTATATATGTGTAGCCATATGAGACATTTATGTGCCATATGAGCCATATGGCTCCTATATAGCTCATATGAATTACGGATGAAAATATTAAACTCATCCTAAAAATTATATTATTCACTAATTAAGCGAGCTCGGTTTACATTACTATTGTCAAGATATCTATATTAACATGACATTTTGTCATTGAATTTTGTGAGATTAATTAAAATTCTTTATTTACACTATTGAAGGATTTTGAATTATTAATTTTTCGAAAAGATTTAAAATTTTTTCCATGCAAAAAGTTTTAATTAAAAATAATTTATGCACGACTAAATCAAGTGAGAGAGATTGTGCTAAATGTTATTTATACATGTTTCTAATTTTCTACAAAAAATACTTATATAAATGTCTTTAATATTATCATTTGACTGACCATTATATAACATTTTTTAATTAAAATTATTTGAATTTTCACAAATATGGATTAATGTAAAATCAAGGATTAATTAATAAAAAAACTTTCAGTAAGAAACCAAAGAATTCTAATTAATAATAAAAAATGATTTGGTGACAAAATTCCATATTAATGTAATATAGATCCCTTTCTAATTTGTGTCCATTTCAACTGGTGTCCTTTTCGGCTATTTTCATTTTGTAGTACTTTAAAAGCAGCAATACTTTTTACATTTCACAACTCCATAGTCTCGACGAGGATTAAGAGTGTCTTTCACAAATATCACAATTTTTTGGAATTTCTACTCCATTTATACACTTGCTACAGAGACAACAAAAAATATTCCATTTACATTTGTCTGTTACTTTCAATAGATTTTATATTTTGAACTGCTAAGGATATTTTAAGACAACGCTGTTTTTTCATACTACTACTATACTTATATACTTATTCATTGGCCAGACGGCAATGGCCCATGGTGAGCCAGTGCCGTCTACCCACTGGTAGATTTCGAGACAGGAGATGTTTTCTTTTTACGGGGAGGGTTTTCAGCCCTATGGCCAACGCTCTACAATCTTATTAGACCAGGACCTACGGCTTAAAGTAGATTCCGAACCACTATAATCGCCGGGACTCGAAACCTGTGGCATCGAGCACAAGAGTGCTAATCACTCGGCCATCAGGCCCCATCTGTACCACTCCTATTTTTAAATGTAATCAAATACGAATATAAATTAATGACATTCATTTATATTAAAGGCTTATAAACATTATTAATGAGGGAATATTTGTAATACATAAAAATATATTTTTTACTATCAAATATATAAAGCAAAGTCTCGATAATTTGAATCCTGGTAAACCTAGTTCCTCTAAAGTTGAGAACGCTCAAATGAAACTTTCTTTTATTTCCTTATTACTGCACACGTTAGACACTATTAATTGTTACACAAGCATTTTTCTTCAAACTTTCCAATTTCTTCTGTGCTTTATATTCCGATTTGAGCTTATTAATTTTTGCTTCTATGGATTTAACTAGTCATCTCTAAGAGTGTGATTATGAGTAAGAGTTTTTTTCTAGAACACATAGAAGTAAGAGACTATATTTTGAGACAAAAGAAATAAAAAGATCATCGGAATATAAAGGAAAATTTCCTTTGATGTTGGGGTAAAAGTTTTAAATCGATTAGATGAAGGTTAAATATTTTTAAAACTTCAACGGAATTAGATGTTAAAAAAAAAAATATATATAGAGGCGTGGCTTAGCAGTCGATTATAGGTTGAAAAACTGTATTACTTTATTGTATAGCAAAACTGTAATCTCTTCTCCTTTTGAAATGACTGGCAAAAGGAAACACCATTTGAATGCCCTCCAGTGCTATTTATAACCTTTTGGCCTTTCAATTTAGAATCGATAAACGGCAAGGCTGACATTCGACTTGCCTGATTTCTAAATCAATTGCTGGGCCTTTGCTTTAATTATATGTAATCGGTGTTTACAAATGATGAGTACTAGGGAATTAAGCTCCTAATGAGATATTTGGATGGTTAAGTATCTAGAATATATGCCTATATAACGTGTTATTCTACAAAACGAATTGCTTATATACAGTATTGATTCTGCATTCTCTTTTTAAAAAAGGTTTTCAATTTCCTGCAAAAAATATTAATTTGTTGATGATCAAATTACATATTTAATGTAAGAACAAAAAAATAAATAACAGCAATTTAAAAATAAAAATGAAAAAAACTGCATAATTTCAATACATTTTCTTTTCTTCAAAAAATCTCTTTTTCACTTTAAAATAAAAATTGTTTGTTGCTTTTACCAGATGATCTTTTGAACGATTTTACATTTTGATCATTTAACTATATAATTATTAAATAGTGAAATAAATTTAAATAAATATCATATAAAGGTAAATCTTGAAAAACAATTTTAAACATTATTGTAACCGTGCTTCCTTCTATAAAATTGATAGGCCTACTGACCATTTCTGCTATGACGCTTAGAAGAAATGGACAATCGGCCTCTTAGACTTTCACCGGAGAGGAAGTACAGCTCAACTCGTGCTTTTGCTGGGAAATATTAGTTTGCAGTCTCCCATCCTGAAAAGAAATATATTCTGTACCACTTTGCGTAATAGTTGGCCTACAGACTCTCACCAGGAGAGAAAGTATATTTTCACATCCTGCGTGTAGCCGAATATCGGATTTTCGGCTTAGAAGTGGAATCCTTCCACGAATCTATAATTATACAGTCTAGAGGCCGACTGTCCACTATGTTTTAAATGTGTACGTGTGCCATGAATATGCGTGCATAAATAAAGCTGTGAGTTCTCAACTCTGTGTCTCAAGTGTCAATCCATTTGCTCCAACCCACAACACTACAATCTGGCGCCCAACGTGTGGGACTTCTCGAACCGACAACACTACATTATTTATATAAAAAAAAGTGAATGATATTCAGATAAACCAGTAGGAACCCATTCTCTTGAAAGAAAGATAAAAAAAAAACTCTACAAGAATATTTTAAAGTGGTCAAGGACAAAAAAATTAATCAGATTGATTTGATAAAAAACTCCGCTTTTACTCCAAACAATACCCATAATTTTATGGATAATAATATTTATTAAATAATGCAATCGATGAGAATCAATCAAAATAAATGTAATGTTTTATAGCTTATCTTTATTTTTCAACGACTTAATAAGTAATAAATTTTCGTAATGCAATAGATACTTTTGGTATAATATTATAGTTTTGTATTTATAATCCATTTTGGTTTCAGACATTTTGCTTTGCTTTTTGATTTCAGACATTTTATTTTGCTTTTTGTATAAATGTTTAAAAGGAAAACGGAATATAAATGAATAACACAATAATACAAAAATGTTTTGCTAATGAAGTAAAAGAAAAAAAGATTACCCAGCTGTGTTCGTGAGATACAAAATAAATGTACAGTCATTATTGTTACACTAATTATTAGCGGAAATAGAAGAGAAACAGACTTTTCGGATTTCTCTGATGTTTTGTTTGACAAAGAACTTGTATAACTATCAGAGATTGTTGTTTTTTATACGAATGAATTATTTATTATATCCAGTTCTTCTATATAAGAAAAAAAAACTTAATACTTTTATGTGCTTTAAATTACTGATACTTTTGTTGAGTGCATAAAAATAAAGAAGTAATTAATTATGCCAAACAACTAATTAATCGCAAGCTTTATTTTGAATATTTACTTTAAACGAAATGTATAAGAATAAAATAATAATACAGATGGTTATTTTATGTTTAAAAAGTATGAAAAATTACTAGTTAATTTTGTTGTTTTTTTTACTCAGTAACTAATTTAAAATAGATTTTTTAACGAAAATGATTAATTACTTTTAAACATTAAGTCTAGTTTTTGTTATATTAAAATATTGTAAAAATATTAAACATTTCTGTTAATATTTATTATTAGCTTTCAAAAGAAGAAAATTATTATATTTTCACATATACAGCAAATTGAAAAAAAATCTATTGTCCACTATGAAAATGAATTAATTTGTAAATCTGATAAAAAAAATTCTTTTTGAGTGTATAACATTGGTACCTACTCTGGTTAATAAATATAATTAATGAACATCTCAGTTTTTATATCCTTCAAAAAACAAAATATCAAATTTTTGAAAATTAATAAGGAATATCAGAGCGGTATAATGTATGAGTATATTAATTTCCCAAGTAATTTTGAAATTTAATAGAAATTGGGAAATGGTTTAATTTGTATTTCAAAAATAGGTAATAATAATAACTTAGAGGTTTCTGAGAGATTTTATACAATGCAAAATATTTCTTCTAACCTCCTTTTTACAAGTTAATTTTAGTAAGTTAATTAAATAAAAATTACAAGAGTAAACATATATAACTGTAACACAATCCCTAATAAACCATGTAAGATTATTTATTTGGGCGTCTACTACAAAGTCGATATAAGCAAATATTTGTTGCTAATGAGGGCATAAAAATATTTTTATCACAAACAGCTATGAATAAAGTGTAGTAAGATTGACATTAGAAAAATATATGAAATTACGAGTATCATAATTTTCAATGCTGAAACATTTCTAAGAATTGTTATACAATGGCTTTGAAAGCGAGTCTTATATTAGAATTAAAGATATCAATTATATAATACTATAATGTGCTTTCTATTTTATTTATAATTAGGATGATTAGTTTTAAAACTATAACAATTTATTTTATTTTAACAAAATTTCAAACTTTAAACAGATATCATCACTAGCATGAAACAGCTTTTTCTTCTAATTGACTTCTACATTCATATCAATAATTATAATAATTCTCGCCAAAGAGAAAAGTGAATGCTACAATTTACTAGCCAAAGATGCCAATATTACAAATACATTTGTAAAATAACATCATTAGAAAAATTATATGTAATATTCTACTGTAACCTAAAATACCTTCATCAACAAATATTTAAATAGTAAATTTATTCCGAAAACCATGTTAACATTGTTAAAATCATTCTTCTACATTGTAATCCGCGTAATACCCATAATAAATAAACCCTAAATGAATATTAATAACTTATAAATCAATTAACGCAAACACCATATTTTTCTTTTATTAAAAATATATCGAAAGACTACAGAAGATTTATAAAGTGAAGAAGGAATACATACACACGAAATAAAATATCCATGGCATTTATCTAAAAATAAAAACGTTGATTTATTTATATTTAGGGAAATTAGCGTTAATATGAATTAATTAAAGTTATCCTATATTTACACATACGATTGTCATACCTTTCATTACAAATAAATACGTTACACATACGATTCCATTACGATACATTATTTCATACTCTACACTGTATCTTTTTACTTATTGTACTTTGCATTTGCATATTACAGTTTTATCTTTACCCCTCACTGGATTATCTCCGAGATGAGGGTCAAAAGTTGACATCTCACACTGAATGTCGCAGCTTGCCGTTTTTCTCCATGTCACATAAATATCTCTAATGCCCACCTTAATTGGACAATATAATAAGGCATAAGGTTCCCTGTTGTTGGGAATATACTCTCTTAGACGTAACTCTACCTTTGCAGGGTGCACCCCACCATTAAATTAATCTTGCCATTCATCAGAGCGATGCAGCATTAAACGCCCTCAACCAAATGACGTTAATCAAGTCTTAATATATAAGAAAATACCTGCCGAAACTCTTTCCGGCGAAAACAATCTGTTATCAAAGGTCCAGCACCGGATACGATTATCTCCGAATTTATAGCCACTGCCAATTTTAAAAGGGGAGTTTAAAAACGCCTAACTAGAATCTTGAATACTTGAATCTTTTGAATACTTATATATATGATGAAAACATTTTATACATAATACAACCAACATGAAAGATTTCTTGCATATTACACATAAAAATTTATATCATACAACAAGTCGACCTAACATAATGTAGTTGAAGTCATAGGTGCAGAAGATAGTGATTTCTGTTTTGAAATAGAAATACATACTAATTTTTCACAAATGAATGTAAAAAAAGTTGATTACTAGATAATGCATCAAAACCATTATAAAACTAAAAACAAAATTAAACTCCTTAAAGCAAAAGAAGCACGATAGAATACATATGTAGAAAATCCCATCATTAATTTTGCGTCTTTTATTTAATATTACTTTTTAGTATTATTTACTATTATACTTAAATAGCACAATGTACTTTAGGATGTTTAGGAAAGCAATTATAGCAATTACAGTCCTTCTTTCAGATTCTCAATTAGCCCTCTAATCAATTAGCTTTGCTGAATACCCATTGACAGCTGAGATTTTACAATGCGAAGAATTGCTGAGGACTCTCACTTTAAAGGGGAAATTAATTGTTTTTCAATGGGTGCCTGGTCATTATGGTGTTTGAACAAGAGGATTTCCTTGCAAAAATAGATGCTGGCTTACTACAAGATCCTAATACAGCAATTCCTAATGGAGAATTCAATTGTTTTTAAAACATTTATTTACATCTAATTTCTTGCGAGATCTACAGAATCGTACAACCCAATGAAACTGGAGTGGGTTTGAGCCCTTCTTTTATACCCTATAAATTACGCAGTAGTGGCCTTTCGCCTATCTACGGGACATGATTGCCTTGTAGCCCACCTACACCACATAGGCATTTCAACCGGTTTTATTTTCTCACTTTGTGACTCTGGAGATGAAATGGACAGGGACCATTTGCTCCGATGTGGGACTCTTCGCGGACCTACAGGGGAGTCGAGATATTGGGAAGCAAGATCGCTCAGTAGACAATGACACTGGTCTTCTTTTCGTTCTTAGTTCGTTTATAGCTGTACTTTTCTTAGTGTCGAGCCATTGGAAATAACAAAAAAATAAAAAAAATAAAAAAACTTCAGGATGAGGCACGGTTTTTTATTTTCGTAGAACGAGTAAATTCTTTGTGATTTGTGATTCTTCTAGTGATTTGTTTGCTGAACTCATTGTCCAGCAACGTGAACAGTTTGCTATGTAGGAAGGTATAGTATGTCATTGCTTCTGCAGTCGTTGCTGCATTCAGAAACGAGGAGCCGTGATATCGATAGCTTTAAAAATTGATTGTTTTTATATAAGATAAAAATATATTTGTATTATGGACTTATTAAATGAATACAAAAAATAATATTGCATTCAAAAATACTTTCTGTGATACCTGGGTGTGTTTTTACTTTTTCTTTATAGATATCATTATTATTTGTTAGTAGCATTGAAAATCAACAAAACATTAATTCAAATATGAAGTAAAAATATCCCTTTTGAACGACTTTAATCCGCAACATTGATTCTGAATTTGTTTATCTTATTATTTCGTTCGTGATTCTGATTATTCGTTCGTATCAAATTAGCATTTATCCCTAAATGAGTAGATCTCAATCTGACAACGTAAATAAATATTAATAGTATGGTTATTTTTATAATAAACGATTATTTTATATTTAAACAACAATAACTAAAAGTAAAATCAATTCTAAGAATTTAAAATAGCTCTAAAAATTATTATTGATCTGTAAAGTTTATGTGAAATATACCATTTCCGCCTTGACATTGCTCATAAACATTAGAAAAATTATATTGAACCACCAAAATTTGCAAGCTCGAAACAATGACATCTCCTTTGAACCAACTCATCTATTCTTACAAAGAATGTTAATAAAGGCTTCTCAACAAACAAAAAAATCAACTGTTTACCGTGAAATGATCCAATAAAATTTTTTGAAGCTTGAAAAGAAAACCTCTTTCGAACAAACACAAAATCCAGCTATTGATTTGGAAACATAATAAGAAGGTTTCTCTGTAAACAATAGAAAAAGATTGATTGTTTTGTTTACTATCATAGGAACGTTTAAAAATTTGCCAGAGAAATGGGAATATTTTATAAATTAAATATTATAAAAAATATTTGTTTTTGTTATGGTAATTTAAATGAATATTTTAGAAGCCTTTTTTAAACAATTCCAAAGTGAGATGTTTATGAGAGCAATACACTTTTGAAACAAAATAAAAAATTCCCCATTTATTCTGAAAACTAATTTAAATTAGAAAAAGTCTGTGATGAATGATTTAGTATCGAAATGGCTAAAACGAATAAAGATAAACATTTGTATAAATATTACAAACATTATTAAAGGTAGTTTTCAATAGTAAAAATATTGTGAAAAATAGTAAAATTTACCTCAGAAGATTGTTCGTATTTGTACAAGAATTCTTAAGAAACAAAACCATGATTTTTTTTTAAACTAAAGAATGCAAGATTTTTTTATATGATTTGTGTTTCATTCCTCCTTTGTGTACATCACGAACAGCCTGCCAGCAAGTGAGGAAAGTATGGCATTATCTTCCTTGAAGGACTTTAGAATTAGCTTCTTCGTATATCAATGTTCCATGGAAAAAATCCTAAAGAATCTCACCAGGCATCCTGCTTGATAAAGTTACTCGAGTATACACATTGTCGCCGTTGTCATCTAGTCTCCTCGCTTCTGAAAGAAGTGACTGCATCGGGCATTGCCAACACATTCG
The DNA here is from genome assembly GCA_021605075.1 of Caerostris darwini. NCBI lineage: Eukaryota > Metazoa > Arthropoda > Arachnida > Araneae > Araneidae > Caerostris > Caerostris darwini. Next base: position 16,851 of record BPLQ01011733.1, on the reverse strand, counting down.
AATGTCTTCTACATGCCATGTTACCACTGTTCCACTAATTTGATAAACAAAATATTTATGTTAAGAATCTACTCGTAGTAAAAGAAAACTGCAGCATATTCCATATTAAATCATGTGCTTTAAAAGAGTAAATAATACTAAGACAGATTATCCATTGAATGTTTCTTGGAAAGTCAATATTTTATTTTATTTTTTTGCAAATGTTTTATACAGGGTGTTCGTTGAATATCGCATAAACTGTGAAGAATAAAATCCTTGCTCGGAGTACATAAATTTTCATAAGGTATCATACCTCTACGGTACATAGTGTTAGAGAAAAAGGATTATCAAAAGTATAAAGTCACATCAGATGCATGAAAAAACAAGCTGTATTAAAATTATGTGAAGAAAGATTTGAGGCTTTTGAAAGGGGGCCAATTTAAAGAGAAATAGACAATAGGTAAATGTCTGCTAAAGGTAGCTGTATGGTCAAGACACTCAGTAAACGTACAACTATCTTACGTGTCTGTTAGCAAATGAACATCTGTTGTTAGCATAGCAGCAATAACGAAGGGTTGCTATTGCTTGAAACTATCTGCTATCCTTCGTTTTGCGATACCATTTTCTATTAAAGAATGTCGCGATATGTACTTTATCTACAGCCTATCTAATCGCAATGGATTATGAACTGCTAAGAAATGCCATCTTGGTATCCATTAAGACGTCATCCCAACGCCAATATCATCCACAAATTGACTGACAGATTGAGAAATACTAGAAAGATTTATCCGACAGATGCTCGCTATGATGCAGATTGAAGAAACCATGGTGGGCTTGCAGCAGAAAAAGGTAAATATGATGTTGCAACTATTCGAAGTAAATCCGTTGAGTACACGTGCACACTCTATGCAGTTAAATATGTATAATAATGATGTGCTCATGATATTAAGGAAGGAGATGTTGTTTCTTTTTAGTTATATTATTGTGCAAGGGCTGTTTAAAAATGAATTTCAACAACGAATCCACTGTTATATGTGGATATTGCAACAACTGCAACTGCTATTGCAACAATATCTTCATTGCAGGAGTGGTCAATGTCTAATCTTTGTACAATCCACACGCTAAAATATTACGTGGTTCACGGGGCTTCAATGGCTCACAAAGCATTCCTATTTAATTTTTCATCGTGATGTAATCATTGATTTCCTGGATGATGTAATACCTTTATGGGCAATACACAACATATGATTCCAGAATGATGGAGCACTAGCGGATTTCTACTTGTCGTAAGTGATAGGTTGGGTATGATATACCCAGACTCTGTCTCGAATGTAGAGGGCCCACCACAATCGTCAAATTTGACTCCTTCGGAGTTTTTCCTCCTTCCGACTATGGGAATATATGAAGCCAATTTGACTTTTCTGAAGCCGATATTGATTTGTAGTATCCTAGTTATTACAAAACAAGGCAGCTGTTCTGCATGCTGCCTTGACTTTCGCGGACACAAGATTAATAAATCGTGTATAGTTATTCACTGTTTAGTGTGCACTTACATACTTCATTTATGAATGACGATCATTTTGAGCACATTTCTTCGTAAATATCATGTCATGTGCAATTACTGTTGTCTCTGTATTTATTACAGCTCACTTTTCATGCACCAGAAGTGACGTCATACTTTTGCTTCCCCCTTTTATCGAAAACTAAACATCATACATATAGGCATGGTTTTAAGACAAATTTTATGTACTTTGAGTGAAGATACAATATATTCTATATTGTTGGAATACACTGAAAGGAATGTTTTGAGTGCGACGCATTGGAAAAAAAATAATAAAGTGCAGAATTAAAGCACCCATTGAGAATAAACAGAATTCACCATTGATTTTGATTATACTATAAAGAACTTTTTAAATCAAAGAATAAGTTTATGAATAATTATAAACCATGTACCATAATAATGCAAATTTTGCATAAATATTTTAAATATGAACAATCATAACTTTAAGTGGTAAATCGTATCTTTAAAAACTGATCTATTGATATTTAGATTTAGATTGTTATTTAGAGTAATTTTTAAACAAAAGAAAACATTTGTGTTGAAAATTTATTAACAGTGTAAAAAATATTGCACACAAATAATGTCTTACAAGTCAAGGATAAAAAAAACATTTCTGTCAGTGTAATACTACAATTAACTTGATAATTTCATTTAATTTCAAAGCCAAACAAAACTTTTTGGAATAAACGTAACCTTTTTACCATTCGTTACCACAGTAGAAAGGCAATTCATTCGTTCAATGATTTCTATTTTATTACAGACTAAAACAATCTTTTTTCAGTAACCAGTAGTTCAGTTGTAGGTTATCTAAATAATTGTTTTATGCTTATATTATCGTTAATAAAATCGAATTGCATTTTAAGATCATTCTAAAGGAAATAGATGTGTTTCTTTTTAAATAATATATTAAAATGAACATGGTTTAGTGTCCCAATTGTTTGGATTAACTCATCTTTGAGATTAAACGTTAAGCATAACTATTAAGAAAATGGTAAATGAAAACCATTCGGTAAAAAAGGCATTATTTTACAACAAAAATACTTAATATTAATTGTATTTAATGCATCAAATTATTTTTTTTTCTACGTTGTATTATTTTTAATTATATATAGAACACACACACACACACACATATATATATATATATATATTATCGCATTATTTTCGTAATATAATCACATATTCGTTATATTACATTTTCGAATTATTTTTCGTTGTTCAATCCCATCGCCACATTACACTGAGTAACCCTTTTGTGTGACCTTCACAAGTATGTACATATTTGGTCTAGTATCACAATTGCGTAGGGCCACTTTTCCAAAGTTGCACTAATTCGTTTAACTTTTATATGCATTCTAAATTATATATATTTTTTACATCACATTACATTCATTTTTTTACATACTCTAAATTCTATATATTTTTACATATACTCTACATAGTATATTCTCTACATGGGCTTCTATTTTTATTACATATACTTTAATAACACATTCGTTTCTATATATTCTTTAAATAGCCTATTTTTTTCCTTCCATATAATTAACAATTTGATTGATAAAACAATTGACATAAATACTGCAATAAAAATATCATAGACATTTTTTTGCTAAATAAATGCAAAAAATATAAATATTGGACAAAAGTATCGAAAAAGAGAGAAAAGTTATGGATCCCAGATTCAAAGAGCGTCTCGCACTAACTCAAATCCCCACCATCGATTCTGAAATCCGAGCCTAATGAGAGCCCGTCTGTAATCAAAGAGCCCTGCCTCCACTGAATGAACCATAACAAAGTAGCACGCTGAACGAGCATCTTTTATAAACAAATATAACCCGGCGTTCGAGTCAACACTAAGAAAGGCCGTCGGGGGCGGAGGATGAAGAGCGCGGAGGATGGAGATGAGGAACGGTGGTATTGATCCAGATTCGTCTGGAAACTCCTTGACCCACTTTCTGCGCCAGGCTTGGGCCCCCCGATGGGGGACGGAGCACAAATTAAGGATGGGGCAGGTGATTGGGGATGGCAAGATGAAGCCCGAGATGGGATGCATAGATACCGAAGGAAATATTTCTCTCATTTCTGTATTGAATGGACATCATGAGTGGTGATATAATACATAATATAATGTAAGCAGGAATTAGTATTGCAATAATAGTATGCTTATCAGTAAAATTAATTAGATTATCAGTGTTTTAATAATATCATAGGAATTTTAATCGCATAAATTTATATCCAGACAAATGTTCTTGTAATTTGTATAATGTACCCTCTAATTTTTAAAGTATCATTCATGTCTCGTGTTGTTAAAGACCTTTACAAAATACACTGCATTGAGGTCAAAAGAAAAACAATATACCATAAATTTTGTTTGTATAATTAATCAGTGATTTTTAATTGGTTTCTGTTAATTAAAATGGTATTAGAATTAATTGTAGTTAAAAACCTTTTTCAGATTTTGAAAATTTTTAATAATGAAAAATAATAAAAGTCAAATTAGTGGAATGAGCTTCAAATTCATTGCATGTTAAACAATATTTTAAGTATTGATGTGAAAAATGTGAAAATTACACTTAAAAAAATTATTTTAAACTCTTTTTAAAGAAATTGTAAATAATAGTAGCCTTATAATTAAGATTTTAATAAAGATTTCAAATGGAATTATTTTTTTGATTATAAATTAAAGACAAAATTCAGAAAATCATTTGAAATAATCTTAAAATATAATGTTATGTTTTTTGTTATTAAGTATATAATTGTTTTGATAGTTTTTTCTCAACTTTCAGCTTAGTATTTATCAATAAATTAATTATAGTATTAAATATTATTGCACTTTTTCATAAGAAATCCGGTATAAATTGGAAAAATGTAACTTTAGGTTTGTTACATAATGAAAAACAACATGAAAATTATATATATTTTTCGAACCTCTATAGAATATATTTATATTTCTAAAGATGACATTCACAATAAATCATGCAATCTCACATTAAACGTCAAAAATAATAGCTTTTGTTTTTACTTTACACATTAAATAAGTGTTATCAGCTGTATAAAGACCATAAATAACTAATTGAATATGAAACTGATCATAAACTATTCTAAAATTTTATTTTCTTCAGTCAGTATTTGTTTTAGAGTAGGAAAACTCAGGTTTTGCTTCGCAAAATCTCTAACCACATAGATACACGTGAGTTACAGAAGATCACATTACAAACATACAAGTATTCGTTATGTTTGTTATTTATTTTTGCTGTTACAAAAAAGTTAATAAAAAGGAATAAAGAAATTAATTTGTCGTACAACACCGAACAGTAGTTTTAGAATTTAGTTCAATTTTTGTGGTAAACGGATTTTTACAGTTTTGTATTTAATTTAAAAACACAAAATTTTTGTAGATATTTTGCAGTTTTGGTGAAGATACTTTTAAGTAAAAATAAGCAAAATTGTTGTTTAGTTACATTTTGAAATATCGAGAAGATATACTTGAAAGTAAAGGATTAATATTTAATGTTTGAATATAGTGAGTTTTTGCTTTGAACTTATTAGAATTATTGTTTTAATTAAGGAAGTAGTTCAAATTTACTTTAATCAATTTTAGTTCTTTTTTTGGTTTACGATTATTTTTAAATGAACTAAATATCGTTAAAATAACATAATCTAAAGAAAGTCGTCCGCAAATCAATGTATGATCATAAATTTTGTCCATCTCTATTTTTGAGAGAAATTACGATAGAAAAATTGTATATTGGCTTTTAGTACATAACACAAATAAGTAAATGTGTATTTAATGACTAAAATCTTTAATTAAGAAAACATTAATTTTTTTGCCATAACAAAAAGTTTTAAAGAACTCTGATAAACTGTAAAACCATACAATATAAGTAAGTCACCGTTGGATTTACGGAGTTAGCAGTTTGAGGTGTGATTTGAATTCAACTTTTCGAACTATCCACATATTATTAACAAGATGACAAAGTATTATACCTCTATAGAAATCTGAATAAAAACATCAGTTTTTCTGAAATTTTATCATGTTCGTCTCGCATTTACTTCAGTATTTCTAAAAGTATAACTCACTGTCTCCCGTTGTCTTAGTCTTTTAATTTCATATGATTCAAAAATGAACAGGATTAAAAATGTGTAAACTGATTTCAAAGAAGAAAGACGGCAGTCGTACAAACGTTTCCTCAATTTTACAGATTTTAACACTTTTTTTTAGCAGATGGGACTATAATGGAAATTATTTACAGATTCAATCTAAGTATTTCCTATTTAAAACAGTGCTGGAAATTTAAAAAAAAAAATGCACATTAGTTGAGCCAAAAACGTATATTGTTGGTTGTTTGGAAAAAAAATCTTTCCAATGATGTTCAAATTTTAAAAAAATACTGATTGCTGTACTAAGCTATCGCTTTGTAGTTTAAAGTTATTTCTGAGTAAATTGCCTCCGGAAAAATGTACAACACATACCATCATTTCTCATAATTTTAAAATTAGCTTATTGAAGTACTTGATAGAACTATAACTATAGGCGAGGGACCCTCCCTACTCCTAATAGATAATATGACGTATGTTTTTATTTTTCGATAATTCTATTATTTCATCAATTACATGTTTAAATTTCTTTAAAGCTGTTAAATATAAACAGTCAATAATTCACATATATTGTTTGAGTGTATCCGTACTTGGTAATTTTATGAGAAGTAACATTTATTTTGAAAGATTAAGTTGTTTGTAAAAGTCAAAACTTGTTTGTTTTCAATAATTTTATTATTATTTTTTTGTGTGCGTTCCTTGGAAATTCGTTGGAAATTAAAATGCCTACGTGTGATAATCAGTAACGAGAAAAACTTTTTTTTAAACTAGGGGAAATATCAATTATTCAAACACCGAGAAAATAGCGGCGGCATATTATTGTCTGAATGTCTTTTAGCAATAATATGATTCCTAAACTAATAACGCATAGCCATTTTTCCAGTGATTAAAAATTGTACATGCACGAAGAAAATTTTATTTACAAATAAAATTTTAAAAAATGTACTTGTGAAAGCTAGTTTTGTTGTATATCTATCAATCGCCACCCTGTAGAATTTTTCTTTGAGCGTACATAAAATGAGAAAATAAACAAAATCATTCCTATACACTACAAGACCAAATCGGGCGCAGTGTGGGCGTCTGATAGCAAACAAAGAATGCACACGGCATTAATGCGGAAAGAAACATCAAGTGTAAATAGCACACAAAAGAAACCGCAAAATAAAGCTTCACTATTAAAATAAAAGCCAATAAAAACTTCCAAGAGAGAAAACAGCACCAATAAAAGACCAAGCTGTTAGTTCCTGGCTTACCTGAAACCCCAGTTAAATGTTAAGTTAAATGACTAATAAAGATGCAAAAAAAACGAAAAGAAACACTAAAAACAGGTAATTAAAAGAAATGGGAATTAACATATTGACATTTCCTGGATAGGTGCTCAGAGTACATATCAGTTACACACAACTGTCTAGATGAAAAAAGTTCGCTTTTCTCCTAAGCTATTCTTTCTCCTAATTTGACCTTTACTCATTCTGTTTTTATGTACATGCAACTGATTTCATCAACATCTACACTTTTAAAATTTTTGTTTTATAGTTTTATTAAATAAAAAATTCTTTTTTTTTTAAAAAAGGGCATTTAATTATCCTTTTTTCTTTTTAACTCAAGGGGCATGAGGCCACCGCTATGTTTCAACATCTAACAATAAAGGATCTAGAGGCCGATACGCGGCCAAGGATCTCCGTATTAATCTACAATAAGAGTACATATCAGACCAGTATCTGATAATGTCAGATTATGCTGTTAATGTGATTTTAAATATTTTCATTACATGTCAAACATTGTTTGTGAACAGACAGATTAACTGTTGTAAATTGTTAATAGATATAACAGGATTTCTTTAAACTACTTAGTATAAATATATTCTCAAATAAATAATAGATTTCGCAATAAGAGTAGTATTTAGAATGTAATAGTATATAGTAGTATCACCCGATGTAATTCGTATGATTATAACTAGGTAAATAAAGACAAGGTAATCTATGTCATGCGTAATAGTAAAAAAGTGTACTTGCGTGATTTAGGATGACGTAGATAATTATATATATACACTCATGTCCATAAATTAAGGATAATGAACTTCAGGCAAAGAAAGAGACAGAAGCAAAACAAATTTGACTTATTTGTAAAGTCTATTTATTAAACAAAAGGTTAAAGAGCAAAAAAGATGCTATATGTTTGACATAATTAATAAAAATTGCGATTTTTACTCCTGGAGCAAATTTCAAAACAAGAACCTATTTACAAAAACATTATAACATGGTTAGTATGATGGTTAATATGGAGTATGTCTACCGGACGATGCAATACAGGCCTTACAATGCCTAGTCATGCTGAGTATCAAATTATCAATCTGATCTTGAACGCCGCAGGAGTGCCACTGGCCTTCCCGAATTAACGGGATTTCAGTGTTGGTTGCACAACTACGGAAAGGAGGATTGAATAACCACTCTGGGTAACGCAAGCAGCCCTTTGGCTGAGTTCACTGTTGCTAATCAGTGATAATCACTGGGTCCGTTCCGCTTTGAGAGTTGTCTGGTGCATATCAACACGCCAGAACGGCTCTCAATCGTGAGGAGTTCTAGGAACTCTTGCTTTAGGCCTTTTTGAGTGATTTATGGTGAATAGCATGTATTCCATGCTTTCCGCCAGCAACCGCTCTACTAAAACTACTTAAAAAAATCTAATATATATTAAAAGGAAAATTAAAAATGAATTTAGACAACTTGAGAAAAGAATAACAGTTATATACATATGTACAGAATTGTTGACACAAGGTTCTTAGTGATATGAACTATGAATAGTAAATAGATAAACATAAACTGTTAAGGGATAATCAATCTGATCTTGGGGAATATTACACCACTCATCAAGCAATGCCCTCCGAAGTTCCGGTTGACAAGTGGGAGGGGGTTGACGGGCTGCAATTCGTCGGCCAAGCATATCCCACACATGCTCTATTGGATTCAAGTCCGGTGAGTATGCTGACAATCCATACAGGTGATATCCTCCAATTGAAGGCATTCGTCTACAATGTTTGCACGGTGAGGACGGGCGTTGTCATCCATAAACAGAAATTCAGCACCCATGGCGCCCCGACACAAACGTACATGTTGTTCCAGAATGACAACCCGATAGATGTGGCCTGTCATCGTTACACTCTGAACATGCAGGTCAATTCTGAAACCAAGAATAATTCCTCCCCAAACGAGCTATCCTGCACCACCGTAACGGTGTCGTTCAATGGTGTTCTCTTGGTAGTAACGGGTACCTGGCGCTCTCCATATGAAAGTCCGGCGAGAATCAGACTGCAAACTAAACCTGGACTCGTTGGAAAACATCACACCAGACCACTGTTGTGGTGTCCACAATGCATGCTCTCTACTCCAGGTTAATCGGAGGCGACAGTGAATTGCGGTAAGTGGAACACATCTGACAGGCCTACGAACATATAGACCAATGTGCCCTAAGCGTCTGTACACGGTCTGCCTTGAAACTGTCGTACCGGTAGCTGAAGAGAGCTGACGAGACAGATCTGATGCTGTGCTCCGTCTGTTTCTTTTGGCAGTAACTGCTAAATACCGGTCCTCATTCGGCGTTTTAACTCGGGGGCGACCTGTGCTGTAACGTCTACTCACATTACCATCATCTTGGAATCGTTGCCAAAGCCTGGAGATGACACTCTGGGCGATTCCAAGTTCCTCGGATACTTCCAGCTGGGTACGTCCACATTCCAGTTGTCCGATAATTCTACCACGTAAAAAATCATCCAAATGCTTCTTTTATGCCATAACTAATCGGTTATTGCACTGAAAGGCTTTTAAAGCTCTTGTGAACAATTTTACTTCTTTGCCACCATTCCTTATATACCCCTCTCTTACACTCTCGTCATTGTGACGTACTATCCGCGTCATCTGGTAGTTTCCTTTAATTTGCATATTCTTCTTCAAGATGTGTGTGATAATTTTACAGGTGAAATTTTTATTTTAGAGTTCAATTTCTGTGTGATTCTGAATTATCCTTAATTTATGGACATGAGTGTATATATATATATGATACTTCATCATGACCTAGATTATCGCATAAAGTTATTAAAATTTTAACATAGAATTCATATCAGAAATAATGCATCAACTTTATTGAAAGCGTAATAAAATTTGTTAATTATGAAAGTTCATTTAAATTGTTAATTTATATTGTTAATTAAACTTGTTACTAGGAAAGCATATTTAAAATTAGAATTTTTTTTTTTAAATTATAGATTCTCTAAATTTATTATAATTTTTTATCTAATATAGCCATAAAAATAAATAACATACATAAATAACTTTGTCAAGTCCATTTTTAATTTTTAAAGTTACAATTCTCGATGGCAAATGAACGATGACTTAAGATTCTGAAATTCTGTTAGATCTAAAACCGTCCACTTCTTTATTTATTACATTTATAAATGAATATTTACTACATTGCATTTATTAAAATATTTATCAGCAAAATATTTTCTGTTATAATTGGCGCCTTTTAGAATATAACACAAAATACCGGTGGTGTTCACACATCTTCTAACGATTTTGGCTTCCCCATGAATAAAAGTTCTATGGATAAAAAATAAATTTGAATTGATCCATTCGAAATCGGGTTTAATTATCATATATATTAACAAAATTATTCTTTGCTAAGCCTCGGTTTAAAATAAACAATGGTTATAACTTTGAGCTTTAAGAAAAGAAAAACTCTTATGCGATTATTAAAGAAAGAAAAACATGTTTTATCATGTCTGTACGTAAAAAAGGGACATAATTAATAAAATAGGAAAGAAACGTAAAACAGTACATTTGACTTTAAAAAAAGGTACAAAAATGCGTACCTAATAAGGACACATACACCACTTATTATATCTAAAGTAGAATCTCATGTTTTTTTTTTTTTAATAATTCAATCCCCCAAAAATATTTTGCTAAATCTTTAAATATCTCTTGGAACTTTAAACAAAATTTAAAAATCTGATTTAAAATTAATCGATATAAAAGAACTGTCTCCACAGGCTAATACCCAAATATATATTTTTTTAACTTGAAAGACTCTCAGAAGATTGTTGTATGGTAATTATTTGGCTTATGAAAAATGAAAATATATAGCTACAGAGGATGAGGCTTGGATAAACTTATATCATTTTAACAGAAAAAAAAAGGATTTACTAGCAAAAAAGAGAAAAACAAGACCTGAAATATTAGTTCAGAAAAAAAGGAATTTTTTAATACTGTTTTTTTGGGGGGGTATTACTGAATTATCTTATAATGGACAATTTTAAATAAAAGAAATGTTTCTGGAACTCGGTGCCACATGTTACATAATTGTGTCCCAAGAGATGCCGTGGAAGTTTGTAGTAGTTTGGAATAATTCACTTTAAACCGTAAGTCCCGGTCTAATATGATTGTAGAGCGTTGGGCTCTACTTCCTTCTGAGTAGTGCTCTTACTGACAGCCCTACCCAGTAAAAATAAAACATCTCATGTTTCGAAATCTGCAGTAGGCCCACCAGGGAGCTGTTGCGCCTATAAAGAAGAAAAAAATGCAAAATCTAATTTCGTTTCCTATCAGAAATATATTGTAACACATATTTTTAAAGGAAACATTCCATCACTTTATTCAAAAATTTTACACTTTATTAAGTTCCATTAAGAAAAGGCTCCCAATCATACTTCTAAATCTACTGCTTTATATTTGGTAAAAATTAAAAAGGAAGTCGGATTTAAGCCCCCTTACACACCCATACGTGTCTTATGTATTACTGTACATTTCGATTTTCAAAACTAGCTCTTTATAAGCGACATCCAAAAGCATTATGGTTTACAAGTGAAGCAAAATCAACCTTGATATTGTAAGAAAAACTGTAGAATATGATAGTTTAGAATTGTATGCAATATGATAGTTTATCAAAAGAGCTATTAGACTGAACATATGACAATAAAATTCTTATTTTTGCTTATAATTATTTTTTTCAAAATTTTTACAAAAATACATGAACATCCTCTATACCAATTCATGCGTAAATACAAAAATAAATCTCATAACTGTGTACTGGTAGATTCTCCCTCACATGTTATTTAGGTCGAACAGAAAAAAAGAGCACGTGCACTAAAATTAATGCTTCTGTTATTCTTTAGATTCAAAACAAATACTTGTTGGGACAGTTTAACCCCATTACCGAAATTTTTAAGAAACGTTTTTTTTTTTTACTGAAGATTTTTTAAAAAAATAATTAATAGATGAAGAACATTATCACTGAAATAATTCTAAAAATATTTCTATTCAAAGTGACTTAAATATACATTATTCGAGTGAGTAAATTAATCTCATATTATGCGAAACTATTTTAAATGGAAAACAACAAAATTCTGACCATGTGAATTTAGCAGATAGTATAATGAACTTTCTATTTAAGAATCGTCGTTTGAAATCCAAGCTTATGATTGCCGCCAGTTGACTCAATAAATCGGCATTTCAGAAGCTTTCTTAAAAATCGCTTCAATTTCCAATTTTTAATCTCTCCTCAGAGTAAAATTGCGTGGTATTGATAAGAAATATAATTAAACTCTTAAAAATAAGTTAGTTTTATCAGATAATATACAACAAACGTATTGTTTTCAATCATTATTTGCTGAATATTAAGAAGTATTTCGGAACTAACATTTAATTTTTTCAAACTTTCCTCAAACAAATGCTTACAAGTTAAATGGTGTGCTTTAATTTACAAGAAAGCGTTTAATTTCTATAAGCATTCAACTCAATTTTAAAAAAAATAACTATTTTTTGACTCAATTTATCAAACTCACAATGATAACTATTTTTGTATACATATATATATATAAAGACATAGACATCTACATAAACACATCGAATTAATAAATATTTGAATAATTTATGTAATTATTAATTAATTTAAACGTACTATTCATTAATAAATAAGTAAGTATTTATTTGAATTTAAACACATCACCTAAATTAATATTTAATTATTTATAACTATATATTTAAAATGCTCAAAAGAGATTTTCTAATTAAAGGCTAATGAATAGTTCTATATTTGCAGGAAATGTTTATATATCTCTGCTCATTTTAAAAATGCATACACATATTCTACCTTTTAAATAATTCAGGCGTTTCATAGAGAATTGTCCAAATATTATAATATATATATTATTTTAGCGAAATTAAAATTAAAATCAAAATTAAAAATTAGTGAAATTATTATGATATAGAATTTATTTAACTAGGCAAAATCAGCAGGGACATTTCAAAAATTTTTCCACAAATATAATATGCTTATTACAATTTTGAAGTAAGTAAAACATGTTCAGCGATAAAAAAAAATAAATAAATATAAAAAAATAAAATAAAATAAATAATATAAAATAAATAAATATCAAAATAAATAAACATATAAATATGCAAAACTCGTGAATTATTTAGAACTCCAATAATTGTTTTTCATGATTATATAGTTTTTTTTAGTTTGATAGATATAAAAAATAGGAATATAATAAAATTGTAGTAAATTTTCCTTTGTTCTTAGACTAATAAATATTTTTCATGCAATTGATTTTTTTATATTATAATTGGCATTTTAACTTTCTCTAAATTTAATACAAAAATTGGTTTGAGTTAAAAAAATTAAAATAATCATAAATTTGTGAAAGTTTAAAATTTAATTACTATTTCACCCCTTCAAAGATCAGCATTTTGCCACTTGGCTACAGTTTGGCTGCAATGCTCGGCATTCAGTCGACAAAACACAAAGTAGCTGCGTCAAACGAGGAAGTAGTTTCTTTTTTCCTATGCTAAATTCGTAGAACAACAATCGGCGACAACAGTTACAAACATATTTCATTTGAATACTTCCATCAATGTCAACAGTATCAGTTAGTTACGGTTAAAAATGTTTCGCTACAGTTTAAATAAATAACAAACGATTTTTTAAAAATCAGAGAAAATAATAGAATAATGGCCACGATATGAAAAAAATAGAAATTATATTATTATTTTCCAAACGATCATTTTCATTTACACAAATATTAAAATTTGTAAGTAATTAACTGACCCATCCATCAATGTCAAGATTATCCGTTAGTTACGGTTGAAAATGTTTCTCTACAATTTAAATAAATAACAAACGATTCTTTAAAAATCAAAGAAAATAATAGAATAATGGCTACGATATGAAAAAAAAAAATAGAAATGGCATTATTATTTTCCAACAAATATTAAAACTTGTAAATAATTAACTGATCTCAGTATTAAAATATTGAAAATTAAAAAAAAATTCTATAAATTTAATTTAATTATTCATTATTTAGGATATGCCCTATGCCCTTTTCATTCAGCGAATTTCTTTTTTGAAAATTAAAAATTTTAAATCGAAACATTTGATTCTCCAATCTGACTTTTTTTAATCTTAAATGACATTTCTCTGTCACGCATTTCTCAAAACAATACCGTAAATTTAATATTGCAGTTATGACATGGGGATTATTATTCTATTCAAAATGTTTATTCAGAGGTCAATAATTCCTTTTAGAGGCGTTCTATATTTGATGTACTAACACAGAATAGTATTATATTATGAAAGAAGATATAAGAACATGAAACAAAAATAAATGCTAGTTTTATATATCGTTTGCATTCAGAAAACATTGTGACAAAATTGTATGCAATAAAACAGTTATTAAAGTACCTTGGTAGTAGTAGCCCTTTTAAAAAATGCAATAAAATAAACAGAAAATAGAAACTGCAAAGAATTAGAACATGATACGAATTCTTATCGAATGTTCGAATAGAATATAAAGTTCTTATCAAATGCTCCAGTAGAATACAAATTTCTTATCAAATGTTCTAATAGAATGTGAATTACTTATCGAATGTTCTTATAGAATACAAATTGCTTATTGAAAACGAATTTTGTACTAAATTAATAAAAAATATAATTTTGAATTATATAATCATAAAGAATTATTGCTTTTTATGTTAAATTCTTTGTATTTTAAACTAACAATTTGCTAAAATTATTTTTAATTAGTTTGATAAATTCCTTAAAAGTGATAAATTGGTGAATTTGATAAATAATAATAATATAATTTAATGATAACATTTTGATAAATTTTCCAGGAACACAAATATTTTATTCTAAACAAGCAATTCATTGTAACGGGGAAAAAAAACGATTTTTACAAATAAATAGTTTTATGTAGATATGAAATATAAATATATAAAAGAAAATAATGTTTTTAAAAATATTAAATTAAATAAATATTTTCCAATATATGTAAATACCAAGAAAAACCTTTCCTGCCCATAGTAGCTACTAAGGTTTTTTTTTTTAATCTGACTCCTTACAAAATAAATCTAATAGGACTACACACAAAAGTTTTGTTTAAATTAGTGAAAGATAACAAGCTACTAATATACGAAAGTACAACAGTGAAAAAAAAACAAGAAATGTTTAAAAGAAAAGCTATACCTCCCTGTTTCAAAGTAGGATAAATAGAATTTATCTAATTGAGGCTGATTCATTCAACATCAGCTTATTCAATTACATTTGTTAGAGGCCGCATTATTTTTCTTAATATATTTAATGGACTAAAAAAATTACATTAAGGCTATTTTGGTTGAGTGAAATAAAAGAACTAGCTTTTGGATTTTTCTTTAATGGTAAAATAAAGAAAGTATTGGCTTAAGAAAAAATATATATTTAAATAAAATTAAAAACCATGTAGTTAAAATTTAAAGTTCTATAATTGTTAAAGACTTTTAGCTATAGCTTATATTAAAATATTGTGTTAAATAAAATTAAAGCTTTTTATAGCTTATTAATTAAATAACAATATATTATTCACTGTATTAATTTGTTGGCCAAATGTGTAGAAATTTGGGGTTTTGTTTTTATATTCATTTTGATTTAAGAATATTATTTAATTAAACTGTTAAAAAAGGATTATATGCCATAACTGTAATATCAATGTAAATAATTAAATAAATGCTACCAACATATATAAGTTTTAATAAAAATTCATTAACAATGTCTTAAATGGATCAAACTAATCAGACATGCAAAATATCAAATGTATCAAATTTATTCTTATTTAAAATGTGTTAATTAAAATGTATTATTATTAAAATAAAATTAAAATTTGTTCTTTTATAAAAAAAAAATATATTCTTCTATAAAAAAAAATTATAAATGTTACAATAAAAAAAATTCTTATATAAAGGTGCTAAAACTTGGGTTGTTTTGTTTTTATTTTCTTTTTAATTTAAGAAACTTTATTTAATTAAATTGTTAATGAATGATTATATGCCTTAACTAAAAAAATCAACGTAAAAAATTAAATAAATGCAATCGGCATCTACAAGCTTTAATTGAAATGCATTAGCAATCTCTTGAATGGATCAAATTAATCAGATATACAAAATAGCAAATATATAAAATTTATTCCTATTATTCCCATTATAATTTATGAACTAAACAAAGAGTTAATTATAATTATAAATAATACGTTACATGATAATCTTTCTAAAACCAAAGCTCAAACATATTTAGTCGCAATATGTTTGTTAACAGAAAAATGGTTTGAAATAGTTCATAGTTTGTATACTATTTTAATATTTTTAATTTATTGTAAGAATTTCGTTTTGTATCTTTTTTTTTTTATATAAGCTCATCAAAATGAATTTTGTGTATCACTGAAGAAATAATTTTTATCGACCATTTTTTCTCGATAAACTTTTCAGTTAGTTACTCCAATAAAAAAAAGAAGTCAAGATTTAAATGTAGAAGCTATTTTGAAATACACAATCACTCCAGATGTCCTATAATATCACAAAGAACCCATTTTATTTTTTTTAAAAACTGTTTTAAGTAGATGATTTTGGTTCTTTCATGAACCAGTGTTCCATGCCAAATTGCATGTGTTGCCAAGAATTATAGAAAGAAAGTGTTTTTCTACATGCCTTCTATTATCACAATTGTGTAAACAACGACCCAGTGATCTATGGATGTTAGAAAAATCTTAGCATTTATTTACATAATTCTGTATCAGACATTCAAAACAATAGCTTATAAAAAACCCTTTAAAAGTTTCATTAACTATTTTCAACAACCTCAAAGAGGAGTTTTAATGATGACAACTGTTGTTTCCTAATTAGGATTGATTGTGA